>OU824210.1:13475625-13920469 GCA_917499995.1 Ichneumon xanthorius
GAAATTTATTAGCGCTGCAGCGCTCCGTTTGCCCAAGATATCTAATTACTAGTTTGATAAGGGAACTACAATCATCTGTCTATAGATATACTGAACTTGCGATTTAAACGGTCACCCATCCAACTATTGACCTCTCGATTTGAACGGTCACCCATCCATTTAGTGAAATCTCGAATTGATCGGTCACCCATTCAACTACCATACTCTTGGTTTTTACGGTCATCCAATCATCTATTGAACTCTCGAATTGAAAGGTCACCCATCCAACTACCGAACTCTCGATTTGAACGGTCACTCGCCCAACTATGGAACTCCCGATTTGAACATTTGCCTATCCAACTACTGGACTTTCGATTCGTACGGTCACCCATCCATCTACTGAACTCCCTATTTGAACGGTCACCCATTCATCTACCGAACTCTCGATTTCAACGGTCACCTATCCATCTATTGATATCTCGATGTGAACATTCACCCAAGCAACTACCGAACTTTCGATTTGTACGGTCACCCATCCAACTACTAAAGTCTCAGTTTGAACGGTTGCCCATCCATGTATTTAAATCTCGAAATTGAAAGGCCACCCATCCAACTACTGAACTGTCGTTCATCTATGGAACTCCCGATTTGAACATTCTCCTATTCAACTATTGAATTCTCGATTTGAACAGTCACCCATTCATCTACCAAATTCCCGATTTGAACCGTCACCTATCCATCTATTGAACTCTCAACTTGCACATTCACCCATCCAACTTTGGAACTCTTGATTTGAACGGTCACCTATCCAACTACTGAACTTTCGAATTTATCGGTCACCCATCCGACTACTAAACTTTCGGTTTGAACAGTCATCCATTTATCTACTGAACTTTCATTTTGAACGTTCACCCATCAAACTACCGAACTCTCCATTTGAACGGTCACCCATCCAACTACTAAACTGTTGTTTTAAACGGTTACCCATCCATCTATCGAACTCTTAAATTTAAAGGTTACGTATCCAACTACTAAACTGTTGGTTTGAACGGTCATCCATCCATCTATGGAACTCTTGAATCGAAAGGTTACGCATCCAACTACTGAACTTTAGATTTGAACAGTCACCTGTCCAACTACTGATATCTCGATTTCAACGCTCACGAATCTATCAACTGAACTCTGGACCCGAAATTATCACCAACTTTTTCTAGCAGGAGACTACTAAACTGTTGGTTTGACCGGTCACCCATCCATCTATGAAACTCTTGAGTTGAAAGGTTACGCACCCAACTACTGAACTTTAGATTTGATCGGTCACCTGTCCAACTACTGATATCTCGATTTGAACGCTCACCCATCCATCTACTGAACTCTGGACCCGGAATTATCACCAACCCGGAATTATCACCAACTGAACAAATCTCCGCGAGCGGAGATTTGTTCAGGGCTACAGCGCTCCGCTTGATCGAGATCCCTAGAACGATAATTTGGTAAAGTAACTATAATCGTTCATCGAACTACCGAACTCTCAATTTGATTCACCACCCATCCAACTATTAAACTTTTGACTTGCCCGGTCACCCATCCAACTCATTTATGGAAACCTCGATATGAACGGTCACCCATCTATCTTTTGAACTCTCGATTTGTACCGTCATCTATCCATCTATTTAACTCTCAAAAATTTGAACACTCACCAATCCAACTGCTGAAATTTCGAATCAATCGGTTACCCATCTGACTACTAAACTCATGGTTTGGACGGTCACCCATCCATCTACCGAACACTCAATTAGAACAGTCACCCATCCAACTAATGAACTCTTCATTTTAACTGTCATCCATCCAACTACCGGACTCTCGATTTGAACGATCACCCTTCCATTTACTGAACTTTCATTTTGGAGTAGCCTATCCATCCGTTGAATTTTTTATTTGAGTGGTCACCCATCTATCTACCGAACTTTCGATATGATCCATCATCACTCATTCACCCACTAACTTTCAATTCGACTTATTTCGAAATATACAAAAACTTTTGTAGCCTTGTTCGTTAATAATTTTAACAAAGTCCCGAGCCTATTAAAACAATATATTCGGTCGTGAAACACGGGCTGTAACTAATTAAAAAATTATGGGCACGGGGATCGTGGGGCGACACCGGACGGACAACACGAATATCGTAACTCTTTTCTGACATCGGGCGGCACGACGACGACGGAATAGGCTAACTGTCAGTCTGACAGTTTAAAATCTCGAAGCAAGAGATCGAAGCGACACGCACGAGCCTCCGCGCAGCATCGTGTGTGTCGTCGTCATCGCCGACCAATCAGGGCACGAATAAAACGACAACAATGCGTGCGATATAAATTAATCGAATCGGCGATATATATCGTGACTAGGGACAATGACGCGCGCTATCGCGCGCGAGCGTAAATTTGTTGACGCTGCAGCGCTCCGTTTGCCCAAGATATCTAAATTAGTAGTTTGATAAGGGAACTACAATCATCTGTCCATAGATCTACCGAACTTGCGATTTGAACGGTCACCCATCCAATTATTGACCTCTCGATTTGAACGGTCACCCATCCATCTACTGAAATCTCGAATTGATCGGTCATCCATCCAACTACCAAACTCTTGGTTTTTACGGTCATCCAATCATCTATTGAACTCTCGAATTGAAAGATCATCCATCCAACTACCGAACTCTCAATTTGAACGATCACACATCCATCTACTGAACTCCCTATTTGAACGGTCACCCATTCATCTACCGAACTCTCGATTTCAACGGTCACCTATTCATCTATTCATATCTCGATTTGAACATTCACCCAAGCAACTACCGAACTCTCGATTTGTACGGTCACCCATCCGACTACTAAAGTCTCAGTTTGAACGGTCACCTATCCATGTATTTAAATCTTGAATTCAAAGGCCACCCATCCAACTACTGAACTGTCGTTTATCTATGGAATTCCCGATTTGAACATTCTCCTATTCAACTTTGGAACTCTTGATATGAACGGTCACCCATCCAACTACTGAACTTTTGAATTTATCGGTTACCCATCCGACTACTAAACTGTTGGTTTAAACGGTTACCCATCCATCTATCGAACTCTTAAATTTAAAGATTACGCATCCAACTACTAAACTGTTGGTTTGAACGGTCACCCATCTATCTACTGAACTTTCGAATTGATCGGTCACCCATCCCACTACTAAACTGTTGGTTTGAACGGTCACCCATCCATCTATGGAACTCTCGAATTGGAAGGTCACGCATCCAACTACTGGACTTTAGATTTGACCGGTCACCTAACCAACTATTGGACTCTTGATTTGAGGTCACCCATCCATTTACTGAACTTTCATTTTGGACGTTCACCAATCCCTCTATCGAACTCTTGATTTGAACGATCACTGATCCTTCTTTTGAACTTTTGATTCGAACATGCACCTACCCCATCTACTGGATTTTTTATTTGAACAGTCACCTATCCAACTATTGAAATTTCGCATCAATCGGTTACCTATCTGACTACTAAACTCTCGGTTTGAACGGTCACCCATCCATCTACTGAACTTTTGATTTGTGTAGTCACTTATTCATCTACTACTGAACTCTCTATTTGAACGGTTACCCAACCATTTATTGAAACTCTCTATTGGAATGGTCACCTACCCATCTACCGAACACTCAATTTCAACAGTCACCCATCCAACTAATGACCTCTTCATTTTAACTGTCACTCGTCAATCTACTGAACTACTATCCAATTCTACTATACTATACTACTGAATTCTCGATTTGTACGGTCACCCATCCATCTACTGAACTCCCTGTTTCAACCGTCATCTATTCATCTATTTAACTCTCAAAAATTTGAACACTCACCCATGCAACTACCGAACTTTCGAATTGATCGGTCACCCATCCGACTACTAAATTCTCGGTTTGAACAGTCACCCATCCAACTACCGGACTCTCGATTTGAACGATCACCCTTCCATTTACAGAACTTTCATTTTGGAGTAGCCTATCCATTCGTTGAATTTTTTATCTGAGCGGTCACCGATCTATCTACCGAACTTTCGATCTGATCCAACATCACTCATCATTCACTGACTAACTTTGAATTCGACTTATTTCGAAATATACAATAGTATATTATGCCACAAGGGAGGACAGTGCGTGTTTTCACCGAGTGTGAAGTTTCATGCCCGAGCGAAGCGAGGGCAGAAATTCATACGAGGTGAAAATGCACTTCCTCCCTTGTCGCATACGATATTTTTTTCCCGACTTCGTTAAAATAACCACATTTCTTGCGTCGCAAAATCGTGATATTTGCCAATGACCATTACTCCCCGGGAGTAATAGCGCTTGCAGAGGGAGTAATGAGTACTATTACTCCCTAGGGAGTAATGGAACTGTACTGCGCATGCGCACAGGTTAGTAATGATCATCGGTCAAAAACAGGCTATTTTCCGCCCGTATTGCACGCAAGAAATGTGGCTATTTTAACGAAGACGGGAAAAAAACCTTTCTAGCCTTGTTCGTTAATAATTTTAACAAAGTCCCGAGCCTATTACAAACAATATATTCGGTCGTGAAACACGGGCTGTACTAATTAAAAAAAATTATGGGCACGGGGATCGTTGGGCGACACCGGACGGACACGAACATCGTAACTCTTTTCTGACATCGGGCGGCACGATGACGACGACGACGGAATAGGCTAACTGCGAATTCCACTTCGTGGGGTAAAACTCTCATGTTTTCAGTCAACGCGTACTTGGAAAAGTGTTGCCACAATGCACTGTACTTGATTGAGAGATTCACTGTTTCGCTACGGGTGCCGCGTACCTTGACCGGAAGGAGTTGGCGAAAGTCTCCACCGAGAACGATAATTTTTCCACCAAAAGGTTTGTTATTGTTCATTATGTCTCGTAACGTTCGGTCTGCCACCTCGAGTGCGTAACGTGGAGCCATAGGTGCTTCGTCCCAGATGAAAAGATCGACGTTTTTCAAATACTCACCCTGTTTCGATTGCACCTTGATGCTCGATGTGGAATCAGAGTACAGAGGTACTGGAAGTCCGAACGTTTTGTGTACTGTTTTACCCTCTGGAAGCAATATCGCTGCGATTCCGGTGAAAGCCATTGCACTGACGCACTTACCTCTACCTCGAACAAGATTTGAAAGAGTCGTATATGTAAAAGTCTTACCGGATCCTCCGGGGCCATCGATATAGAAGCAAGTTTGCTCGGCGTTGTCGTTATCGAGCGCACTTAAAACGGCATCGACGAAGGTTTTTTGAGTATTGTTGAGTTGTTCATATTGTCGCATGCCAATTTCGATAAATTCGGCAGGCAATGTCTCAGGCTCGTCTTGATCCAAGATCAGTACCTGTTCCATCGATGGGAATCGAGATAGACTTGAGCCTTCCCTGTTGAGCATACGAGCGATTTGCATGTGCGCTTTTCTTTGCGCTTGCTGCATTCCTATGCGTCTCGCGTAATCTTCCGATAGCTTGTCTTTAAATTCCGCCCACAGTTCTTCCGGATGAATCGGTTGACAATGAACCAGAATTCTAACGAATAATCTTCGAAGGAGTCCAGGCATCATCCAAACAGCAGCTTCGTCTATTGCTCTTCGCCACTCGTCGTCATCTTCGATTAAACCTAGAGCTAAGCACGTCGCGATAAAACTTTCACAAATTTGGCCATCCACGGTCCTCAAGTCTTCGAAACTTTTGGCTCCTTTAACCTTTAACAAAAGCAAGCGAAGATGAAACAATTCTGTTTGAGCTGGACTTACCGAATACATTCGTCCGATTGCATGATGTCCACGCTGTCGTTTTTCCCATCTGGAAACGGTTCTTCCATCAACACTGTTTTTTTTGTAAACGTAATGCGATGGAATATCGGGATATGTGAGTTGTCTTGCTGATTCGTCCCGAACGTTTAACTCAAAGTAATCCATGAGCATCGTTACACGATTTATGGCATTCCTTATCCCATCTTCGTTCATGTCTGCCGGAATCATGACACTGTGCTCGTTTGGCAGATGTACCGGAAGTCGTATGACTGGATGACTCTTTTCTTGCATTTTTTTGTCGAGAATACGCCAAACCGCCTCGTTTGGTCCAACATAGCGAGCTTCAATGTGATCCTTCACTTCATCATGATCAAGGACACGATCTTCACCATCCTCATTGTTTGTCACTTGAATGGCGGCTGCGTCATGTCCCTTATAAACGTATTTGTACAAGTACTTTGGAGCAGTCACACTTGTTACAACCTCCACATTAATGTGGGAGTTGAATATTAAGGATAATGTCGGACAATATGGAACGACCCAGCGATTATCGACGACGTATCCTCCTCGACGCTCGTACAAAGCTCCGGTGTCTCTTCTGCGATAATGTGGGTAAGCATCTGCATCTATTGTTGTTTCTTCGCGAAATGGTTTCGGAAAGTGTTTGGAGCATTTTCCATTCACCTTGCACCATGCCCCGCAAGGTCCATGGATCATGTTGCTCATAACGATTTGGTGCAATTTAGGATGCGATTCGGGATCGGGAATCTCTGCACAGATAAATCTGTCAACCATCCCAGGTGTTGTCAGCTTATGTTTTAGTGTTACCAGTAAATGAATATGTAGCAGACCACGTTTTTGCGACTCGATCGTATAAACGTACGCTTCTATTTCGCCAAAGAAATTCTGTCGGGTGATAAAATCGAGCAAGTGTTTTTTCTTCATATCGAAGATACGCGTAGTGAGATCTGGTCGGTCTGAAGGTTGCTGACCAGGAAGTAAATTTTCCCTGATTTCACGCCAATTCGGATTGCACGTCATCGTGATGGAAAGATCTGGTTTGCCGAATTTTCGAACTATTCCCATTGCGTCTTGATAGTGTTGCATCATATTTCGCGGTGAGCCAGTGAAGGTCGATGGTAAGATTACAATTCTTCCGACTCGTGCATCCGCTTCATGCGCAGTAGTGTTTAAATAATCTATCAATCCGGTGTACGTTTCCGCACGTATCTTTGCTTGATTGGACCTTATAAATTCTATGCGATCCTTTTCGACTTTTACATAATGGTCCACAACCCATTGTTGGAATAGACGGCGTCCTAAAAGAATAGCGTTTCCTTCATCGTTTTCACGAATTGCCATTCGATGTCTTACATAGGATTCCCTGGAAACACGTTTTGAATTGTTACCTGTTTGTCGTAGATCCTGATGCCAGCCTCGAGTTCCAAATGGATAAAATAATGGGTAAACCCAAGGCTCAACATTGGGATCCATGGTACTGACAAACTGTAGTTCCCTTGTGTTTTTGTTACATATGGTGATATATGATTCAGGAATTTCGCCATCCGCCGTAGTGGAGAACACAGCAGCAACTTCGTTACTTCGTTGAAAGTTAAATCGGCGGCGATCCATGCCAGGCTTCAATGTAAATAATAACTGTAACTCACCAGGAGGTTGCGTGTCGGTGGATTCATTCCTATGTTGTCGTTGAGCTTCCAACTCTTCGCCCATCATCCGATAAGATTGAGCGAAAACGTTATTGTCACGTATAATTCGATCAATTGATCCCAGTAGACCGCGATCAAGAGCTGTGTTGCGACGCCGCAAAGAGTCTACTGCTTCATCGGAATCAACTATAAAAAGTTGACCGTAGCTTGGTAGTTCGTTAGGAGCTGGATACAATGCTGTATTTACTTGATAGTAAATTTGGCCTTGTATCTTGAAGCAATATGGTCCGGGGCGTCTTCCCTCGAAATTGATCAAGTTGGCGTTAAAGGACGCAAATGAAAACGAAGCGTTGTAGTTTCGAATACGCTCGAAAAATGCGTTCGATTTTTCATGCGTCCCATTGAATAGAGAACCCAATTCTTCTGGCATGTCTGGTAGGCGTTGAAGATCGACTTTACCATGACTGCAGCAATCATGGAACGAATTTCGCATGTTAGATACTTTTTCGCATGCGAAATGTGCGGCGTTACAATGTGTACAACGTTCAGTCATGCCACCGCCGTAGTGTTCCTGTACATTATCAATCAGTATTGCCATAGGCAATCGGTTTCTTTGTTCGATGAGTATCTCTCGATGATGGCGTTGTCGTTCGGCATCACTTAGTGTGTTGATACGTTGTTCATTGTGATCATACAGTGCAATATCTTGTTGTAGATCTATGACACGTGCGGCCATTTGAGGGGCTAGCAATTCGATGGTGCGCTCCTGTACCAAAACTTCTTCTATGGTTTCTGCAAGCAGATCTACTCGGTCTGTTTGTAGTTCTTCAATTTCATTATCATGTGTTGCCAATACGTCTGGTGCTTGCGGTTCGATGAGATTCAAAGGCTGGTTGTCTTGAGCATTTTGTGCGACAATATCCAAATTATCAGACTCGTCTAAAATTACAATAATTTTTTTACGTTGTACTTCTGGTACCACTTCTGGCATTTGTACATCTTGTACATCCATAACCACTTTATTATGTGGTATTATTGGTACTCCATCTTCTAGACGTTTTTTTGATTTCTCACGTCGAAGTCTCTGGTTTTCGGCTTTTTTTCTAATTTGGCACGTTTAACTGCTTCTTCTCCTTCAGGCGTCCGATTAGCCTTTCGTCTTCCCATGATGCACGTTGATTGATTTATTTGAGCTTCACTTCTTTTACGTCGAAGCAACAGGCAACTTTATTCAAGCAATAATTTTTTCGTATACATACAAATAAAAAACGTGACAAATATTGGTTTTATTGTATGTATTAAAACAAAGGTTTTCTGTATAATATTATGAATGAACAACTTTAACAATTATACATTAAGAATTATTTTATAAAATAATGAAAACATTGGAAAATGAAAATATTGACATATAATACTTTTAGGATTTGCTTCAATAATTAACTATTGAATAAATGTATTATAGAATATTACCTCTTAACGTTTATAGTAATATATATTTACATCATCACGACCACCATTATCGTCATCATCATCATAATCGTTATCTGATTGAATTATAAAATCGAAAGATCATTCATTCCATCAAAATCAAAGTCATAATCAGTTAAATCAAAAACAAAACTATTCTCCTTTTCTCCTCATCACCATCGACATCATCAAATAATTCCTCGCGTCCGTTGTGAATTCTGAAATTGATAAAAAAAACCTAATATTATCAAAATCTTATATTTTGTATTAGTATTTAAGAGCGTTACTCAATAGTGATTTTGTACGTTAGATTTCTCTCATGTTACCTCCGATTTTAGATTACCTGTGCTGTATGGACAATGGCCTAGGCCATTGTCTTGTAATTGCGTATATCCCCGTATTAAATAAATAAATAAATAAATAAATATTACCATTTTCAACTGTAATTATGTGATTATACGGTTGACCATTTAAAAAACTGGTTTTTTCAAATCATCTCCATTTTTTTTAAATTTATATTTTACATTTAAAGTTTAAAGGTTAAGGAGTACCTATTTGCACAGTAAAGGGTGATGCTCTGTAAGAAAACCATTTTTCCGGCTTATTGTCGGAATGATGATTTTTATATTGCAAAACCATTTTACTATTATGGATAAGGTGGAAATTCGTACCAGAAGACGACTGTGCGCATGCGCACCATCATTATAACGGCAAATCGAAAGTGCCTCTTGTATTTTAGGAAATTCTAGTTTCTATCTCTTATCACCGGTCACTTTCGCCCCCGTTTTGACACTGGGTTTCATCCCATATAGGGGAAACCGTGGCAAAACGGGATCATGGGGCAAAATGGGGACATGAAATGTCATATCGACGTGGGGCAAAATAGGGTAATAATGAAATTAACGAAAGTTGCTGCGAGTCAAATCGAGTTTTGCCCCGGTTTATCCTATAATGTCTAATAAAGAATAATCCTTTAGATTGATTTCAGGGAATCAAGCAGTGATATCAACATAAGTTTTCATTTTTTTGTATGTTAGTTGAATGAAACGGTTCAGTCTAATTTCATCAGACTAATTTCAACTGGCGCAGAAAAGTTTTTAGTGTCTCTTTTTGGTTTGCTTCCTTATAGAAGAAGCTTTGTTATGGTGAAAACAAAATTTCGAGTTAATTTAATGAATTTTTCGCAATTTGAATGCATGAGACATACATAAGACGGTGGAAATGGCGGGGTTGAAAAAGCTAGATAAAGAGGAATCACGTCAATTTCTTAAGTAAAAAATCGAAAGTGCAAAACAACAGAAAATTTCATGATGTCCCTTTATTTTAAATGAATTCGATACTCTATTTTGCTGTATTTTTTGTTCCTAAAATGTTCTGTTGTGTAAATACGGCGCTGACAGTTTTTCGTAAATTTACTGTAAAAAAACTGATAAAATGCACCTATTTAGATGTGAAATTATGATCTAATTTTTTTTTTTGTAAATTTACGGTTAACATATATAAAATCCACATATTTATATGTGAACTTACCGATGACAATATCTTTTGGCAAGATTGGCGTAATGTTTTCATAAACACTATGTCTTCGTGAAATTTTAAATGACTGAAATCCCGATAGTGGTGGATGCGCGGTTGACGCTCGACTCTGGTGGTCCCCCAAGTCAAGCTGATTCGTTCGCGGTCAGTACTTGGATGGGTGACCGCTTAGCCGTGCGTTAGCTGGCGCATCGACCGTTGAGCGGGAGGCGCTTTCTTCTGAGATTTTGATGTTTCTGCGCTTTACTCAAGTGGAAAAATATCAGTGCCTCAGTTGAATATGGCCGTACCGGCACGGGTTTTCCGTAGTTTCCTCGTGTTCCCGGCAAATGCGGTACAGTGTAGCTAAGTCGGCTACGGACGCACTGGAAGTTAAGTAGCCTAGCTGAGTGCGGGTAGGGAGTGATAGGGGGAATTGGGCTGTGATTCTGTAAAAATCCGACAGGGTATACGGTGGAAAGGGAACAAATTTTAAAAAATGACTGAAACCATATGATTGTATGACCTATGTGATAATTTTAATAGCGGTCACCGACCGTTTTTTCACATTTAAAATACGGCCAAATAATCAATGACCTTTACCGTTTACATCTCTAGTTACGAGTGCTGGAGGTAATACCGGTTAGATCAACTTTTTTCAGTTTAATAACTGAAAGTACCATAGTATTTTCAGAATTTTATTGTCAATACAATAGTTAATTGCCAATCATTGTATAACGTGAAACCTTATCTCATAAGCATCCTCAAGGTTGGATTTTATGCCTGGTTTTCTATCTCAATTTCACTTTATAATTGAGATATTAAAATTGTTTTTAGGTGGCTGGCATTCGTCCACGCTTCAGTACTTACGGAGACAATTTGTTTTAACAACGACGAAATACACATTTTAGTATATGAAACATGTAGTTTCGTCAAAAAATGATTGATAAAAATTGGTTAAAATCATCTTTGGAAAATGCTGATAAATTGGGTGACTGGTGAACTCCAGTATAACAAGAAAATGGTTCATTCTTGAAAATTCTACAACTTCGATAAATTGCGTTTTAACAATTTGTGGGCATTTTACCTGGTAATGAAAAAATAAAAATCTTCCTCGAATGTTTCCCGCTTCAATGAAGCGGTTATATTATAACTTATCATTTTATTAATACAGGTTTTTAATGGCATTTGCTTTATATTTTTTCGATTTTTTTATTGTATGGAAGGAAGTAGAAAAATGGAGTCTTCGCACCATATAATTTTCCATTCATGAATGCAAAAGCTCTATTGGATTGTATTTAGTTATTTCTGAGAAAAATGTGTTTGAAGTATTAAAGTAAGAGTGTCGGTATTTAGTCTCGCTTCAAGATTTGTAAATCCATCAGATATACGCGTGAGGTTGAAACTGGCCGTCAAGAGTTGCCACAACAACCGCGGTGGCTGTGCCCAAGTAGCAAAAAGACATCTGGTACAAAAAGTCATCCGAATGGGTTACATAAGACCGCCCGAATGGTAACTATAAGTTATCCTATGTCCAAAAGTTAACTTATAGACATAGGACAGCTTATAGTTACCATTCGTGCGGACATATGTTTCCCATTCGGATGATTTTTTCGTAACCAGATATCTTTTTGCTACTTGGGTGACTACTGCCAAGATGCCAGTTGTGCATTGATTTGTAGTGAGAGTTAGCTCGTGACCAGTTTAAGGGCATGCTGGTCCTTCCTATTTTACCGATCGTAATAGACGATTTCTTAGTTTTCACTATTCGTCGTTACCATGCGACGGGCATGCTTCAAATTTTATAGGACTGTGTATTGATAACATAAACGATTCGGCGTGCCGCTGAAATGCCAACAGCATCCGTTCGGTAGGATGTAAAAATGTTTAGATCTGGCATACGTCAAAAAAGAATGTACGCCGATTCTTTGAAGGTTTCTGTAGTGTATGTACCAGAGAAGAGTGTGTATGGATGGATGAAGAGTGGGGAGAGCAGAGATGAAGATTTGTATAACCGATGTCCGGCAGTTAAATATACACCTTGACCGGAGCCAGTCGTGTTTACCTCGCTCACCTGTCCTCCCGAGACCATACGTACGATACGGGCCAAATGGCGACGAGGATAAACGAATAGTCGCGAACGCGTGTAACCGCGAATGGCGGAGTCAAGTGAAACGAAAAAGGGACTCTCGTGGATATACCTACTGCGAAAGGAAGAAGTCCAAGAAGAACTGCAAAAGAGAGGAACGGTGGCAAGCGAAGGAACGAAATTGGAGGACCTGCGGCGAATATTGAGGGAAGCAGTACTAGCCGAACAAGAAGCCGGCGAGGTAAAGGACGCTACGGACACGGAAAACGGAGCGGTACAGAGGGAAGAGGCGGCAGAGATGGAATATTCAACACAACTCGATTTTAAAATAGGAGTCGATGATTGGGAGCAATTTGTCGAGCGGATAGACTTCTACTTCGAGGCCAAGGGCATAACAGATGAGAATAAAAAGAAAGCGATTTTCCTGACGAAGATCGACGCGGAAGCTTACGCGGTGGTGAGGAAAGTATGTGCCCCGGAGAAACCGAAAGAGGTAACGCTAGTGGAAATAATAAAAAAAGTGACCGAATATGTGAAACCGAAAACAAACGTGACAGTGCTCCGATCAAGATTTCGCGAACGGATACAAGCCGAGGGCGAACCGGTGGCGAAATACGTGGCGAGTCTACGAGACCTGGCCACCGAGTGCAAGTTTGCAGCCGAAAACGAAGCAATAAAGGACCAATTGCTCAGTGGAATCCGCGACAAAGATATCAAAATTGCCTTATTTCGGATCACGACGCTAACACTGGACACAGCGATCGAGACGGCAACGGCGATCGAGGAAGCCCACAAGGCAGCGGAGAAATTCAAGGTCGAAGCGACAGAAGGCAACAACACCGCAAAAGAGAAGGAGACAGCCGAAGTCGATCGTTTGCAAAAACGCGGTCGGAACCGCGGCGGACTGCGAGGGAACAGAGGGAACGAGAGAGCAAAGCAGTATGGACAACAACGAAACCCGGCGACGCGAAACTATCAACAACGCTCACCAACACGAACCGACCGACGCTCACCGACGCCAGGGCCGTCGCGAGGACCAAAATGCTTCTGCTGCGGCAGGCCAGGCCACATAAGAGACGATTGCTGGCATCGAGAACGAGTCTGTAACGAGTGCGGAGTGCGGGGACATCTACAGAGCGTTTGCAAGGAGCCGTCGCAGCGGGGGCGGAAGCCGGTCAAGAAAATGCAGCGAAGCAAGGAATCGAGCGAGTCGGAAACGGACTCCGAGTCGGAGTGGTATGCAGATGTTTTTTCGGTTAGGAAGGGAGGAGACAAATGCAATACGATTAGAGTAAAACCGCAATTTCTATGTGTTAAGGTAGAGGGGCGAGAATTGGAGATGGAAGTCGACGGTGGCGCAGACGTCTCGTTGATAAGCGAAACGGAGTATCGAAAAAAGTTTGCACGGATACCGTTAGTCGCATCGGACACAACCTTGAATTACTACGGCGGTGAGGAGAGCGAGCCACTAGGGATGCTAAGAAACATAAAGGTAAAATTCGGGAAAATCAAGACAAAGGGGAAACTGTACGTAATGGGGAAAACGGGAAAACCGCTATTAGGCCGCGACTGGCTGTATAAATTAGGGTTGTGGCCGTTAGGAATAGAGCAATCGGAACAGAAAATCGCGGGAATAAAACAAGTAACAGGGAAAAAGACCGAAGACAAAAAAATTCGAGGGATGGCCGATCAGCTTTTTAATAAATATTCAAGGTTATTTTCGCCAGGACTGGGGAACTATACAAAAGCAAAATTTGTAATCAGAATGAAGGACGGGGTAGTACCGACGTATGTTAAACCACGTACACTGCCGCTGGCGTTAAAAGACAAGGTAGGCGCGGAGATTGACAGACTGATCGGGGAAGGAGTCCTCTCAGAAGTCGAAGCAAGCGAATGGGGAACACCGATCGTCCCGGTCGTAAAAAGCGACGGCAGCTTAAGGCTATGCGGGGACTACAAGGTAACCGTTAACCCGAAATTGTTAATAGATAGACACCCACTGCCGCGGATAGAGCACCTGATCGCAAATTTACAGGGAGGACGTTTCTTCTCTAAAATCGACCTCAAGGAGGCGTACGCGCAGGTGCCGGTAAGCGACGAATCGAAACAAATACTAACGATCAGTACACACCGGGGTTCGTTCCAACCGAATAAGCTGCCGTACGGTATAGCATCGGCACCGGGATTCTTCCAAAGACAAATGGAACAAATATTCGCGGGAATGCCGGATGTGAACGTATTTCTAGACGATATTATAATTAAGGGTAGAACACCGGAAGAGAATGTACAGAGAACGAGCGAAGTCCTAGATAAATTGAGCGAGTGTGGACTCAAATTGAAAAGGAAAAAATGTGAACTGTTAGTTCGGAAAATTCGATACCTTGGCGTAGAAATAGACGAACAAGGGGTACACGCGTTACGCGAGCGGGTGGAGGCAATAGATAAGGCACCGGCGCCGACAACAAAAAAAGAATTACAGGGGTTCCTCGGAATGCTAAACTACTATGCAAGATTTATCAAGGACCGAGCTACAAAATTGTATCCACTGTACGGTAATTTAAAAAAGGATAAATTCCACTGGACGGACGCGTGCCAGGAAGCCTTTGAGACAGCCAAACGAGAATTAAAGTCTGCCGAAGTACTCATAAATTACGACGCGGATAAAAAAATAAGCTTAACGTGTGATGCATCGGACTACGGCGTCTCAGCGATACTGGCACACGTTACTCCAGAAGGCGAGCGGCCGATAGCTTACGCCTCGAGGACGTTATCGACAAGCGAGCGGAACTACGCACCCATCGATAAAGAAGCCCGAGCAATTGTATTCGGCGTGACAAAGTTTTACGACTACCTGTACGGAAAAAAATTCCTGTTAAAAACGGACCACCAGCCACTGGTGCGAATCTTCGGGCCAAAGAAAGACATACCCATTATGGCAGCTCGCAGATTGCAAAGGTACGCTAGTTTTTTTAAGCGCATTTGAATACGAGATCGTGTATGTACGATCGGAAAATAACAGCGCGGACGGACTCTCGAGACTTCCGTCGCCGAGGGCACAGAAAGACGTAGACACGAAAAAAGAATTCACATATTTACATTTTGTAACGCAGGGGTCATTCGCCTGTTTTAACGATAAAGTCGTAGCAAGAGAAACGCGAAAAGACATTGTATTAGCCCAAGTCACGAGATTCATACGGGAGGGATGGCCAAAGCGGGATACAATCCCGGAGATATTACGACCTTTAGAAGCAAGGAAAGACGAATTGACAATAGAACAAGATTGCCTTATGTGGGGGTATCGGGTGATAATTCCCGAGAAATTAAAAGATCCGGTGATAAAAGAGCTTCACGCAACGCATGCGGGCGTAGTAAAAATGAAATCAGTGGCACGTTCTTTTTTCTGGTGGCCAAGGATAGATAGCGAGATTGAAAACATCGCAAGAACCTGTCACTATTGCGTGGAGCTCCGGGACAACCCACCTAAAGTCGAGTTAAACCCCTGGAAATGGCCAGAAAAACCGTGGCATAGGATACACACGGACTTCATCGGGCCGTACAAGAATCACAATTTTTTATTAATAATTGATGCAAGAACGAAGTGGCCGGAAGTGTTTCGGATGAACTCGACGACAGCAGAAGCGACGATAACAGTTTTCAAAAAGGTATTTGCGCGTTTTGGGCTTCCCCATCAAGTAGTTAGCGACAACGGCCCGCAGTACACAAGCGCCGAGTTTAACGAGTTCCTAAAAAAGCTAGGAGTCATCCACACCTTTTCGGCAGTAAAACACCCAGCGACAAACGGCGCGGCCGAAAATTTCGTTAAGACATTCAAGAGAAAATTAAAAATACTGCTAAAAATCGGGGACCCGGTACAAGACGCAATAGAGAGAATTTTATTTGATTATCGATCAATGAAACATTGCACAACCGGCGAATCACCAGCCAAGTTAATGTTAGGCCGCGAATTGAGAACCAGGTTCGATCTACTGAGACCAGATGTGGGAAGAGAAGTCGAGGTCAAACAAGATAGACAAGTGCGAGACACGAGAGGAAGGAGAGTGGTAGAGTTTCACGCAGATGAAGAGGTATGGGCAAAAGATTTCAGCAGAAACGCTCCACAATGGGTAAAGGCCAAAGTCACAAAAAAACTGGGCCCCGTGACATATCAAGTGAAATTAAACGCAGGGCTAACCGTGAAGCGACATGTGGACCAATTGGTAAAAGGGGCAAAACCGACGTCGAGAGTTTCGGAAAACGAGGAGTCGACACAAGAGATCGACGAGGATGTACCGTTGCGACGATCTGCGAGACTGCGAAAAAAAACCAATAAGGAAGTAACATTTAGATTACAGAACGGAAGCATTGTAAAGCCGGGCTAGAACCATTGTAGTACATCTAGAATTTAGACGGGAGGAGTGTAGTGTATGTACCAGAGAAGAGTGTGTATGGATGGATGAAGAGTGGGGAGAGCAGAGATGAAGATTTGTATAACCGATGTCCGGCAGTTAAATATACACCTTGACCGGAGCCAGTCGTGTTTACCTCGCTCACCTGTCCTCCCGAGACCATACGTACGATACGGGCCAGTTTCCAAGTATTACAAAACCGTCGGAAAGCTGCTCATACAAAAGATTACACATAGTGTAATCTGCGTTTACTTAGTCTATCGTCTTACTATGGGTGATCAGAGCCAATATGAATGTAGTGCAGCGTGCAGCGCACGGTGCAGAGAGACCTGTGCGTCAGTCGTGACACGACGTTCATGCACTTTCGAAATTTATGACATTCGGTTTTCTTAATTCCTTGTAAGTTTCAAGTCGAAATTCGACTGCACACTCAAGCGTTTATGCTAATATCATAGTTCCGTATGATTTGATCCATATGCGTTGCATGTTAAGGCCATGAGAAAGATGTATCACGTGACATACGAGTGCGAGAGAGATAGATGCATTTTTCGAATCAATGCCATTTAATACTGGTTGACATTTCGGATAAAGGAGAACCATCATCGGACGCAGTATTAAATTCTATATCCGCTAATGCTTTGTCTTTTCCCGAAAAGTCTACGGTTTCTAAATCGCATTCATTACAGTTTTTGGTTACCGACTGAGTCGTTTCACATATCCTTAATGCTAAATCGGAACTGAAACATTTTCTAGTTCCTTCGGTAAGAACAGGTAAAGCAGATTTGAAAAACGGATGTCGAATCTGTGCTCAGCGCGAAAAAACACATAGAGTTATGTATTCCAATTTTTTTTTTTTTTTCGGTCTTTCAATTTTTCGTCGCAAAGTCCATTTTTTACCCGCAAAGCCCAAGTGATACTGCTTTATCTAATTCTTTTAACTCCGTCATACCTATCGTCTTGTGTATTTCTTGGTGTAGAACATGATAGGCACCTCGGTTTTTTCCGATACTACGATTTTTACGATTTTTACGATACGGGAAGTAAAAAAATCGCCGTTTAAAAATACGCAAAATGACCCATTTTTGCCATTTTGAATATAAAAATAACCGATAAATTTTTTCGTCAGTCGTCACTCTGGGACTACATTTCATATTTTTTTTCACGCTGATCACGACTCTAACAGTTATTTTCCTCATAAATGAATATTTAATGAGGAAAATTAAGTTTAAACCAAAGTATTAATTTTTTATGAAATTCGACAAATTCAAAATGATATAAAATTTAAACAGTTCGATCGATTTTCGTGTAATTTTAATGGGATTATCAGGTGTTCATATTCTATCTATGTACGTTTTTAGCCCGATAGCTAAAAAATTGTGAGCGTTAGAGTGCATTTTGGAAGAACACAGACATTTTGGAAGAAATTAAAAATTGCGTACAAAAAAAAAACAACTGAACATTTTCGGATGACATTCTGACCAAACGTTGTCTGTTGATCACACATGATGTGTGCCAAATTTCAGCTTGATCGGTCGCGGCGCATGCACGCACGCACGCACGTTAGGACATTTTTTTCTAAATGTGATTTTTCGATGTTTTGGAACATTCTGATCACGTTTTCATTAAAACCTCGAAAAAATTTGTTTCACCATAACAAAGTTTCGTCTATGAGGAAGCAAAAGGAAAAAAATCCTTCAGCATCTCCTCAAGAGCATGTGGTACAGACTCAGTTGGTAACAAATGGCCTTCCCTGTTTTCTCCAAAACGATTGATACGACGAGCAAAAGCAAATTAGGTTTTCATACTTATCTTTATCGACTACAAAAATGTAATGTGTAAATTTCCAATTCGGAAGATATTTTTCCAGAAAATTTAATTAGTATTTATGTAATTATCATTTGAACTCACTTTTCCGAAAACGAATATAGTCCTATGAGATTTGCTTGATTCAAGAATGCCCGCGAGATGCAAGTGACATTATTTTGGCCACTAATGCTGTGCCGGGATGTGTGATGTTGATGTGATGTGTTGAAGTACAATGCGGCTGCAATAATTATCGTTTCGATAGGTTTGCTGTAAGTGATACAAACAGCTAGTTTGTAATCGCAGTTCATGAAAATGAAACGTCACAGCCGTGTTTATTATACACAATAGAGATGTTGCTCTTTTCAATTAAAAACACTATTTTGTTACACTATCACTATCAGATTTTCTCCTTTGTCGTATTTATTTATGAAATTTTCGTTCCGTCAAGCAAATTCGCGAAGCACTGATAATGACGTTTGGACTTCTTCATTGAGTAGGGTTTATTTTCATGAAACGAATCGTGTGTTTGTGCGTGTTGAGTGCCCATAAAGTTCATGAATATAATGCAGAATGATGAACCATTCCTATAAATCTATTTTGCATTTACCTTTAATGAAAACAATTAATGATTTCTGATGATTTACTACAATTTATATTACAACGTAATAACATAAGGAAAAGGTAACTTAACCACGCGTACGGTAATCTGACCGATTAGCCTAGTGATGCGTGGTCGTCACGAAAGTTATCATTTGACCATCAAAGTTGATTTATAGACTTGGAATAGATTCAAATGCATGCACTGTGAACAAATTTATAACCAATTTATGAACGAAAGAAATGGCTGTAATTTTTCATATAATTAGGTTTTTTTAGTAATTTGACGGTCATTAGGATCGTAAAATGACGGGCAACAAAATAACCGTTATTTTCATTTAGAAAAATGAGTGAAGAACGAAATAACGTGAAATGACGGTCATTTTGTGGTAATTTAATCAATCGAAAAAGTCGGTTATTTGCATTAAAAATTGCAATAAATAAGTTTGAAAATATTAAGGGGACGCTGGACCTTCCTGTTTTATCGATTGAAATAGGCGATTTCTTAGTTTTTATTATTTGTTGTTACTATGCAACAGTTATGCCTCAACCTTACAGTACTGTATTATACCATAAACGATTCGGTGTGCACTCGAATTTCGGTCGAAATCTTCCGAGAAATAAAGGAAATCGAATATTACAAATTATCGCGAAAACCACCATGGCTGCTAAAATGTCAATAACATTCGTTCTGTAGCATATAAAAAATTCTAGATCTCGCATATGTCAAAAGAGCGTGACGACCGATTCTTTGAAGTTTTCCGAATATGCCAAAACCGTTGAAAAGTTGCTCACACAAAAGGTAATCATGTATTATTGTGTATACTTGGCGCTTTCCAGCCAGCCTGGAAAATGATTGCGTTAAAATGACATATTGATTTGATTCGTCCATTCTGTCAAATGATGCTAGTATCTGACAGAAGGAACCAATCAAATCAGTCCGTTATTTTAACGCAATCATTTGCCAGGCTCGCTGGAAAGCGCCAACTGTGTTAACTTAATTTATTGATTTGTGACTGGTGATCAGAGCCGATGACACGGTGCAGAGCCACCTGTACATCAATCGTGATACTACGTACATGCATTTTCGTAAACTAAATAATATTTGGTTTTCTTAATTCCTTATAAGTTTTCAATTGAAATTTGACTGCACACCGAAGCGTTTATGTTAATATCATAGTCCTGTATGATTCGGCGCATGTATGCGTAGCATATTAACAATGCTAAATCGGAACGGAAAAATTGTCTAGTTCCGTCGGTAAAACAGGTAAAGAGACGGTAATGTTGAATATCGTTTATTATTGTGTGTATTTTCGTGTGTTTCTTTCGACTAAAAGTTTCTTTCTTACGCTAAAGTTTTAGCATTGTTTCTATTCAATTTAATTATGGGTTATGTTTATTTCACGAAATCAATTGAAATGAAAAGAGTGTCATAGGCCTTTTGGACACCTTATGTTTCTCCTCCTTACCGCGGATTGTGAGCGTTGCAGTGCCATAACGACCGGATAGCGCATATATTTACATATTTCCGATTGTCATCGTCCCTTGCAGAGCAACCATTGTATTTATTATAAAATTACACGTATATGCGGGAGATTGCTAAAATGCATCGTTTTGGTATGTATATATATGAAATATATAGATATATATATTGATACTGACATTTTTTGTAATAATAAGTAAATAACCATTTAGATTTTTCAATTTTCAACCGATCGAAGGTATTTGTACTTATTTTTATTCAATGTCACGTTTTAACAAATTAACAGTTTTTCGTGTTTTTTTTTTAATAAAGAAGAAATCCCCACCGTTCCTTTCCTAACGTCCTCGGAAATCCTACAAAACCTTGAGTTGTATGATTATGTGTATGTATATTTATAGCGTTAAATGAAAGATATATTTATATAAATGTAAAATACATCAATTAAAACTTTTATTAATTTTTATTACAGAAACTTAATATCTTACGTTCGTGAAGTGGGAGTTTTAAAATTCGAGGGCCCTTGGGTATATCGGGTGATATTATTAGATAACGGAGACGGGGTGTTGATTCGTTTGGTTTTTTGGGATGACGCGGCTATGGGGATCGACGAAAGTTTCAGATGTCACATGGTATATATAATTTTTTTTTAATTAATGATCGCAGTATAGAGAACCTCATTTATTCGGGCTTCCATTAACCAAAGCTTCGTATTACTCAAGGTATCCAACACATGCGAGCATCTTATATTCATTATAAAGTTTAATCCCTTGATAATACGGAAAAATGATAATAAAAAGGATGAAGCATAATGCTTAAACGCTAGAGGATTCGTGGATTATGTTTATTTTGTGTATTATCCAAGATTTCTAATTAAATATTTATTCATAGATTCTGAAGATTAACAACGTTCTTGTCATCCCCTATAATTACCCCATCGAACCAAATAATGGGAATGTGAATATGGAGCTCCTTTACGACGAAAATTCCTCGATCGTCGAGATTCTGAATGTGTGGAAAAATGTTGCCAGGAATGCCATTCTGCCAGCACCTGGTTGTGGTCCATGAATTTATATTTCATTAAATTTGTTTCGATTGTTATTCGATTTTTAATTTTTAATGTAATTTGTTTAATTCAATCTAATTAAATTTATTTTGGAATTTTTCGTCAGTTTGTTTATTATGAATAAAAATACATTGATTTTTCGTATATTGCCTGATGTTTTTGCTTTAAAAAAATTCACCATCGATGAGATAAAAATTATTCCGTGCAACGTTGTCCGCAGAAACCTCCATTTTAAGCAGAACTTATCGGATAATCTGCGCATTTGGAGAAGCATGAGAGCGGGTTCTTGCTGGTATGAGGAGTAGGATAAGACCGAAAAAAGTCCTATGATAAGTTTGAAAGTTTCACAATGAAAAAGCATGCAAATAGAACAATATAAATCGAGGAGGATGATCTCCCACGAAGTGTTCCTGTTTTAAAGGCCTCAAGGATTTAAAATCTCCTCGCGATAAACAAGCCGGCCCATCAAAGGACTTCGACCTTACCGACAAGGAATTAATAAAAAAAAAAGAGGGTTCTCTGGATGATCTTGTTATCCCAAAGCTCGAGTGTAACAACTTTGCCGATGAGTTTGATGACGGTAACCACAGGATAGATCGGATAGAATGAGTGTCACATATGATAGTAAAATCTCGTTGTCCGCAGGTTTTCATTTTCAATAACGTTCAATAAGCAAACATCATACGAGATCCAAGGGTGTCTTCGGATGGTGAGTCAAAAACATTGGAAACAAATATTGATTATTGATTTTAAAAAAGAAAAAAAAAATTGTTATAAAAAGTTTGATTAAAAAAATTTATTTTCGAATATTTTAACTATATTATTTATTTAACTTCATATAATAATTACGCCTTATAAGTACAACATGTGACATTTATGTATAAGATAATACGAAGGCATAGAAATAATGGAGTTAAAATAGTACGTGGAAGAAAATTAACGATCTGCGTTCCCTATAAATACTATAATTCGTCGCTTCAACTATTAGTTGGTTAGTAATTACTGAATATTGATTTTTTTTGTGGAAGATTAACGATGGCTAACGATGAAAAAAAAGGCAAACATTCAGTTGAGGAAAATGGCTCGATGTTATGATTTTTTTTACAGGTAAACCATCGATTATTCCATTCTGGCCTTCTGTAAAATAATATAAATAAAATAAATATGCTTAATGAAATATATGATTAAAAACATAAAATAATGTAAATATAAAAAATCGTACTTTTTGTGGCATAGAGGCTGCTTCCATCATATCGTCTTCATGCATTGGAGCTCCCTCGATTTTCGTTATATGGGAGCCTTTCGCTACCTTTATATAAGGGTTGTTGCCATCATAATGGACAATTCCGATGACAGTTATCGCGCAACCCTTTTGGAGGTCATCTGGCAACTTGCCGGAGTCGGTGACACGAACCGCCATCTTTAGTCGTCCGTCCGTTATTGCGCCAATGGTGTACATAGCCTCGCCGGTTTTGTGTTTTGTTGGAGTAAACTTCATTTTCAAGTAGCCATCGATTTCTGTTAAAAAAATTATTACGAATTGAAAAAAAAACATAAACCAATAAATATGGGACTTCGAGATTGAAGAATTCAGAATCTGGCGAAGATGTCAGGTGTATGTATATATTAAATGTATATTTTGGCATATAAATAAATCTAAAGAGTAAATATAAATGTAAATATCAATTGTAAAGATGAATGTAAATATCAATTGTAAAGATAAATGCAAATATCAATTGTAAATATAAATGTAAATATTAAATAATTTTACATTACTTACTAATCAGACGTCCTTCCATGCTTCCCACATTGTTCCATTCGGTGACTTCCGGGTGTTCCGTTGGATTTTCCGCCTCCTGATAAAATCCTTTATCTACAATTTCGGTGTGTTCCTGGACAGTTAATTCGAACGGAACATTTCCAACGTTATAGATGGGATTTTCTATTTTCTTCGCGACAGCTCCATTCAACCGTAGAACCTGAAACACACATATTAGATGTTGTAATCACAAACGTGTTATCTTATTTAAAAAAATGTAAACATATATGAAACATATATATGTATGATATGTCTTCGAGTCATTAAATAAAAAAAATGTTAGTATAAAAAGTAATAAAACAAACCTTGTTTATTTGGATCATTTCTTTAATCCGTTGTACTTGGTCTTGCCAAGCAGCGCACTGGACGCGTTTTCCGCAGTTATTGTTCAGCACGAACTTGATAAGACTGTATTTGCGGTCCTTTCCGACAGTTTTTTCGCGCTCTGCTACATCTATGTAGCCACAGATCTCCCTAGAATTTTATAGCAAAAAACTCATTAATTCTTTTAAAAATTTGTAATGTTAGATTTATAATGAAGAAATAAAAGCAGAATGAAAAATTAGATTTAAAGATCGCATGAGCTGAACAAATAATAAAATGATGACAAAAACAAAAACATACACCGATAAAAAGATTTGGTAATATCAACTAAGCTGCGGTTGAGGGTAGCGAAGGAAATATTTGCTCGATTGAACAAAATGTTTGTTAAATTCAAGTAACTATTCGTTGAAGCAACTAAACATTCGGTCAAAGAACGAAATATTCGTTCAATCAACTAAATATGTTTTTTAATCGACACAAATATTTCCTTCGCCACCTGCAACCGCAGCTTAGTTGATATTACCAAACCTTTTAAACGGTGTAGTCTGAGCTGTGTCACTTTTTTTCTGTTTGGCTTTCGGAGAAGGCCAAAATGAAAATGAGTCTTTCAGTTTTAAAGAAAATATTTGAGTTACTCGTTTCACACATTTATATAATAATACGTGCATTAAAAAAAATAACTAATTCTATTTTTTTTTTTCAAATCATGGACATATACACGTTGAATTTTTTTTGTTCATTTTTTTCTCACCTCGAAAATGGAGTTAAATATAATTTCGGAAACTTGTGTTACAAAACGGATTAGATAACTCAAATATTTGGAGCACGTGTCGCACATGCTGCAAATATTCGCGTTATATATTTAATCCTTTTCGTCATGATTGGGTATCTGGGAATATTTAACAAAAATAGTAAAAATTTGAAAAATATTACAAATACCTTTGTTTCATTGCCGTCAAAAAGTCCCAGAAGATTAAAAGTTATATTGAAATTAGCAAAACGTTTTGAGGTTATTTTTAACAGTTTTTTGATTCTACATTTATATTTGATTTGATTTACACTGAAAAACACTTTTAACTAAATAAAAATATGATTAAATATTTTTTTTAATATGACCAATAATTATTATTATTATAAAAGTTTGGATCGCCAATTTTTTTTTCGATCGATATCGCTCACAATTATCGGTTTTTTTTCTTCTATAAACCTCGGACACTTCGCACGGTACCAATGTTACCAACTATGTATCTCAAATATTATAATTGTATAAATGAAATTTTGAATAAAAATCTGAATAAGTACAAAATATAAGTGAAATCTTATAAATATAAAATAAACTTGAAATTTAAATAATAAAAAATAAAAACTCACACTGTGTTGTCCGATGGAGAGACCGCGTCCAAAGCTGCGTTGCTGCTGAATTTTATTGGACGATTTTCAGAGGCATCGTTTGATCGCTGGCTAGTCTTGGTAGTCTTTGGTGAGAGTTCCGAAGGTTTCGGTTGACTTTCGGCATTTCTTTTGCTGTTGATTTTCGGAGCTTCAGTCGATTGTCCAGAATCCCGGTTTCCCTTTGGCGCCATTATTGTCGATTTTAATTTTCGATGCAATATATATATAGTTTTTTTAATTTCTAATGAAGGAATTTTGTATAACACAAAGACCCGTGTCCTCTTCGGTCGACGTTCGTTGAGATGTGGCTAATACGCGGATATGTTTATTGACATGGCAACACAAAACAATTGCAAGAGAAGAAACGACGGAAGTAACGAGCTGCGGTCGTTTCTTCTGTTTTTTTTTTTTTTTTTTTTTTGCTACACCAATATATGGTGCAACTGTTTTCTTGTATAATAAAATAAAGAATTTAACATGAAAACACATCAGACGAACAATAATGCGTCGATATCCAGTGTGTTACAGCGCGTTTTCAAAAAACTAATCTAATTTTGGGTGTTTTTTTAAACGCAGGTTGCATTTAAAAAAACACCCTCTTGTGGATTCTTGTGGTGACTTTCCCACTGTAATTTGATTATGCCATTTTTCGGATAGACTAATAATAAAAAAATGTATTTCCAGTTTTGGTATTAGTTCCTATTAATATAATACAAATAACTGTTCGTTCTATTTTTTATTAAAAAAAAAAACTTGAAATTTCATCATCGACAACAATTCTATTATTATACATTTAAAAAATAAGATATCTTCAACATTAAAATAGTACATTACTCCACGAGGGCGAAAACGTTTTTCTAACGAGTGTGAGTTTGCAGCACGAGCCGAAGGCGAGGGCTGTAATCACACGAGTTAGAAAAAGTGTTTCGCACGAGGGATGTACGATATTTTTCATCACAAGGTGCGAAAATGGCGGTTTTACGCACGCGAAGCGGGCGGAAAAGTGGCCATTTCCGCACCGTGTGATGAAAATATGTTTACAGATCTTAAAAAGATTGTCTCCCTTCGTTGTAGAGATACTTGTCGTTTGCTCCCTATACTCTTGGCGGTGCTCACCAACTCCAATTGCCATTCTTCGATCGATCGATAGCCAAAAGATGACTCGTACTCCAATAAATGTCATCGTACATACTCATCATCGCTTGTTTCAAGTTCTGGTAGCCCGTTGGCTCGTGTACCTTGAAAAATTTTGTGCGCCGCCTAATGGAAAAAAAACCATACATTTTTTTTTCGATAGCCAAAAGATGACTCGTACTCCAATAAATATCATCATACATACTCATCATCGCTTGTTTCAAGTTCTGGTAGTCCGTTGGCTCGTGTATCTTGAAAAATTTTGTGCGCCGCCTAATGAAAAAAAACCATACATTTTTTTTCTTTCAAATTATTAAAATTAATTTAATTATTATCACAGTTAATGAAACATATTTACCTACTATATACAAAAACAACCGATGATTTTGAATGATCGTCAGTACCCGTAATGTGCTGGCTCGTTAGGGCATTACTATTGGGTCGACAGAAGTTCTCTCGTTCTTCTCGTCGTTGATTGGTCACAGAACTTTAAGATGAGTCGACCAGACCGGAAAGATTTCTGTTACATCGACTACATAGGTCCCACACTGGATTGAGTACGTGTCTCCTCATTTCACATGATTTTGATAGACGGAAAGCCTCTCGACGTGGCCAAAATTCCCTTGCTTCGACACGAGTCTGCGTCGACCGCAGAATCCTCATCCTTGATTCTTTAGTTTTCTGTGCATATAAAAAAAGAATTAACATTATTATTACTAATGTTGTTTTTTGTCAAGAACCAGTCAAGAGAATCACATACAGATTAAAAAAAGTTTTACTTACAAAACTTACTGTATTCAACGATGTGTCAATCACCGTCAACGTCGGGATTCCAAACACGATTCAATAGTGTTCGCTGTCTAATCGTCAGTGAGAATAACAGATTACACAAAACCGTCAATTTTGTGCAATTTTGTTTTCAAAATCAAAAAATCGATTAAAAAGATCGCGAAAAAAAAATTATTCGCCAATCCGCACCGTACATAACCGTACATTTTTTTTTAATTAGAAAAAAACAACTTTTTAGTGCACCAGCTTTAAAATATAAAGAAAAATAGCACGAACTTTGTAGGAGTGAAAAAAAAAAATTATTAAATTCGATCGAGACGATCGACACTGGCTGGCACGGCGTAATTCCCCAGCTGTCAAACAATTAATGTAGAAATAAAAAAAAACTGGTGGAGCAAACTCGCCCGCAAAAACAATTCTCTCGTAATAAAAAAAACACACTTTTTAGTCTATTAGTCTATAGTCAACCAGCTGTATTTATTTGTAAAAAATTAAAAAGTTTCGATCATTAAAATTCGATCGAGGTTATCGACAGTGGTTCGTGGCACGGCGTTCACAGTTGGAGCGAACTTTTCTCTCACAAAAAAACATCGGCGTGCGTGTCGTCATCGCCGATTCGATCGAGGTTATCGACAGTGGTTCGTGTCGGCGTGCGTGTCGTCATCGCCGACCAATGACGGCGCGAATAAACCGGCAACAATACAAATCTCGAACTTTCGATAGGCAAAAACTCGAAAGTCGATTAGTATCGTGACACACCAACTTTTTAGGAGTGGACTAGGGACAATGACGCGCGCTATCGCGCGCGAGCGGAAATTTGTTAGCGCTGCAGCGCTCCGTTTGCCCAAGATATCTAATTAGTAGTTTGATAAGGGAACTACAATCATCTGTCCATAGATCTACTGAACTTGCGATTTGAACGGTCACCCATCCAACTATTGACCTCTCGATTTGAACGGTCACCCATCCATCTACTGAAATCTCGAATTGATCGGTCACCCATCCAACTACCAAACTCTTGGTTTTTACGGTCATCCATCCATCTATGGAACTCTTGAATTGAAAGGTTACGCATCCAACTACTGAACTTTAGATTTGAACGGTCACCTATCCAACTACAGATATCTCGATTTGAACGCTCACCCATCTATCTTCTGAACTCTAGACCCGAAATTATCACCAACTTTTTCTAGCAGGAGACTACTAAACTGTTGGTTTGACCGATCACCCATCCATCTATGAAACTCTTGAGTTGAAAGGTTACGCACCCAACTACTGAACTTTAGATTTGAACGGTCACCTGTCCAACTACTGATGTCTCGATTTGAACGCTCACCCATCCATCTACTGAACTTTGGACCCGGAATTATCACCAACTTTTTATAGCAGGAGACAAAACAATCACGCGCGCTGTCGCGCGCGAGCGGAGGTTTGTTCAGTGCTACAGCGCTCCGCTTGATCGAGATCCGTAGAATGATAATTAGGTAAAGTAACTATAGTCGTTCATCGAACTACTGAACTCCCAATTTGATTCATAACCCATCTAACTATTAAACTTTTGATTTGTCCGGTCACCCATCCAACACATTTATGGAAATCTCGGTATGAACGTTCACCCAACCATCTACTGAATTCTCGAATTGATCGGTCACCCATCCGACTACTAAACTATTAAACTATTGCACTCTTGATTTGAGATCACCCATCCATTTACTGATCTTTCATTTTGGACGGTCACCAATCCATCTACTGAATTTTTTATTTGAACGGTCACCTATCCAACTATTAAAATTTCGAATCTATCGGTTATTCATCTGTCTACTAAACTCTCGGTTTGAACGGTCACCCATCCATCTACGGAACTTCTATTTTGATCGGTCACCTATCCAATTACTGAACTCTCTATTTGAACAGTCACCCACCCAACTAATTAACTCTTCATTTTAACTGTCACTCATCCAACTACTGGACTCTTGATTTGAAAGATCACCCTTCCATTTACTGAACTTTCATTTTGATTGATCATTGAATTGGAAGGTCACGCATCCAACTACTGGACTTTAGATTTGACCGGTCACCTATTCAATTACTGAAGTCTCGTTTGAACGCGCACCCATCCATCTACTGAATTCTGGATCCGGAATTGTCACCAACTTTTTATAGTGGGAGACAAAACAATCACGCGCGCTGTCGCGCGCGAGCGGAGGTTTTTTCAGGGCTACAGCGCTCCGCTTGATCGAGATCCCTAGAACGATAATTTGGTAAAGTAACTATAATCGTTCATCGAACTACCGAACTCTCAATTTGATTCATCACCCATCCAACTATCAAACTTTTGACTTGCCCGGTCACCCATCCAACTCATTTATGGAAACCTCGATATGAACGATCACCCATCCATCTACTAAATTCTCGAATTGATCGGTCACCCATCCGACTACTATACTCTCGGTTTGAACAGTCATCCATCCATCTACTGAACTTTCGTTTTGGACGTTCATCCATGGAACTACCGAAATCTGCATTTGAACGGTCACACATCCGACTACTAAACTGTTGGTTTGAACGGTCACCCATCCGTCTACTGAACTCTGGATCCGGAATTATAACCAACTTTTTATAGTGGGAGACAAAAGAATCACGCGCGCTGTCGCGCGCGAGCGGAGGCTTGTTCAGCGCTACAGCGCTCCGCTTGATCGAGATCCCTAGAATGATAATTTGGTAAAGTAACCGTAGTCGTTCATCGAACTACCGAACTCTAAATTTGAATCATCACCCATTCAACTATGAAACTTTTAATTTGAACGGTCATCCAACCAACTCTGAACTCTTGATTCGAAAGGCCACTCATCCAACTACCAAACTCTCGATTTGAACGCTCACCCTTCCATCTACTGAACTTTAGAGTCGAACTCCCAATTTGAAGTCATCCATCCATCTACTAAACTCTCATTTTGAACGTTCGACCATCCAACTATTGAACTCTCGATTTATACGATCACCCATCCAACTACTGGACTCTTGATTTGAGATCACCCATCCATTTACTGAACTTTTATTTTGGATGGTCACCAATCCCTCTATTGAACTCTTGACTTGAACGATCACTGATCCGTCTTTTGAACTGTTGATTCGAACATGCACCTACCCATCTACTGGATTTTTTATTTGAACAGTCACCTATCCAACTATTGAAATTTCGCATCAATCGGTTACCCATCTGACTACTAAACTCTCGATTTGAACGGTCACCCATCCATCTACTGAACTTTTGATCTGTGCAGTCACTTATTCATCTACTGAACTCTCTATATGAACGGTCACCCAACCATTTATTGAAACTCTCTATTGGAACGGTCACCTACCCATCTACCGAACACTTAATTTGAACAGTCACCCATCCAACTAATGAACTCTTCATTTCAACTGTCACCCATCCAACTACCGGACTCTCGATTTGAACGGTCATCCATCTACTGAATTCCCGAATTGATCGGTCACTCATCCGACTACTAAACTCTCTGTTCGAACGGTCACCCAACCAACTATAGAACTCTTCAATCGAAAGGTCACCCATCCATCTACCGAACTGTCTATTTGAACGCTCACCCATTCATCTATTGAACTTTTGATTCGAACAGGCACCTATTCATCTACTCAACTCTCAATTCGAACGGTCATCCATCCATCTACCGAACTATCATTTTTTGAACGTTCGACCATCCAACTATATTGAACTCTCGATATATACGGTCACCGATCCGACTACTGGACTCTTGATTTTAGATCACCCATCCATTTACTGAACTTTCATTTTGGACGGTCACCTATCCAATTACTGAACTCTTTATTTTTGACCGGTCCGCACCATTTATTGAACTCTCTATTGGAACGGTCACCTATCCATCTACTGAACACTCACCCATCTAACTATCGGACTCTCGACTTGAACGGTCACCCTTCCATTTACTGAACTTCCATTTTGGAGTAGCCTATGCATCTGTTCAATTTTTTATTTGACCGGTCACCCATCAATCTACCGAACTTTCGATCCGATCCATTACTCATTTTTACGCACTAAAACTTTCAATTCGACTCATCGAAATATACAAAAAAAAACTTTTCTAGCCTTGCCTTGTTCGTTAATAATTTTTAAAAAGTCCCGAGTCTATTAAAACAATATATATATTCTGTCGTGAAACACGGGCTGTACTAATTAAAATTATGGCCACGCGGATCGTGGAGCGACAAACCGGACGGACACGAGCGAATCGGCCAGCTGTATATATATTTCTGACATCGTCGGACGGCACGACGACGGAATAGGCTAACTGTCAGTCTGACAGTTCAAAAACTTTGACGCAGGGGTCTCGGAGCACAAAAGATCGAAGCGACACCCACGAGCCTCCGCGCAAGCATCGTGTGTGTCGTCGTCATCGCAGCCCAATCGGGTCACGAATAAACCGACAACAATGAGAAATTCTCGCAATTCGATATTTCGATTAAATATCGTGACAACCAACTTTTTAGGAGAGGAATTAGGGGTGGATTAGAGGTGGATTAGAAGTGGATTAGAGGTGGATTCATAGGGGGAAAAAAGGAAGGGTATCCAAATTCTTATTTCATACGTTTGAGCTAAGAAAAAATTTCTTCATTGGACTCATTCGAAAGCTAAGATCTCGGCAAGAATGAAAAGTACGGCAATGGGCCTCCGTGCGATCTAAACGATTATATTGTGTGCATCATAACGAATAAAATTGCCTGCATTATTTTTTCTTGCAAAAACAGACTCAAGAGACATAGTAGGAGACAAGAATCTCGCAGATAACCTGAATTGACCAATCACATAAGGAAAGACTCATTTTTCCTGGGACTGTTTTGCGAACTCGGTAAGTAACCCGGTACGGATGAGATTTAATTTTAAACGAAGAGCTACGATAAATCTGATGGTAAAATAAAACAGTTCTGGAAAGAAATGTAGACGGGAGATGGCAAGAGTCGGTCTTTGACCACCAGCGCCGCGCCCTTCTAAATGGACTAAAAAGAAACCTTTCACTGGAGATAAGTCTCGACCGTCCAAGTGGTGAGTATCGACAAACTTTCATCGATCCCAAAGGTCGATGGATGTTCTTTACCATGTTCCGGGAAACTGTCTGTAACGCGATCTGCGATCATCTACTGCAGACCTTAGTTTTGCCAAAGCGTTTCTTCTCGATACGTTACCTGCATTTTTTCTAGAATCTCTTGAATGTGCTTTACAGTACTCGGAGATAAAATGTCCAAAAGAAAAGAGACCACGAGCGACAAAACTAACGAGTTACGCAATGGTCGAAACGAGGCACCTCGCTCCTCCACTCATATTTTCAAGGAGGCATTCATGATTACAATTTCACATTAATTATCAAAAAAAGGAACACAGATTATTAAAGTTTCCTGATGAATGATGAAAATTAGGAAAATAGCAAAATCACGGTCACAGAATTAAGGTCGTCCCGACCATTAGGTCATCAAAAAATATCGGTACGATAACAATGAACCGTTGACTTGCGAAGGAGAATATAACTATCAACAACCTCGACAAGTATCTGCGCATTTTGCCCACGTCAACGCCATGTACCATGAGAGGGAGAGAGGGAGAGAGGGAGAGAGGGAGAGAGGGAGAGAGGGAGAGAGGGAGAGAGGGAGAGAGGGAGAGAGGGAGAGAGGGAGAGAGGGAGAGAGGGAGAGAGGGAGAGAGGGAGAGAGGGAGAGAGGGAGAGAGGGAGAGAGGGAGAGAGGGAGAGAGGGAGAGAGGGAGAGAGGGAGAGAGGGAGAGAGGGAGAGAGGGAGAGAGGGAGAGAGGGAGAGAGGGAGAGAGGGAGAGAGGGAGAGAGGGAGAGAGGGAGAGAGGGAGAGAGGGAGAGAGGGAGAGAGGGAGAGAGGGAGAGAGGGAGAGAGGGAGAGAGGGAGAGAGGGAGAGAGGGAGAGAGGGAGAGAGGGAGAGAGGGAGAGAGGGAGAGAGGGAGAGAGGGAGAGAGGGAGAGAGGGAGAGAGGGAGAGAGGGAGAGAGGGAGAGAGGGAGAGAGGGAGAGAGGGAGAGAGGGAGAGAGGGAGAGAGGGAGAGAGGGAGAGAGGGAGAGAGGGCGAGAGGGAGAGAGGGAGAGAGGGAGAGAGGGAGAGAGGGAGAGAGGGAGAGAGGGAGAGAGGGAGAGATTTTAATCGGTTGCGGTCTAAAAGGTATCGCGTCGATGTCACTAGTCGTAGGCGGTGGCTTTGGGAGTCATGGTTGTGTCATCGTCGAGGAAGAGGCTGTTGATCTCTCGCTCACCTCAGGTCGCTCGTAACACCTCACGAACCAGCGCTCTCTCCGGTTCTTGAAACTGCGCTTACGCTAGGACAGGAGATGGGTACATGGCGTTCACGTGGGAAAAATGCAGGTTTCAAGCTTTACGAGCGCGGCAGGGGCAAGAAGCGGGAGATGGAGAGAGGGCCATCTGCTTTACGATTTCGTTAAGCGACCAGCCTATAACCGCTATGGTGCTTCTGCCTCTAATGAAACATTTTACATCCGCGCGTTAACTGCCATTAACCGGTGTGGCTTGACGTTTCCTTACTATAACGTCCTCGCGCACAGTGGCCAAAGTACCGGGTAGTACAGATTCTATATAAGTAAACTTACGTTCGAGCTTAGCAACTGCATACAAGCTATCTTTAATCTCTCACAGTTTTTGGCGTGACATTGAAATGTATATAGAATATCTACACTGTTTACTTTGTCTAGCACTATCTCTGTATGGCAGTTATTTATAAGGACTGCCATACATAACTCATGTAGAAAACCTATTTTTTCACTTTCGTGAAAAAAATTTATTGAGATTCATTTTATCTGGGAAGCTGCCATCTCATTATGGCAATAATTTCATGTGGATATCTGAATATTTCAGCACTTCTGGATGAAACGTACACTTTTGATATTTTCTCACTCAAGCACTTTCTTAACGCCCTTTCTTCACTTTTTGAACCGTTAAGCCTCTTTGTCATTGTTTGCAACCGTTTTAATATACATTTTCTTTTTGGATAATCAAGACGCGTCCACATGCCTGACGTATAAACTGACGAAAGCCGAATAGCCTAGCCGCAATAAAACACTCGAACCATCTGATACTCAACACTTTTAGCACGAGAGTTGCCAGTTATTCTCAAATAGGGAAAACCAACAAATGAGTCGTGCGGCTCACAGAAAATAGTACATTTCGATACGAGTGCGATAAAACTTTTTATGTCGCTCGGTGGGAAAATGGCGGTTTTTTCGCACGCTTCGCGTCCGAATACCCCCATTTTCACACCTTGTGAAATAAAATTTTGTTCGATACTCATGCGAAAAACGTTTTCTGAACTCGTGTGATTGCAACACTCGCCTTCGGCTCGTGCTGCAAACTCACACTCGTCAGAAATAGTATATTATGCCACAAGGGAGGAAAGTGCGTTTTTTCACCGAGTGTGAAGTTTGATGCCCGAGCGAAGCGAGGGCAGAAATTCACACGAGGTGAAAATGCACTTCCTCCCTTGTCGCATACGATATTTTTTTCCGATTTCGTTAAAATAACGACATTTCTTGCGTCGCAAAATCGTCATCTTCGCCAATGACCGTTACTCCCCCGGGGGTAATAGAGCTTCCAGCGGGAGTAATGAGCCCCATTACTCCCTAGGGAGTAATGAAATTGTACTGCGCATGCGCACATGTTAATAATAATCATCGGTCAATAATAGCTTATTTTCCACCCGTATTGCACGCAAGGAATGTGGTTATTTTAGCGCAGTCGGGAAAAATAGTACATTACTCCACGAGGGCGAAAAAGTGTTTCGCCCTCGTGGGTTTCGAGGGATGTACGAAATTTTTCATCACAAGGTGCGAAAATGGCGGTTTTACGCACGCGAAGCGGGCGGAAAAGTGGCCATTTCCGCACCGAGTGATGAAGAAGTTTTTTCGCACTCGTATCGAAATGTACTATTTTGACGAGTGTGAGTGTCGGGACGTCCCTATACTCCTCCATGCATGCCCAAGATCGGGTCTTCGGCAAAAATGTCTGCTTCCACGAGAGCTGCGTGAATCTGTGGCGTCACCGCCACCCTCACCAGTACTCGCTTGCGGGTCTATCCTGTCGGGTTACCGCCCTACTCGTGAGCTACGTGGATGAGAAGACCAACATAGCAGGTGCCGACACCGGTGACTCCGGGTCTCTCGGGAAGTGAAGCCGCGGTCGGCTCGCGTCACCACGAGCCACCCGGACCAAGGGGAAGGGTTTTTGAACTTACCTATCTTCGTCGCCGTCGAGAAATAAGTGATTCTTCTGTGTCGCGCACCTCCTTAAATACCCAGCCGCGGGCTTTGCACGCGGCACTATCGTCCTCCCTACCTTACGCACAATCCCACTATCTCGGTCCCCCGGCGTATATTCGCGGCGCGTGCCGAAAGTGCGTGCGTGGGGCAACGTTCTCGAACGTTCTCGAACGTTCGAAAGGCATCGGCCAACGATATATCGAAAGGGGAGATTTTCGGTGCCTCAAATTATTTCATCGGCCAGGCTCGGCCCTAGCGAGGAGCCACATAGGGTGAACGTCACAGTATCTCATATGAAGACTGGTTTTGTAACCGTAACGCTACAACACTTTGTAACATTAACATTGCCTGCAGATTGATAATGGTCATAAACATTGTTATGAACATGTTATACAAACGTTACAGAGTCCAGTTACATAATTGCAATGTAATTACGTTATACGCCATTAACATTACCTGATTATCACGAAAGTTACACTCACATTGTTACAATTATGTTATGTAACGGTTACGCTATTTTTCTACATAACTGTAACGTTACAGTCTAAACTTTATACATAACTGTAACGTTACAATCTAAAAAAAATCACAGAAGTACCTCTCAAGTAGTACGACAAATTGGCAAATTTAAGAAAACACCTGAGAGGTCGACCGAAAAAAGTGGCCCAGTTGATAAAGAATGCCTCATATAACAGTTACGGTATGCTGTATATAACAATTGAAACATTAAATATTACCCCCACGTTATATACCCTCTATATATCGGAAGAATAACATTGTTACATTACATGTAACTTCCATATTATATTGCCGCAATAAAACGTGTTCACGTTATACGAGCAGATTTGATAATGAGCCAGTGGCTAAGTAAACCAATATTAAAAAAGACTCACAAATAATTTCTGAATTGTCGGCGAACCTGGATATCGAGACCAACGTGCTCGTCGTTATCTGATCAAGTGACCCGAAACTTTACACTCCACGCTGTATTAGACGTCACTGAGATTAAACATTTAGTTTTCATATCCGCATAATCTGTCTTTTTCCCGTGCGATTCAGTTTTAGGTTACCTTCAGACCACTATAGATAAAAATGTTGGGGATAAGCAATGTACGTCTTTTTGCTCCTCTCCTAATTTACTCCGGTACACCATATTGCCATGGTTTCTCGTAGGTCAAATCAGTGAGAGTGGACCGTCGCTTGAACTAGCGATGGGGCGTGCGGGTGACTGCATGCAATTATTTTAATGCAAAGTATGCCACGTGGGATCGTGGACCCACCATCAGAATCCGCATTTGAATACAATTGCGAGGCCACGCCATCTTTTTGCATGAGTGGTTTCGTAGTATCCATTTCATAAAAACACTGGTTGCTCCTGTACCATATTTTGGACGTATATATAGTTGTACGGAACGAATGGTAAGCTTCGCTGTAATGGTACTTTCTATTACACCGCACCGTGAAATAATCTTTACTTCCATTTCAAGCTCGAGTGGAGATTCCACCCTGAAATGTTATAACATCGTTCAACCCCCATTAGAAAGTACAGATAAAAAATGTTGGGTAGAGGGAAACAAGGTAGACGAGGGGCGTACCATTATTTACCAATTTAAAGTTGGAAGGAGGATGGGCCAAGAGTGAGATGCGGCTGACACCATGAAGAAAAGTTGAAACACTCTCGGGAGATAAACTCTATAACGGTATATATGTATACACACAGCGGTAGACTGGCGGTGTGAACAGAAACTGTGAGAAGAGAGAAATCGGTGGGGTTGGATGGATAAAAATGGAGGAAAAAAATAAGAGAATTAAAAAAAATGTATTATTGTCTAGGCCTCAAGCACCGGTGCGGGTGTACTCACCCATCAATTGATGCTACCGGCCTCTGCTTAGCGGGGAAGGACGAAGGACCCCTTCGACAGACCAAAAGGGGTAGTCCCGAACGAGGAATCGAGAGAGCGATAGTTTGTGCTTGAACCATAGATGGTTTGGCTTGCCAAGCTGAGAAAACCGAGTGAGAGAAAACTACACGAGAAATGCAAGAGATTCCTAGTGAGGGAAGAATGTGAGAAGGCAGGACGAAGCACCAAGGAACACGTAATTCAGGTCCAGGCAAACGTGGCATCGGTGCTACTGCTGAGGGGGGTTGGTACTTCGATCCTTACTGGAGAGCAGACTGGGGGAGGGAAGAACGTCTACGAGAGAGATAGATAGATGGATAGATAAGGGAACCGGAGAAGCAGCACACCGAAGGAGAACGCGGGCTTAGCGAGCTTCCCAATTTTCGGCCCAGTAAATTCCAATAACGTCCGTTGCCCTTAAACTGTTCGTACATCACGTTCCGCGAGGTGCCGGTCGATTTATAACGCTGGAATTCGGGCTTATCGATATCTATCGAAAGTAACGTGAGAACGAGGGCTTTGCGAGGTGCCCCTTTCCTTATGTTCTAGTGTCTCTTTGTCTACGCCGGTATTCAGCGTCTTCCAGTATTCCGTCATTTGGCTTCGAACGTCGTGCAATTCGGACTACCGAAAAGCCTTTTAAGAACTCTTGCTCTTGCTCATACCTGTGTCTCAAACTAATTGAAAATCACGTACGTACGAGTATTCGCACACTTCGTGAATTTTCGCTGGGGTGTTTCTAAAAAAAAGGACATTTTTTCCTCCCATCTTTTTAAAGTATTGATTTCGATCTCAAATTGAACGTCACGAAAGGGGGTCCCTAGAAAAAAAATCCTAAGAAGTGCCGCATTCAACGTGCATGTTCGAGCGAATCTCCCGGAAGAGTCTTTTCAGAGTCCGGTAACGAATCCGGAAAAGTCTCTGCATGAGTCGGTCGAGCACCTTGCAGTTGACTTATCTAAGAACGTGATGTTAACCAACCAACTATGTGCCGAATTAGTCGTTAAAACCGACGCTACGGGCATCAATGTTACCACGCTAAAGGAGCAACCAGCCGCACTTAGTGAAACTCTTGCGAAGCTCAAAACGTTTACGAATGCTCGAGCCCCGGATCATTCACGAGGTTTGTTTAAGGAATCGTAAGGCCACCAACATTCGACTCCTCAACGTCCCGGAATCCGCAGAGGACGTTGCTATCCCGAGCATAAATTGCCGTCTCCCTGACGGCAGGTCCCTATCAGGCACTGCCGAACGCTTCATCTGGTCCTGATAAGGCACCTTATCAGGCCCTGATCAGGAATGTAACGCGGTTGCCTGATCACGGCCTAATCAAGGTGCCAGATTGCCTCCTGAGAAAAATATAATAAATACTTTTTATTTATTAGCGTTATTTTATCGGACTTGTGAACTTTTCATTTTTGTTCTTCGGATTAAATTGATTAATTGCTACAATGTAAATCACGTAAAAATTAATTTTGATTTCACTAATGGTCGGACTCAAACCAGCAACCTTGAAAATGAAGACTGAGTTGGCGGTGCCTTAACCAACTCGGCTATCCTCAACATGAGAAACGTAATCTCGAATTCGATTTTAAGCTCTGGTCGAAGTATACACACGACTAAATATACTTTTACAAAGTGCCTCACACGTGCATTATCGTAAATAAACGAAATTCAGTAAGAATTGTGAACACTTTCTAATGAGATAAAAATCGGAAAAAGTCAATCGAATGGAAGATGCTAGGAACATTGATTTTGTATAATAGTAATGTACAAAACAAAGCTTTCTCTACGAGAAAGCAAAAATTATAATAATTAAAAAAATAAATGTTCAACAAATAATCAAGGAATCTTTTTATTAAATTGCTGAATTATTTAAATTATTTATTTACTTATTAACTTATTAAAAAATCCAAAATTCGTTGCAAGATTTCGTAAACATTTTTTTCCAACGTGAGAAAATTCTATAAAAAATTCACATCAACTGTAAAAAATGTACGATTTATTTGAAATCGGAAAAAAGGTTCACTAATTTTTTTCTAAAAATTAGAATCATTTTTTGGAATTTTCATTATGCAAAATCAATGTTCTCCAAGCATGCATATTGCATGCCTGGAGAACGCTTGCCTGATTCACCTGCTAAGGCCCTGATCGGGATATCGGGGTACTATCAGGCCAGCCTCGCCAAAAACCAAATATATCCAGTTAGATGTCACGATCCGTCATCTACCTGTACGTTACTACCGTCACTAGACGGGTAGTTACGTACTAGACGTCACTATCTGTACGTTATCGGGCCCTGATCAGGCTGGCATCAGGCTCGCCTCATCTGAAGTGAGGATTATTTAGTCATGCTTCACGACCTGCACCTTATCAGGCCCTCATCAGGCCCGCCTGATCAAGACACGTTCTGGCTATATCTTAACAGGGCCTGATCCCAATGTATGCTCGGGATACTACACATCCTTCAGCCGCTCAACATTCGAGTTGAGAAGCTTCGTGTATCTCGACTGCGTGCACGTCCTGCAGTCGACGCAAATGGCAGACACTGCACCATCGTGGTTACACTTAGATCTTGGGCTGAAGTTCACAACGTCATGAAGAACAAATTGAACCTGAAGCTTCTAAACCGATGCATTCTCGTTGGTGTTGATCTTGAGCTTGATAATCGGAACCAAAAAAACTGATCCAACAATTTGTCTATTGCAACAAAAAAACTGAACTGTATAATTTAGTCTCACTAACACTACTATCCTTGTATCGCTGCTACCATTTATATAGCATTGCTTTTGTTTTTTCCTGTACTGCTTCTACTGCTCTATTGGCCCAGTTACGCGCACTTGTATATGATGCTTTTGTAAAAAGGGCATTGTCCTGTATATTGTGACGTGGTACGTCACAAGTCCTTCCCTAAACTCGGCTCGAGTCCGCCGCTCACCCAACGCTAGACCCGGATATTTTTACGTTTTTTTTCTTCTATTTATTTTGTGTAAGATAGCATGTAAATTCCCGTTTTTTCCCTCCCGTTACGGCATCGATCGACGATCCAGCGGGGCCTCTGTCGCCACCTCCCGTAGACCGGAAGAAAAACGCCCGTCCATGACTCCGATTACCGACCGACGCTGACGCACAGGTGCTCTCGTCCCCCACCACCATCAGCGCCAACGCCGACGAAGAAGAAGACCCCGCCATGTCCCTTACTCTCCGAGCCGAGCGCGTGACGTGTGGACGTGTGTGTGAGACCGGGAGTCATTAATTTTAAGTTATAAAGAAATATTGTAAAACCATTGTAAATCGATTAGACTCCTTACGGAGAGTGAACCCGCCCCTACGACAAATCAGCGATCGCCCAGGGATACGATTTTGGACCGATATACGGAATTTATAACGACTGAGGCTGTCCGCTGATTTGAGGAAATTTTGTAACCGAGATCCACGTGTGTGGGATCTGAGTGAGTGAGCCCCGATCTTTTTCGTAAGTTTTTGCCCACATTTTTCCCAACCCGCTCGACCCGTTTTCCTTCCCCGAATACCCGTTATTCTTTGTAGAAATTATTATTGAAAGATTTTTGCCTCGTGGTCGACACGTGGTCGGCATTTTTGCACACGAGCAAAAAGTTATCGCGCGCGTGGTGAGCGGCGTAAAATTCGCTATAAGTGGTAGTTTAGTTAGATAGAGTTTTTTTTTTGCCCATCAATCCCCTTAAGACTTTGAGACATTTTTTTTGTGTTAATGATCCAGACCGAGGTAATATTGTACGAAGCCGTCGATTCGTGTACCCTCCCCCTGAGCCCTCTCCCCTCTCCCGAGCTAGCTGGACTGTCCATTGCGACAGAGATATTCTTTCAAGTTTTGAGTTTTTTGTTTTGAGTAAAGTTTTTTTTGAGAAGAGATCCGTGCCGTTTGCACGATCTGTTACGGTGCTACACCGTGAAAGTAGCTGGCGCCCATTCGAGTCATATTTAGTGTATTAATTGGATTTTGTGCAACATTTGTCTGACCAGCCCTCCCGTTAGTCCCCCTTAAAATTCCCATAACTCCGCCAAATTCATTCCGAATATTTTCCCCTTTTGTGTACTCCTTTAGTATTGTCTCTTGAATAATTTGAACCAATTTCATTTTTGTTTTTCTCCGAGATTATTGTTCAGAATTAAGTATTTGTGATCCGGCCCCTTTTTTTTGCGATTATATTCAGTTTATCCCTTACCGTTTTTTCACTATTATTTAAAACCCGATTTATTATTATTATTATTATTATCTAACCTTCCCGCGACCTTGTTATTATTTCTTCGCCCTCCAAGTCATTATTATCGCTAGTCCCATACTATCTGTAATCTCTCCCCAGTATTATTTTCATTTTTGTTTTTATTTCTTCAACGTACCCGTACCGGCGTTGAAGCGACTGTTATCTTCGACTTTTGTTATCCTTCCACATTATTAAACGACTGTTATTATTGCCCCCGACGAGTACCATTATTTTGCTTGACCCTCCCCCTCCCCACCCGTTGCACGATTTTAGTATCATTTTTAGTTGAAATTTACAAGTGATTTTTTCCCTCCCCTCGGGGGAAAATAATAACATCACAATATAAACAAATAAATAAATAAAATAAAATAAATATTGTCAGTAAACAGTAATGGTAGTTATTATTAATAAAGAATAATAGCATAATTAATTAATCGTAATTATATCAATTCATTCATAATCTTCGTGAAGTAGGAAGACGGCTCCACAAAAAAGGTCTATTATAAGAAAGCAATCTGAAAATTTCAATTTTCAACTCTTTTTAATTGTATTTTCGAGTTAAGTATAGAAAAACCATGTGCAAATTACTTTGCACCTTTTTGTAACATAAAAAGTATTTATATCTCATAAAATAAAATTAAAACCGTCAAAATTTACGCCAGAATTTATTATAGGAAGTCGCAAACTAAAAATTGCGTTTTTCGTCGTTTTAAGGCAATTTTTTATCTATTGTCACCGTTGATTACAAAAATATATCACATTTTACTCTTTGCGTGATATTTGATTCAGAAACTGTTTTCAGGCGTAAAGAACAAATTTTTCAAAAAATTTAAAATTTTCAAAATCCCATAAAATTTAAACGGTTGGATCAATTTTTGCCAAGTTTGAATCGAAACATCGTACACTGTTGATCCATTTTCCTGTCAAATGTAAGCTCGATACCTCCATGTTTACTCGAATTAGACCGTTATTAGTGACATTAAAATAAAATCAAAATTCCATAAAATTTGATCCCTTCGATAGATTTCGGTCAAATTCAATACCAATGGTCTTTGATCAAAATGTTATATTCGTGTACAGTTTTAGGACGATAGCTCAAATTGACGCAAGCTAGAGTTACGACAGACATTTTTCAAACATTTCGAAATCGCGTAGTCTGGAAACGGGCTTGAATCTTCATGAGAACTACACCGAAGGAAGAGACGTGACTCTACCAGTGTACAGAATGTCAACCCGCCATCTCAAGTCGTTTCCGAGTTATAGTCGTTCTAAACGGAGCAAGTTTGTCACACACATACATACACACACACGGACGAAATGTTATTTATAACATTTTGGAATTATTATTATGCCAAATTAATCTTTTCAGCACCTTTAATATGCTTGATTTTTTCAGATTTGCCGATCCGGAACTATGCGGAAGTTTTCACCATCCGGAAGTGTTCGCAAATCCCTCTCATTTCTCTGAAACTTCTGCGAAGTGAACACTATTCGCAAAGATTATCTTATCATGATCGTAATTGTACAATATCGCGAGCCTACGAATTCTCGGCTTCAATAATTAATATAATTTTAAAAAATAACCAGAAAAAGAATTATATCTTGCTGCCAAGTAATCTCATGCCATCCCACAATTCACACTCGTCAAATACAAAATTATATAATAAAAAAAGACAGATAGTCAACTCCGTTTATCTAGGAAGCACTGATTATCGATGGCTCAATTTTATCTCTAAGGCTCGCATCGTGGAAGAAGGTTTAATTTCAGCCGGTATGGAGTCGATCGGCTGGCCGCGCCGATTGAGGACGTCAGACACGAATTCGCTTCGCTAATTCCTGAGATTACGTATGCATGGTGTCCACTCGACGTCTCCAGACCGAAAGAGACCGAGTTACTTTCGAAAATTTGACACCTCGCGTCTCGTATCGTCATATTTTTCGCCCAACTCTCGCCTCCTTATATTTGGAGCTCTGAAATCGTTTGCTGCAGTCTTGCATAGCATTGCGGCAGATGAGGCCGCGAATACTCAAACTCCTTTAATTTTAATAACTCACGAGATGGTGTAGGTGAAATAATAATCCTAGAATTTTACAAGAAATGCCGTCGTTTATAATATCATTGCCGGTGCAGTGGCCTAGTGATTCGCGTGCTCGCCTCTAGACCTAAGCATCGGGAGGTCGATGGTTCGATTGCCCGATTTCGATTCGATTCGATTGCTCCAGATATATAGATCGGTCACTTGCACGCGGTTATCCATGTAGGGTGAACGGATGAGGCGGACGATCAGACCAACCTCGAAGTCTACGGTGCCACCATTGGCATGCGAGCTGGGCCCGATCATCAATCGAGGCTTGGATGATAAGCCCGTCCCGATGATGGCAGATTATATTGGCCCGAAGCTCATTCATGATGCTCGGCCGATTATTGGTTTTCAATATAGGTCATCTATAGGATACTTTGAGAATTCTCTTCCGAGAATTCCCAAAGCGATCATACTCAGTCAATGTATTGTCTAAGCATTTATTGACTATGGAGTACTACAGAATCCAAAAATAGCAAGCATCTTTTGCGAGAATTAAAGAACGTGTCTTTTCGCATGCTCTTATATTGATGCTCAGGTACACTTTCACTTGTGAGAAATAACTTGGGTTGACGCCATCTAGCGGCGAAAGCCGCTGGTTGAGGCCCAATGTTGGCTTTACATCGGCAAACCGATGATTGGCGGGTCGATATACGTCCGAAAATTGGCCTAAAATCCGCAGAGCAATGGTTCGTAAGTTCATCAATAGACCAACGGTTGGCGAATCGATATTCGACCGAACATTGGCCTAATATCGACAGACCAGAGTATGGTGACTTCATGCTCGGCTGAACATTGGCCTCAAATCGACAAACCAATGATTCGCAAACTAGTACTTGGCCAAATATTGACCGAAGGTTGGGGTATTAATGTCGTTACGCCTACACTGGCCCGCTGATCGGCCATTTTCGTTCTATCGGCAAAACCTCCATGGGTAGTCTAAGTGTGCGTGTCGGATTTATATAGCTGTAGTCAATGTTTACATTCTCGGCGAAACGCGACGAAACTCCGACGCCGGGAGTTGAACCTGAGACCGGCTGCATCGGCATGAGTTTCCCGCATATTCCCGATGCCCATGGCAGATATGTCATGGAAAAAATGCGATACGGAGGGGACAGTCGGATGCGGCCGCAAAAAGGGACGGACAAATTTCCGGCGTAGGGGACGTGGCGTATCCATCGCCGGGAGCGCCGAGTCTGTGTACCATACCCGACTTGATAGCTATAGCTATCTGCAATAGCTATATGGCCTCAGGGCATGGTGTGTCGCAACGTGTGCTTTTAGGGAAGCAGGCGACATCCTAGAATATTTAACCTTACCTCCTTAAATAGAGCTCTGAAGAGGCTGACTATGATCCCTAGCTTGGCTACAGGTAAGGATGCTGGAGGACAGGGACTCACTAAAGACACTCTGAACCACCGGTACTCCTGAGAAAGGTGCCAAGTCGCAGAAGTAGATGCGAAAGTCAAAGAGACGTGAAAGGGGGACACATCAATAATGCTTGTCGGTTGTGTTCCGAGTCTGAGCGACAAAACTTCTACGATCAGGGCACACAATGGGCCACAGGTCTAAGTGATACTGGAATGCAAATTTCAGTATTATTATTATTATTATTATTATTATTATTATTATTATTATTATTATTATTATTATTATTATTATTATTATTATTATTATTATTATTATTATTATTATTATTATTATTATTATTATTATTATTATTATTATTATTATTATTATTATTATTATTATTATCATCATTTACTCAAGCGACTCGTCCCGATGAACGCTCCGATAAGAAGTTCGGCTCCAATCCATTGCTTCCTCGCATATCTATCCAAATCTCGCTTCGTTTCTTTTCTTGCGTCCAATCGTTGATAGCGTTACAATTGTTAACTCTTATTTGATTATGTAGCAATGCTTCAACATTAAGGGCTTACGCTATTAACTATAGGGTAAAAGTTGTGAATATGGCCCGGTCCATATATCATTGATTTACGTGTTGATCGAGGTGGACCATATTCACCACTTTTACCCTAAACTATTTTTTCTAATAGTTTATAGTGTCAATAATATTCAGATATGAATGTGTAAAATGACACATGTCCATGATAATTAAACAAAAATGTTGATTCATTTGATATTCTGCCTTCGATACTTTTAAACCCATGTTGCAATACCTGGATGGTCGTCACTTGTATACCTATATCGTCGGGGGAAGCTGGTGCCTTCTTACCGAAATGAATGTATACGTCAATCACAAATTAACAGAAAAGTTGTAAAAAGCACAAATGTTCGAGTAGATCACATAGAAAAATATATAACTAAAAAATAGACAGAAAATATGGACACAAATATCAATAAATAATCTCTCTCTCTCATCCGGCTATCGCCGCAAATCAAGAAAAGATTTCAAGCGGCTATGACATAGATTTATTAAAATTCGATACCAGTTTCTTGTTTCACATTTTTCGGATTTTCGAGAAAATTATCCGATAAAAAAAAACACAGAAATAGTACATCAACATAGCTACGATGACAGACGTAGTAAATCTTCAGGTTCAAACCTCGTCAATTATAATTTGATAATTCTCTTCGGACTCTTCCATTCAACACACACAATATACAGAAACAAAAAGATAGGAATTACCGCCTGCAACCGCGTTGCTTAAATAGTTTTATTTCGGTCTGTTGGCCGTTTGCGGCTGTACCGGGCGATATGTCCACGGAATACAATTATGAACGCGACAATGAAATAAGAAACAGTGATTAGTACTCAACTTCTGAGATATCGGGCTTCCACGGTGGCTCTTTCTTTTCAACTCCGAGGACTTGGAGTTGAATGAATTGGTGTTGGAATTATCGGTTGATCGAGAGGCCTCGTCGATCCGGACATCGAACACGGGACACCCGCTACGCCGTACACCTTCCTTGTTGAAGATCCCGCAGACCGACAAATCGTGTACGTCTATAGTCTTCGCAGTCCTCGGAGAGAAACAGAAGGAGGCTTGGCTGATTTTTGCCATGAGGGAACAATCCCGAAAATATTTCGAGTACGCGCACTTATTATTTTGGGGGCTACGCACGCGCGTAGATCTGCGAGATCGATAGCTGGCGCCCTCGATTGATTTTCGTACCTTTCAGCGCGTATTTTAACTTATTATCTTACAAAGTTAACTAAAATTAAAAAAAAATAACCAACGATCAGTAGAATACAGTAAATTTTACCAAACATATATTTTAAACTATACCTATAATGCATTCTTGTGTTAGGACTTGTCCCGTAGGCTTGTGTACTTAGCTAAATTATACAACTTTTACGATATTGTTTCGATATTTTAGTGTACTTATTTTTATTTAGAATTTATTTCTAAGTTGTATAATAATGTGTAAGAACAATGTTCTACTTTTACTTCGTGGCCCTCTCAGTAAATCCTGTTAACACGGGGAAGCATTAACAAAGTATTATATCCATTCGATGCAATTAAAATAAAATCCTCACATATATACATTGCCTTTATTTTTTTATTGTAAAAAAAAAATATTAACGAATTCATGGTTCGTAGATTCTTCATAGCAGACGTATACTCCACTGGTTCATGGATGCTACTCGTTGAGAATTACGAGTGATTCCTGGAACGGTGACGGTCAGGAATTTAACGATATCCCTTAGTAAACGAAGCTCCATGCGACTTCAGGTCTTGCGGTCGGTGTCCCTCCTCTCGGTCGGCGGCTGCTGGCTGCCCGTCTCGTTATGGGAACGATTTAACCCCCGTTGACCTCGTGACTCGGCATCGCGATGCAACGCTACTCACTCTGCTCACTCGCGCTCATTTCACTCTCTTTTCTTGTCAGTCTCGTTTCGTGGTATGCACGCTCCTCCGATACATTCATACATGCGTAGAATGTCCGTTTTATCGTTGGGTTTATCATAATATGCGTGAGTCGGGATGTGCCGCAGGCAAGTGTGCTATTAATACGTGCCTCGACCAAACGATAATTAGATGGACGTTACCCTTCACTAGAATTGGAGTAATTAGATTTAATTGGCACGAGAAGGGGGGTGCCGGCCCGGACACTGGCCCTCGGTTATTGTTTCATTCCGGCCTGCTCCTTCCACTTAATGTCCCGGGTCAGTTTATAGGCTCTATATTGAACATAGCGTCATCAACTGCTGTATTCGAGACGCCATACACGGAAAGACATTGGCCATAGTTGGAAGTGAGACAACGACTTCAGAAATCGGGCGCTTCATTAGGTGGTCAACGTCACAGTGATTGATACTGTAAGGGGAAATTATTTTGGGGTGATATGGGCTACTACGTTCTTTTGAAAACCATGGTTGTAATGCCTTAGAGTCATGCTACACCGCGGTATATCTTTGCAGTAAAACAAGAACCTGGCCGACAGTTCGAATGATAACGGAGAAAAACCAATTAAAAAAATGTGCGACCCAGTTGCTAGTGGCGTAACTGCAACTTGTGTCTTTCTCATCACATTCGTTTTGGGGTGAAGTTGTTTTCGTGAGAGCACTGAGGTAACATTACGAACTAATTATACAAACGATTTTGAAACTGGCACAATAATCGTGGTCTACGTTTCTTGGTAGAACTTTTGAACGTCCCGTCTTCGGAATTTGTTACGTCTTTTGTGGCTGGTGAATGAGATTATTCACGTCTGTAACATAGGTCTTAGCAACGGACTATGACTACTTTAATACGCATAGTATATTCATTACCAATGTCATTACCAATATCAAATACTTTTTATAGCTGTGTTCCGCAGCATGTTGTATTCATCATTGGATAGTCTTTCACTGATTGCCACTATTCATTCTCCTATGTAATTTCCTATATGAACTACATTTTTCATGTTTGAATGTTTGAATAGGCGGAAAATTAATGAAAGGAGATCTGAGCCCTCCGGAATACAATTTGCATGTTAATGCCAATAAGAAAAAACTCACGATGGTGATTGAGGAAGTTCCGTTATCTTACTTAGATCATTCGGCATGGAACTTTTGGTTACACAAAGAAAAAACAAATTTGTGACTTTTTTCCCCATCATTGAGATATCAGCTTTTCGTCAAGGCGTTAATACCACGCTTACAAATTTCCGTTTTTAAAGCAGTGCAAGAAACAAAAATGTTGACGTTATTTAATCACAATTAAAAAAGAAATGGCGAATAATAACTTCCACACAATTTATTTATTAACCACGCAAGTGACGATGTACGGCCTGATTTTCTTTTTTTTTTGTAACATATAAAATAATCAATAGAACAGTTTGTAACGCGGCAATTTTTGCCCGTTACCTATTCGACCGTTCCAGCTTCCTCGTTGACTCAGAGGGCGATTCCATAGGGCCTAACTGAAAAGGCTGAATTGTTTTTAATTTTTTTTGCGTCAAACATTTCATGTATTCCGCGCCTCGGACGAGAAAGCGAGCCGAGGAGAGAAATTCATCAACGGGAAGACAGCGGAGAGTCATCTATGGCCTGTGCCTCACTTGACAGAGACTCTCATCCAGAGGAATCACCCCCCATGGAAATAAAGTATATGCATAAATATATTTCGGGTTATATGTTATATATACATGAGATATATACTGGATATATAATATATATCCAATATATATCTGAGATATAGAACTTTTTGCCACATTATATATCTGAAAAGTATAACGAAGATATATGAAAGATATATACATGACATATATATTCATTCAAATTTCTTTTTACGGCGGTTAGTACGTACCGAAAAATGGTTTGGGAATATTTAAAAAATTTATTATTTTGTCATCATAAATTATATCAATTTAGAATACAATACTATATTTGGAGAAAGAAATAAACCTAACGACCTGAAGTTGGGCTCGAACTCGGGACCTTACGCACGCTAACCTGGAACCTTTCCGCTACGCTGCCACCTATCATGTTAATTGTTCTCATTCCCAGCGAGATTTGAACGTAACAAATTTTTTCTTATACCAAGTGATGATCATCAATTTTCTGATGATGAAAGTAAATCGGTTTGAGCCTTTTGCTTATTACAAAATGAAAAAGAACAAAAATAACCATACTTATGTTTAAGCTACCGAATAACGGATCGCCTATGCGTCTGTATGTGATAGTTTTTTACGCATAAAATGATTTTGAATGTCAAATTTAAATAATTTAGAAAAATGTTCACAGCTTTTCAAAATTCACTTCTATAATATTAACCATAAACATAGGTACTCTCAGATGCTTTAAAAATTATTGGTTGCGGAGTAGCACGATATCTAAGTCTCTAGATGCAATCGCCAATATCTATTTACATATTTCTCGGAGCAATTTGAGTTTAGGCTATGTACCGTCACAGATGATACGCTGTTCTGTCAAATCAAAGATATATATAAAAAATACATCGTATTATATATAATTAATATATAGGAATATGTAAAATATTTATATACATGAATATATATGACGTATATAATATATATATCTGAACATATATTAGTTAAGATATTTAACATATAATCAGTATATATTAAAAATATAAAATTGTAATATATCCCGTTATATATCTGGCGGATATATAAAAGATATATACGGGATATAGAACTTTTTGCCGTTATATATGACGTATATAAATTATATATCTTTCTATATATCTGACATATACTTCATTTCCATGGGGGACGAAAGATCGAATCACCTACCCTTGCTGTCAGAGTCGCTATCGAGGCGATCTTTTCAGTCAACATCCGCAACATTTGTGCAACGTCTTCATCCCGTCGCACCGAAAAAACGTTTAGTAATATCAACCTCACAGTTCTGGTCACGGAAAATTGGTTTGAATCGATCCAGGCGCATTTAAATAGACTGCACCGTTGTTGAAACAATAAAACTGGTATGGTTGTGTCAATTGCGTATATGAGTTACTGCGATTACAACGTTGATGCAAAGAGAACCAAAACTGCATTAAATACACAACTTTTTTTTCGATTCAATCGTATATACTGTCAATATACAGAAGGTATATTATTTTGGCTTGAACGATACGAACATTTTTCACTTTGAAATTATGTTATTCAATCCGCCAAGACGTCAATTTAGTTATCCACAAATATTATGCCCACAATAAACAACTTTCATGTTGTTTCCATATTTCAATGTCAAATTATGGAAATTGAGTCTAAATGAATGACGGAGAATAACTTATATGTCCGATTCAAGATTGCACATATCAATAAGCGATTATAGCGTAGCGGTAAAGTACTAGATCAGAATGCGTTAGTTTCGTGGTTCGAGCAATGCCAGGAGATATAGGATTTCCATTTGTAAAAATTGTGTTATATTGATAAGTAGCGATTGTACTGATAACAGTTGAACATGTAACATGTGGGGACGATGTGACCACGTATAAAATTAACTAGTAACAAATAACGTAAATAACAGTACCAGGCCCAACTCCAAATTGAGTCGGGCCAAACTTTTTTTTTCTATTGATATAATTACCTATTGTGTTCGGTCAAACATTTTCTTAGTTGGGACAATGAAATGATTTTTTTAAATGCCGATGTAACTTTTAAGTGAACTTAACTAAATATTTCCATCTTCCAAGTGCCAGATTTGGTTGATTCAAACAATTTTTTTTAATCTTACCAAATATTTTTTCGGTGCGGGAGTGCAGCTGCCGGATTCCCGAGCTGTGCAATCATCGTCTCGTTACAGTGGGGATTGAGTACCACTGTGAGACGGAATCACTTGTATCTCTCTCGTGCGGCTATCAGCGTTACGCTGTCGCGATAGAGCATTGCCGAAATGCCGGAAAGGACCGAAGACGGACAAATGTAAGATCGAGCGATTAGACAGGGGTAGAGATGCGTTAACGACAGCGATCGAGGATCGATTCTCCAGGCACTTTCCGTTGGGTTCACGAGCGATCTGGTCAGCGGGAGAGTTTACCCGAGGGTTTCGAGACAACGTAGCTGGCCGAGCGAATCCCGTCATCTGTCGCCACGGGAATAATTTGTCTCGAGCCGGTGAACTTTCTCGTCTCGGGTTTATAATTGTGGTAGTTTCGTTTCTTTTTTTAATTGTTTAAATTAATTTCCGTGTGTCGTGCAAATGGTTACCGGGAATATTACACTCGTAGGCGTGCTTCGCCTTGCCCGTTCCTGAGAGAACGCGAACGGCGTCGATCAGCGGACGCAAGCTGATCGTAACGGGAAGGAGGCGGAACCGCGCGAGCTTGATTTCGAGGGTTTTTTTGTTGTAAATTTCGAATTTTTGAGGAAATGTAATAATCACCTTGGAGTAGCGACCCACGGAAGGGGCCAGAACGTGTCGTCGTTCGCAGGGGGTCCTAACTTGTGCGCGTTAGACTCTGTGTGTGTGTGTGAATTCGAGCGAGATGGCTCGGGACCTTGGAATTGACATTTTGGAATATTTTGACGGTCGATGTTTTGGATTTTGTTCGCGTGGAATTAGAATGGATATGTGCTGAAGGCATTTGAATCGCAGCGTGAGAGAGTGTGAGCAATTGTGTGCGTGACCCGTTCGTTCCGCCGGCCGTTCCGTGAGCGCGAATATCGTCGTTATGTGTGTGAGCGAGCGAGTCCCGAGTGTCGGGGCCAATTTGAGAGTATTTCGGCGAGATTGTACAAGTGTTGTTAAATTACAAGACGGAGGTTTTACCCTGGGTGCTCCGGTTTTTCCCTCCTTCGAATTTGATATTTATTTTGGAATAGGGTAAAAGTGCGGAATATGGCCCGGTTCATATATCATTGATTTACGTGTTCATCGAGGTGGGCCATATTCACCACTTTTACCCTAAAGAATTAGTTTATTTGATTCCCGTAATCTTGAGTTTATTTATTGTAAATTTCTGGGTCGACGTTGTTACTAACCCGGCCCCTCTCCGGCTTTGGCAGCTGCAGTTAGTCGGGAGTTGACCATCCTATCATTCTGAATTTTCTCCGGCGCTTTACGCGGCTGGTGCCCATTCCAGGAGGAAATTCTCGTGAAGACCGTCCGGTTGTTAAAAACGGCGGATGAGGCCGTAGGGAAAATGATGTTGAGATTTTCCGCTACGAGTTAAGATTAAAATTGTTTATGACAATATTAATAAAGGCAACTACTACAGCTGAAAGCGGAGCTGCCACAAACTGATGTCCGCGTTATGCACTAAAATGTCATAAAAATTCCGAATCTATGCTTCGTTTTCGAGTACAATCGATTGAACGATTTCACTTTCGGCATATTGGCGTACTTGTATACGACAGCGTCCCTTTTAAACAAACAGTTTTTGTAAGTATTTAACGTCGAAAGGCAACCGTGTCTCTTGATAATTATGAATGCATATATGAGAGTAGGTGCGAATGTGTGTAGGGTAAGTCGGGGTGATATGGCCATGGTTTTTTAAACAACGGAAATTGGAGGTTTAACATTCTTAAAACTTAAATTTTATTGTTGTAATCAACTCTAGAAACTTCAAACTAAGTTAATTCACTCAGAACTTTAGATATTTTCGATGCGTGGTTAAAATAAATATTTGCGATCAGCCGTCTCACCTGGACACTATGGATGACATGGCCACAGTAATAATGGTAATCAATTAGGCGTACAGAAGCATCGGGATCACATAAAACATGTCTTACTATATTTTATATTGTCTAAATAAACTACAGAAAGACAGTAATTGCCTCCGTCAAATGTTTCAGATGCCAAACTGAAAAGAAAATGGTTTCACTGGCCATATCACCCGGGTATTGTGGGCAGTGGCCCACCACCACTGACGTGGCCGTATCCCCCGAAAAACAAGTGGCCGCGTCTCCTGGAAAATGAGTGGCCATATCACTCATTTTCTTGAAAAAATAGCCAATGCTTACATTTAGGGAACGAATTTTACTGCGGGAATAGGTTTACTGCGCGCCAATCTTTTCTTGAAAGATCCAACTGTACTGTGCAATATTGATTTGCTAGTAAAATTATAATTTAGTATGTCTCCAGAGCGCTAGAAATATAGCTCGAGACATTTCTGGCTACCTCGAAATATGGATTTCACCACTCATACTGACCCTTGCACGTACAATCTTAACATGTTTTGTGCAAGCGCATTGTATCCTCATCCCCTCTTAAAAAAGACATGACCTCGAATGATCGAGATGAATATATCGAAATAATCGAAAACGTGAAGCCTGTTTTCGTAGCCAATCGGGACCGTCCGTTTCGTTAGTAAGATCGGCACACCTAACCTAAAAGAAATGAAATAAGCACGAGCGAAGCGAGCGCGTCGTCGCTAGTATACTAAAAACTATGCAAGCGGCGGCGCCATTCGATTGTTACGTGAAAAGATATTGCGGGTGGCCAGCTGACCCCCCCCTGGCCATCTCACCCGGATTTACCCTATATCGCGAGCGTCAGCTATTTATATCGATATTTAAATATTAGTCAGCCGTTCGAATGCTTGCGCATAGTTGAGAAGAATGTAACTTTAGCACCATCCATGCTAAACGTTAATAGTAGGAATGCAGAGGCATATTGCACATAAATTGTGTGCTGGCCCTGCAGACACGAAATTTATGCGTCCGGAGTATTTCCGGCCAATATGCAATTCCATGTTTTGATAAGTGGCAAATTCTCTGTAATTATTAATGAATCACGGACAACTGCACGGCTCACTCTATAACCGCCAGAATACATAATGACGAATTGATCTAACGCAGCGTCGGTATCTTGAAGACAGCGCAATATGCAGAGTAGGGTACATGCGATATATGTTGAAGATGCCAAGACATATAAAGTCCTTTATGTGACATTTCCAATGTCGTCCATTGCTCAATCTTCTGATAGACCTCTGATAGGTCTCGCGTTCAATTTCGACGAGGGGAATATGATCATATCGAGTACGCAATTATGTTGGCGAAACGTCGAGGCGTACCCAATAAATTAATATCGAAGATCGCTGAAGAGCCACCGAGAATTCCACGAACAGAATTACTCCCAGGAAATACCGGAGGACCTTATCGTTGCTATGCGCTTCCTCAGTTTCCGCTTCTTTCCTTCTCTTAGCAACCCGTATATGAGTGTAGTTCCAATCGTGTAGGTGATTCAGATACTCGAGAGCTCCGTCGCAAAAAAGTATTAGAAACGGCACGCGATGTTGTTGGATTATGAGCAAAGGAGGCATTTTTTATTTGTCAATGTTTTATCAAGTTTTAGGTTGATTCATTAAATTTTAGATCGATAGATACCCAAGTTGAAACTAGGGCAGCAATTTTTTACTTTTTTCATAATGTCGACCTTTTTACCACTTGATGATGTCTTGAAAAATGTAATTCCAAAGATCATTAGCGCGTTGGCAAACGTCGATGCACACGACAAGTTCATTTTATGTAGACGCTAACGGCGATTCCAACTGGACGATGCATTCGGCTTCTTGGATATTCCCTTTCAACGAGTAAAAGGAGCTAAAGAAGTACTTAGAACACTCTTGCCGCCAGCGCTGGCTACTCTTGCCCTGCGGCAAGAGGATTTTCAAAGTGCACTATATGAATGAAAAGAAGATTTTATTCAATACAACGAGAGATCAAAGTACGTACGTTTTTCGATGTACTACGGAAATACGAAGGGCCTTCTCACGTAATGAATCATAGCATTAAGGGGACAGATGGGGAACGAGCTGAAATAGATCTTGAAAGAAGGAGCTCGTCACGCTGCCCGAGAGTAAAAGAAATGGACCTACAATTACGAAACTATTTCCATGATAGCTATATATGAAGCTATTTCCATATATTAAAGAGAGCATATATTATCATTTGTGCCGCTAATTGCAGTTGATATACAATTTACAAATGCAATAAATAGTATGGGATGAACAAAAGAAAGTGTACAACAAAAATGTTTATACAAACAAATACATAAATACCAATAGGAGTAGCAGAATTAAGTAATAAGCGACATACCCATTAGCAATAAAAATCAACGGCTTACGAAACTGAACGTTATACGAACTATGAGAACTATTACATTAGCATGGTTAATACATGCAGGCTATGGTGGCTCACACGCTCACAATTTGGTTTTGGTTTTGTCTCCGAATTGTGTTTTGAAATACTATTGTTATTCCTAATGATAGAAGTGAACAAAAAACTTAATGTCGCGTAACATACACAAAAATATATATATGGTGTATGCAGTAGACAATCTGTAATTCCATGTGTTACAAAATGTACACAATTTCACAAACACTCACATAGTGACTCATGGACATGCACAGACACTTGTAGGAGGTAAGTTGAGTCTATCCATCGACGATATTTATTTTCTCATTCACGTTTCCTATGCCATTTTGCGCGCAAAATCCTCTTCATGTATGCCAAGCGTTCCTAGGTCTGCACAATATCCTACCATTCCAATAGGGTTTGGGGATCACTCTTATATTTTTATAGTAGCACTTTCCATCAAATTCTCTCCGTGTAGTGAGCGGTGCATCTATTTACTTTGCATTTAATCAACATAGTTCATAATCTATTGCTAAAAACATACTCCATAATCTACACTTAGAAAAACTTACATGGTAAATAGTTCTCAGGGGGAACGTCTACATTTTACAGTTACGACAATAACCAAAAATTATAGTTGTAACTATAATTATAGTTTAATCAATTGAGTATATACTATCACAAACTATATATATAGACGTCCCCCGTGGGAACCATTCGTTATAGTAGGAAATACCATCCTTTTTCTCAGTGTAGAGAACGAATGTGCAAAATTTTGTTAAGAAACATTAAGCAGTTTCGACAAACACCGGAGGCAACGAAAACGGCAAAATCACGGAACCTCAGTGAGTTAAAAAGTAATTGTTTACATCTTGATAAATAGAGCAACCAAGGTGTCTCTGGTCTTCTGTCGGGTGATGAATTTATCCTTCATTACGAAAACTGAATGCCAAAATTGTTATCGACAATTTTATGTCTGATAAAAAAATCGACGCCTTCTTAACCGCGCATGATAACGCTATTAATTATAAAGCTGACAAGAGAAATTGAGGAGTATTTAGAATTCGGTAATTTAGATGCAATGTTTCATGTCAGGCGCTGAATGAAGAGTAAATGTTTTATTTAGAGCTTATAAATATACAATATCCTACGAATTATTTTAACGAAAAGTGCAAATTAAGCCATTTGAATGCCACTTTCCTTCGATTGATATCAATTATGGACGCGGTGGTAAGGATTTGTTGCTGTGGATATTTAAGTAAATGGTTCGTAATTAATGGTTTATTGGAAAGGAAATTATGACAAAATATTGTATGAGCGGAGTGACGGGGCGATTGGACGTGCGCGCATTCACGTTGTTTTCTGTTACCAGAGTCAGTATTCACGATTAAGAAATGTAAATGTTCTTTTGGGATATTCGAGTTCAGCAGCATACTTGCAAGTTTTTCTCCGTTAAATTGCGTCGGTAAATTAATTTCTTTTAGATAGGGAGGGAGGAAAAGAAAGAGTGCAACCTCCCCCCTTCTTCTATCATTCGGTAAGAAGGGAAGGGCGTCAGTGTCGAGAGTGAAGCAAAAACTATTTAAATTGAAACTCCAGCTTCTCCGGAAGAATATTCCTTTTCGCTCGCTCCGCTTTCGACCCGTTCCACTCGTGTCTCTTCATCTTATTCGCTTTGGTTTGCACCTCACTCGCTTCCCAGACTGTTCCCTTCGAGAATTCGTGAATCGCGGCGTTCGAGGATCGAGCTAAGTGGGAGAACCGGTAGCAGAGGCTCCTCGCACTTTGGGAATTGGCTCCTAAATCGCAAAAGGTGATTCCGATCGAGGTAGTTCGTAAATTATCGAGTCTCGCTCGTCTATCGGCTTTCTCTCGTCTGAACACTCGATTTGATTGTTACACATCGGCTCGTGCTTACCGAACTTGCTCTTTACAGCACTCCGAATGATCGTATGCTGAAATAAACGTCAACTACGGAAGGAGAAAAACATTCAACCAACTTTACGTCTACATCTTTAAATTTCTGACAACTCTCGGAATCTCGATTAAATCTTCACCCACCGTAGGCAAATTGGCTGTCCGTATAAAATATTCAGCGAGAGGAATGCAAATGAGTCTCGGCAAGATTCATGACTTCGTTACAGTATAATAACGAGTTACTGTTCAACCTCAATGGCTGGTTGTCAAACCGACATTCATGCATAATAAATACCTTAAATTATTAACTACCGTCACGTCAGTTTAAATAATTTATTATAGTTATATGTTGATGTTCGCATCAGGATTTACCCGAGAAGGTAATCAATAAGGAGTAGGTCCAATCATCGAAAAATGTCAAAAATATTTACGGACTGAAATCCTATTTGTATGTTTTCTTGTGATTCCGAACAGATTGCAGAGTGGCGTCATGCTAAAAACCTTTGAGAATTCGGAGTGAGATCCAATCTCTGTTTATTGTTTCGGTCCAAGACGTGCGAAGGGCTGACTTCGGTCAGGGCTTTTTTTACGGTGATCGTGACATGCGTCTCCGCATAGGGTAAGGGCTGTCCCGACCGTGTCGGGAGTCAGCATTCTCGTCGGTAAGTGAAATTTTGACTATTTTCGAAGGGTCCAGGAGAATCCAATAAGACAGGAGGTGTGGAAGGTCCTACGTATATAGTATACGTATAGCCATGGTTGGCCGGGGTGACATGGACTGGCCACCCCATGGAAGGGTAGTTACCCATGCCGGCTTCCTCGCCGTCAGGATACGGTCCATTTAGTCCATCGGGGAATATCCGCACCCTAGTACCTTCTTCGAGACGTACCGGGGGGATCGAGAGTTGCTGCAGTGAGAGCGACCGTTCGCTTTTTATCCCCCCTCAGGACGATGAATGGGGTTGCCGTGAAGAAGTGCCGCGACGCCTGGCGAGGAACCTGTGGTCTCGATCCTCAGTTCCATCACCCGGTCGCTTTGCCCGAACCAAGAAAAGCAGAGGCAGACGTTCAGGCGGAGTGAGTTCCAGGGGATGCAAGAAAAATACTATACCTCTGGATCCTATACTTACCAGGGCACGTCCTCGAATTATACCGATTCGATCTAATTTATAAGAAAACCCGAGAGGATACCGCGCCGCATAAGAGATCCGGACCTTAGGACCCTTTACTATTTCTTGGCGAAGGGACGCGCAGGAAGTTGGGTGGAAACGACCTCCGATGACCAGAGCAGCTTCTATAACCCCGACCCGTTTATCGTCTTTCCTGCCAAAGCTGAGAAACCTCCACGGACTTTGCTACCATATCGTGTCCCCATACTATGATACATTGAATCCCAAAGTTGCCATCCGAAAATTCCACGGTTAAGCTGACCCGTGTGTACTCTTTTCCCTTGCACCTTCTGCTTACCTCGCCCATCCTTCGTATTAACCGTCTCATCTTTTTTAAGCTTCATTTCTATTCTGATATCCTGCTTTCCTATACTCTCTATAGCTTCCATAGCTTCCATGGCATATACCTCTGTAGCTTTTCAATAGCTCTATAGTTGTTATGCGTGGTCTAAAGTGAAAAGAACGTATTGAGTATACATAAACATACACGGCATCCTCTTCCAGCCTTAGCCCCCTTATGAATGTTTCAATATCATATCGCACTGTAAAAATATCATATTACACAGTAAATGTAGCACACGTGTCGGTCGCATTTTTTACGCATCCGTTTTACGCTTTTCTGCAATTGAAAACATAGGACTTTTATTTTATATCCATTCATGAATTATGAAGAAAGGAATCGCGTATTAGCAGACTAAAGGTAGAAGAACGATCGAGTGTATACAAGCACATAGCCTATATGCCCTTCCGGTGCGGCTATCGATATCATATTTATACATGTAGAACGTTCTTCACAGGACGAACCAACCATAAATATCGCGCTCCTATATCGTAAGACACAATTGAACCTCATCGATAACGAAAACAAACAAACCTTGTCGATGATTTGCTTATCTGTAATCAACGTCTCTTCGAATCGTCCGGTCAAGAACTTTTTTACTCTAAGAGCTTTACATAAATTGCTGATGTAACATCAAAGTGGACATCAAGCCATTGAAGTGATAAAGTGAGAACAAAAATTATCTGCATCTGTTGAAGCGTCACATGGCGTGTTTTCTTGGAAATTGCTTTTCATCCAGCAAATTTGAATAATTTTGTTGTATCGATGCCCACACTTGTAGGAATCGAAGTAAAACCGGTGAAACTCGAGAGTTTCACATAGCTTTCTTATGTAATATACTTTTCCAAAGCTTCTATGAAAGATGATTTTTCCTAACGTTTTGTTGATAAAAAAAATGTCATCTTAACATCTGGACGATTGGCCAATTTTTTTACCAAAATTTATGTTGACTATCCACAAATAATTGACTTGTGCACGGAGTCTTATCCCGATAAACTTGAAATTCGCGCAAGCAACAGCAAACACTAATAGTAAAAAAAAAAACATGCAAAATGTAACGAAGTGATTTTTTTTCTCTATCGAAAAAGTTGAAAATTGAAATTTTCAAATCGCTTCCTCATAAAAGCTGAAAATTGAAATTTTCATATCGCTTCTTCATAAAAGTTGAAAATTGAAATTCGCGAAGCTTCTTCTATGAGGAAGCATTGTCTGTATTTTTGGCTTCCTCATAGAGGAAGCTTCGCGAATTTCAATTTTCAACTTTATGAGGAAGCGATATGAAAATTTCAATTTTCAACTTTTTTCAACGTCTTAGACTTTTATGCAAAACGGCTGACCGATTCAGGTTCAGTGCGTAAAAAAATGTAACATCGTCCCGTTTCACTTTGTCGAATCTGCGTTTGGCGCGAAAAAATACATGGAAGTATGCGCTGCTGAATTTTTTTTTTTTTTGCTCTTTCGATTTTTATTCCAGAATTCCTAGTGATACCTCTTTATCTAGCTTTTTAATCCCGTCATTTCCATCGTCTTGTGTATGTCTTGCTGTAGATCACGATAAGCACCTGGGTCTTTCCGCGATGCCATCGGAAAGCAAAGAAATCGCTGTTTCAAAAAAGACCCAAAATCACTCATTTTTGCAATTTTGGCTATAACAATGCCCGGTAAACTTTTTCGTTAGTTATCGCTTCAAGAGTGTAATTCCATGTATTTTTTCACGCTGATCACGAATCTGACACTTATTTTATTCGTAGATGAATATTTGATACGAAAAAAAGCGTCTAAAAAAAAAATCATGAAATTAAAAAAATGTTAAATGGCATAAAATTAAAACGGTTCGACCGATTTTCGTGAAATTTTAATGGGATCATCCCGTGATGATATTCTATCTGTGTACGCATTTATATCCCGACAGCTAAAAAATTGCGAGCGCACAGACATTTTCGAAGAAATAAAAAATGGCGTACAAAAAAAACAACTGAAAATGTTTGGACGAAATTTGGCAGAAACATTGACTATTAACCACACAAGCTGTGTGCAAAATTTCAGCCTGATCGGTGGAGGCGTTCCCCAGATATAGCCATTTGAATTTTTCGCGTCTGATTCACACTCTCAAACAACCTTTGTGGTAACTCGACTTGGGTACAAAGTTTCAGCCCGATCGCTATAAACGTGCGTCTCGTAGCGTGTTAACGCCCTCTTTTTTTGCAGGCCCGGCGCACGGGGCACGTTGCCCACAACTCACTGGATCGTCGGGTTGGTCAGCAAAGGAACCGGATTTATACGACAGCGTAAAGCTCGATTCCGGAGTAACTCCTCACAGTAGCACCACGCAGCGCCAGTAACAGGAAACTGTATACACTGCAACGTCAGGACTATATATATACAAGTCAGTGAGAAGGAGAGACGGTAAAGCGTATCATCAACAGAAAATGTAACGGAGTTGGAGAGTGTGTTTGTGACGAAGCTGTTTGGTTGAACCTGCTATTCATTATTCCATGTATTTGTTAATTCTTTGTTCTTTGATCCAGGATTACATTGGGTTTAAAATATTCCTCCGGCTTGTAACAATAGGTATGCGTTCACTTCAGTCTAATATCCAATCTTTTCGTTTTAATTAACCTTCATCCACCAGAATCCTTTATCGGCGTCCGGAGGACCGAGCCTGCATGGAAACGCAGTTAAAACTGACGTGAACAAAAATGAATATGAACCTTCGCGTTTTATATCAAGGATTTAACTTTGTTTAACGTGCAATAACGTCCTGCACGTGACAGCTGAAATAAATATACCGGCAATGTATAGTTTCGTGCAGGTTGTATTTAAATGCGACACGAATAATACATTTTCCAGGTAGACCAGATATATATATATATAATCTCGCAGAAAAAATAAAGCGTATATTTGGTTTTTGGGGCGGATATTATTAAGTACAACCGCAGCTAAATATCTCGAGCACGAACTGTCAAACGTCTGTTCTCTCTGAAACTCCGATTAAGACTGTAGTCATTTGATTAATCGATAATCTGCACGTTTGTTATTTGTCATACCGAGCTATTCCGGTCACTTATGTAATCTCGTGTGTTTCAGTCAATCCTCATCTCTATGTTCGTTAGACTACCCCCTCCTCTTAAGTTGCCACCCTGGCAACTACCTGATCACCCTACGATGCGACACGGTCCATCATTCTAAATTGTTTTGATATTTTTCTACCTACGCGATCCTGGAATTAGTCCAAATCCACAGGGAAAACCATGGCCAAAAACCCTGGGAAAAGCAGCGTTTACAAAGCTAAGTTTCTCATTGTGTCCTACACCAGTCTTTGTCAAGTCCATTTTAAGTCAACCCGTAAATAGTTAATTTTAGCGTGAAGTGAAACATTTTCTCTGTCGCTCTCTCACGCTCCACGGTAAAATCAATGCACCTATCTCTCTCACTCTCCTGGCTCCGTCACGTGGCTTTCGCTTCACCTTAACCCTTAAATATTTAATTTCATCTATTGTCTTCTATTCTATTCTCTTCATCGATGCGTCTAATGTATCTATCTATTAGTTTCCATATCGGTCGAGATTTTCTCTAATTGGTCGGTAACTCCATATTCTCGTTCCAAACTTCACTCATAAGGACAGGAGACAGGAACATAGAACAATCAGGAGTAAAGGAAAACCTGTGACATACATTACAACCGCGTAGATATCTGAAAATAATAGCGATCCGCTCTCCACGATACACAACGGTATTTCTCCATTTAATCCGATTAACGTATTTCTATGCCTGATCTTTCTGACTTTGCTTCCCTATCTGCGCAATCACATTCAAAACAAGATGAACCTATAATTGTCAACCAATTGCCAGAATACAACGCTTCTGATGTGAAAGCCAAGCCAAATCATTTATCGATTCTGTCACCGATCACTGTTTGTCTGAACAATTTCGTGTGCACCCGAAAGTTGTCCACAGTGTTATCATCGAACTAAAACCCAAAATTCCTCGGAAACCCTTTAGAGCGCTCCCCATAACAAAGTACTGTGGCTACCAATATAATGCTACAACACTCAAGGCCCACAGACAGGCAGCTTTGACGAGAAACTCGGAAATCCTTCCACGGCAAAGCCCAAGACTCCAGCCAATAACTAAATATACACATAAATCCACAGATTCTCTGGAAACCCTTCAGAACGTTTGGCTGGTCCTATTTGGAAAGAGAAAACCGTTCTAGGCCCCAAACGAGCAATCTCAACAACTTTCCATCCAGCATTGACGTATCGTAAACTAATACCTGTATTATCCTTAAAGAACACCTTAGGGGAGATCGGGGACAAAAGTATCACGGGTCAATTGTAACAAGCGGCCGCGCAACGCTGCGCATGATCGGACGCATCGGATATGAAGTGAGCAACATTATAGACATCACCTTATGACCATGCAATCACCTCATAGCTGAATTTTCAAAAATACCAATTCGCCGAAACCAAATGTGATTCACAAGTGCAGAAGTGATTTTTCGGCTGTGCAGATCGCGTCAGCTAGGCAACACAATACAAAATATTAGTGCAAGCAAGCATAAGGAGTTGAAAGGTACATTTTTGCGGAACATTTTGATCGCTGAGACGATTAGTTTCAGATTGTTATTTACCGATGCCACAGTAACTTTGTTAATAATCATGTGTGGGATCGATTGTAACAGTCGATCCGGTTCAATTGTACCAGCAATAATTAATTTCTTCCAATACTAATACCAATACCAGTATATTTTATTTATCTTATTCTTACATTGTAAGCAATCAGCGATAATTTATACACTTATAATTTATAACCAACCAATTGTAGAATATAACATTTATAGTAGGGCTGTATAGTTAGGCTGGCTAAAATGGCTAAAACGGCTTAGCCGGCAAAGAATTTAAAAAAAAAAATTAATTTAAATTTAATTTTTTCTGTGCTAATGCACCCCCGTTCTATTTCTTAATAGCGGTCGGCGAAGGATTTCATTGATGCAGGAGGATGTTACAAATGACCCCACTACCCGTTACAATTGACCCCACCGCGGCCCAAATTCTTACCCAATTTCGTCTGTGTTTAAAGGGGCGGTGTTCGCAATTCTGTGCATATTTCTGCTTGAAGTTTTTAACTGTGTACCTAAGCCTAGGTTAATGGTACACTTTTGGATGCCGAAGCGTTAGACTCTCGGGTTTGTTGGTCAAAAAATTAAAAAGGATTTTTGTTACTTTTGTCCCCGGTCTCCCCTAATCATCATTGACCCTCTGTACTTTTTTTTTCTCATTGACGAACGTCCAGATCTAATAACCCGACATTCAACTTGAGACAGTTGCAATATATATTGCAATTAATATGGAGAGTATAAAGCGTAGGAATGATCGATACCACTTGCGAATTGACAATAGACAAACTATGATACGACAGGATCGACAAGATAAGACGGAACAAGCATCTTCGCCCGAATGTCGTATCGATCGAACGTGTGACAGAACGCGTCACACGTTCGATAATAATATAATGATAAATAAATGATAATAACGAATGAGATAATGAACTGAACTTTTTATTAATAATATCCGCTCTCAAATCAAATACGTGCGCTGCCATTTAGCTCGGTTCTTACACTATATTATATATTGTAACACGTCTCTCTGAACCTCGACAACTCGGGAAGTTGCCGCGTAAAGGGGCTCGTACAATGGTCGCCCTGATTTCTCTAGTCTCAAGGGCGCCAAGGTTTTCTTATCAATTCCGGGGAGAAACCAAGGCGGAGTTGCATGCGTGGGCAGCTCATCAGCGCTGAATGAGACGATAGCAGGGATACAGGAAGTCGAAGAGCCCTCCAGAAACATCACCTTCAAACAATAAACAACCTTGGGGCCATGGAGCTGTTTATTGTAATTTAACAGAAACCAAAATCGGATAACATAATAAGATGAATAGTAAATCATGTTGAACAATAAATTAAGTTGAACCATCCGCCTGAACCGAATCAAACGTTCCTCGGGCGCGAAAGGCATGTCACTCGTGCCCCAATTGATTAACAACAGAGCTGGGTAAATACACTAAGTACTTGAAGTGCGTATTGAAGTAACAAGTACTGAGTCAGTGTCCTCTACTCAGAACTTCAGGAATTTAGTTCGGCCAGTACTCAATACATCATTAATCAAGACTACCTAGCGCTCAGTACTTCGAGTACTTGATACTTTAATACGTACTTCAAGCACTTAGGGTATTGCCCAGCTCCGATTAACAACAATACCAATCCTTGCGACTAACTTAAACCGTACCCCATATACATGGCCATTAATAAATTATCAACGAGTAATTAATTAATCCCGGCACGGAAAGTGTCCCCGAGGTCGATTACGCGGGAAGCAGTGGTTGCGAACCGCTGCCGTTGTCGTAATTTATCGGCTCCAAAACGGCCTTCATTTATTCCAAAAAACAAGCCACTAACAAAAACAATCTGGACGAGAACGATGCGATTTTCGGCGAGAGGCAAATCCTACTCGCTGTACGGAGTGCGGTGAGACCGCGACTCTCCGTAGCTGACTCGAAACAAAGACATCTACTGCAGCTACTGACTCTACCCATTTGTCGCAGTACCGCAGTACTGCATTTTTTTATTTATCAGGAGGAGTATCCACCCACCGGAAATTCTCACTGGACCACGATGACCCTGAACGGTTGCTCTCGTCCTCTCGGTCACAGCGTACCAAAGACTTTTCCAACAAAAAAGTGCCGGACTGGCGGCTCACCAAGCCAAGCCTAATCTGGCGGAGGGGGCGCGCGGGGTATACCGCGCGCCTCTGCGAGTGAACGCTCGAGTGATACGGAGAGGTAGACGATAGCTCCTCGCGTGAGGTAACGGCGTCGGTAATGTCCGACCATTCTCGTCGAAACTTCGAGCGGTCCCGCCGTCGATCGTCGATGTTGTCACGACGATCCGCAGTTGACTTCTACGACGTTGCACTTCGTCCAGCCAGGACACTCCGTCTTGCTAATCTCAACGAGGTTAACTGGGGCTGCTTGTCGGCAGACCCCTTGGATTTCGAGCTCGTCGGCAGGACGTCTTTGCGACGTTCCGTTGAACACCTACCGAGAGAGGTGCTCACCTCTCTCGGTAGGGGATGATCCACTCTGGGAGAAGGGTGGATCATCGCTTACCGAAGGAAGAAGGCGGACGTCTTCTTCTTTCTGGCGCTCGACAAATTGAATCAACAAAATAATTAGAAAATACTCTATTCCCGCACTTTAGTCCCGTCGGTTCAAGGAATCGGTCACCCACACCGAAAAAAAGGTTTGGTAATGTCAAACTCAGCTGCAGTTGCGGGTGGCGAAAGAAATATTTCGTCGATTGAACAAAATGTTTGTTAAATCCAAGTAACTATTTGTTAAAGCAACTAAATAAACTAAATAAACAAACTACTAAATATTCATTCAATCAACTAAATATTTCTTTCAATCGACCAAATATTTCTTTCGCCACCCACAACCGCAGCTTAGTTTGATATTACCAAACCTTTTTTCGGTGCAGTCTCTCGAATTCTCTCGCTATTTCTTTCGCAGCATACCCGCAATTTCTCGATACCCCTCGCAACCCCCTTGCTTGCTGGCTGGACCGACTTTGTCACGCTTAGGGAGGGGCTGTACGTGCGTTGAAAACGCCACGTTACAATATATATCCACAAATATGTGCACAGATTCACGCGGACAGAGTAGGATATAAAGAACCTAGAAGCTTATATTACGTATATATACCTACTGGTGGCCGTCATTTATACACTTATCAAATATCGCAATCTCTTCATAGGGTGGATCAGAATCGAAAAACACGGGAGAAGACATGTATATGCCCATATGACGAGAATCCTACTAGATCCGCTCACTTAGGTCTTTTAAATTCGCTCCCTTCCTTGCGACTATCTTATACCATCGTATTTCTGCGACCACCTTAGTTTCGTTCCAGCGTTCTTGTTGCTCCGGGCCGATACCTATCTCCTCGAGTTTTCGTTCCATTTCGGAAACACTCAAGACTGCGATTACTCCGTAGTACGGTCTGTGTATCTGGTGCTGCTACAGACTTTGATAATAGATAGATTCAACGGCGTACAACCTTACTAGGTTGTGCGGACGGTAGATGGTATTCCCTCTCACTCTCCATAACTACTCCGTTGCCGACTACCCCTATCGACATCAGAGGGAATCCGGTAGATTTGCCAATTTATATGTTTGACAAACAGCGCGGTGGGCGTCAACAAATTAAGTCAGCAATGTCGGGCAGGGCCCCTAGGAGTATAGTGGAGCAGGTGCGCGGAGACTTGAGAGTTGAGAATACGAGGAGCAAAGCCAGCTACGACGCCAACGTCGCGGCTTCAGAATGGGCTCGGTTACCGAACACGGAGAGCTTAAAGTCAATAAAGTGGAAAGTTGGTACCAAGACCACCGTAGCTTTCCTGGCCCCCCGTTACGGGCCAGGAAAGAAAATGTAGGAACACAAGACATTCCAATTTCTTGCGATAAAACTGCAACATTCACGTAGAACTTACATGACTACAAGCGCTACATATTTTTTAATATGTTAATTTTTAGTAATATTAAACTACTCTGTATAATTGTTATTGAAATATCGTTATTGAAAGGACAACGTACACCCAGAAAAAAAATTTATTTGACGGCCACCGTTTATTAAGATTAAGTAAAATATCTATTTGATTTAAATAAATATTTATTTAATTTAAGTAACTATTTACTTAATTTAAATAAATATTTATTTTAAAAAAATACATTTTTTACTTAATCTTAATAAACGGTGGGAGTCAAATAAATTTTTTTTCTGGGTGTAGCGTTCTGCGCAACCGCAATCGGATCATTGGCAATATTTCGACTATCTTATCAATTAAATATTTTCAACAGATACAATGTTGAAACATTCATGGTAGCGGTTATAATAACTTATGCACGATATAATTATAAATTTTCTAGAAATAAAATCGTGTAAGCTACGAGTCTGCATCGCCGTTAACAAAATAGGGTATAAAAGGACAAGGTGTATTTATCTTGCTTTAAAGTTGCTGATAACTCTGATAACGAGTGTGAGAGCAGAGTGTGGAGAACGAAAGCGTCGGAACGTAAATTCGGACGCTCCCGGGCAGTTTTAGCACAGTAGTAGCGGCAATCGAGCCTGGCGCCTAACGAGCGCGCGTTGCCTACCACGGACGGTCACTGGAATTCAAGGGTTGTGCAGGAGTTGCTACTGGTCTGTTCCCGAATCGCGCGAGACCGCAAGGTAATTTCCATGTGGGGTGTAATCGTTTCCGTGGCTTGACCTCCCTCGCCCTCGGACCATCGCTCTCTCCTTGCCGTTCTCCGTTTGGTTTCGCGCGCTGTAGTTCTAGCTTTAAGACCGTTTGTCCACAGCACGATTACGCAGTGGGCAGCACCCGTGAAAAATGTTACATGCATTATATATTCAAGACATATATTGAAAATATATGCAATATGTAAACAACACAGTTTATTTAGAAATATATAAATGACATAGACGGGCATATATGAGTTGTTCCATAACAATTAAACCACTATTACGAATCTTTCTGATTTTTACCGTAATTCGCCACATTTTAGTACCACTTGAATGTACGCTCCATGATTTCATTTTCTCAATTCTTGAATCCATGTTTGCTGTAAGAACAATATTTTTTAGTAGTTAATGTATCTCAAAAATTTGAAGTCACCGAAAAAAATCTAGAAGATATCGTGGTCGACCTGACAAAATAGACAAGGTGGAAGCCGCAGCGTTATTACAGAAGCCTTTCGGAGCTGTTACATGACAAGTGTCGAAAAAACTCGAGAACCGGGTATTATCAGCAATTATTCGAATTGGCGATGGGTTCCCCTTTAATTAGAATTTTATCCAACATAGCCATGTTTGATTTGGAGGAAAGCTGTTTAGCGAAATCACAGGTTTTTATGGAACCATCATATTAACTTTTTTATTGATTTCTGCGAGATGGTCCATAGAATGCGCGAAAGAAAATAAGTGTAGATAAAAGAGAAGGAATGAAGAGCAAGATAAAACAAAAGGAGAGAATGGAATAGAATATCGGTCCGCCAGTCACTGTGCTCGTCGAGGCGTTGCGTACCGTCCACCTTGCCTTCAGCCACAGAGAATATCATCGAGAGAGAAACGCCTGGAGTTATTCGGCTCACAGTGCAAACTAATAACGACGTTTAAAAGCTCTAATATTTCCCGCCGTGGGTACACCGACGCTGCCGCTGCAGGGAAGACTTTCGCACGCTAAAACTTTAGATCTTATAAGAAAAGTTACCATTTCGCCCCTTCTCTCTGTTCTTCTTCTTCTTCTACTTCTCTTCTCATAGTACGTATACATATATATATTCTATAGTACTCTCCGCACCTTAAACCACGAGCTCGTATTCCACCGCTATACCTTCTGATCTCCCTCGTCGTCGGCGTCGTAGTCCTCCTTCGCGTCTTCCTCCTCCTCCTGCTCCTCCTATCGGCTTTATCCGTTTCCCTTCCTCTCAATTTCCCACGACTGACTGAACTCTTCTCTCTGCTCTATCTCTCCACTTTACCACAAACTATACTCGGTATAGGGTAATGCGGGTTACTGTTAACACAAAGAGAAATGATATCGAGACAGAAGTTGTTTCAGCTTCTCGCCAATACCGAAGTGAAGTTATTAGGCATTATCCCACCTATATTTCTGCGCAAGAATGTATTTTAAAAGAAAGAGATCGTGCAACATTCCATGTTTCATCCAACCTCCAAAGTGTCAATTATGCTCGAATTGCTCTATTGTACGTAGCCTAATTTATAAGCAACAGCATCGCATATCATTTCGCAATAGTGTTACACTAAATAACATCATTTTCATGTCTGTAATAGGAAAGAAAAAAAGGGATATACTTTGTGAGCTGCGAAGTGCTTATTGTCCACGTCGACGATGAATACAGCCGCTCGTAATCAATATATTGAATTTCTGAATCAACGTTTATAAGATTGCAAATATATATAGTTTTGTGAAATAATTTAGAAAACAATTCTCCTTTTATAACGACCAATACGAAATAAATTTTTTATTATAATTTAACATAAATTCGATCGTTCTTCCTTTTTCAAAAACGTGGATATCTAATTTGATATTCCGTTAATTATCGAATACAACACTCAAAGTAAACATAAAAAAGATAACTATATTAAATGATTTCCTCGTCATTCTTATTGCTACGTCTTGTGGACTTTCGCTCAAATTCACGGACGCAACAGTCTAAAAATCCATGAAATTTGTTAATAAAGTGAATAGGGATAGGAGAGTCATAGAAAAAACCATTGAACACAAATAATAGTTAAAAACTGATAATGCGGTCAGTAATTAATTTTATGCGTCAGCAATCAGTGAATGATTCTATTCAGTGATTGGCATATAACAGTTTGATAACTAAAATAATATCGCAAGGCAGTATATTCAGGTTGCTGGAGAGGTATCGTCGGCAGCGAGGATACTTTAGGCTACCCGAGGAACCCCATTGTTTTAATTAAAACGCCAAAGGTAATACGAGTCCTTTGCGTGTGCGTACGGAGTACGGTACCTTATCGCTTCAACACGTAGCGATGCACATATGCACACATCGGTGCAGCCGCAGAATCGGTTTGACTGTCTCGAGGCGACTGATTGGAAAAATCACCGACGCCGCTAACGAGTGCAGCACTTCTCAGAGCACAATTATTCAAAACATTATTTAAAAAATACAATCATTGTTAATAAAGATAACATAAGAATGGAAACGTCATGGAAAATTGGGTATTATTTGTAAGATCGTAAATTTAATTCAAACGCGCGGGCGATCCCAAATCCAACTAGAGGACGCGGCTACCGATATAAAGGCCCAAAATGCGTGAAACGAGTAGTACGCTCACGCAACGTTCGAAATTCGGCTATATGTGCGGTAACGCACAGAGATCGCTCTCTTTCTCTCAGGGGATTGCGAAGACGAAGGACGTAGTCAAGTGGACCCAACAAATACTACTGTGAACGGACGTAGCGGAGTTTCCGTGTCGGATGTCCGGATCGCGCTGGTCTGTCGATCACCATAAAACTCATTTTCCATCGGATTTCCCGTCCCCGGAGTATAAAAGAAAGAGCCAACGAAGAAGCCAAAATAGATAAGTTAAGTAGCTAGCGAATTTCTTGGAGATTAATTTTTTTTTATTTGCGTGCGCGGACTTGGTGAAGTTGCGATATTCTAGTTTCTAAGGTATTTTCGTTGACATGATCCATGGATAAATTGATCTATATAATATTTAGTAGCCCATCGTTCCACATATTATTTTTCTGGGCATTTTAATACGTGGATAGTTTTTTTTGTTGGTTTTTTTAATTGTGGTATCACCGTAATTACATTTCGGGTTAGACAAGATATTTTGTATTTAAATATTCTCGGCTCATAAGCATGTTGTCCAGAAATTTTACCCCCACGATCATCGAGTGTGAGAGCCGAGAATCTTAATGAAAATGATTTGAGTAGTAGTAAAAGTATTTATTGACATCGATTTTTACACTTGTGATGGTATGACATTTTCGAACGATACAAATTACATATAATATACTACAATGTCAATGGGCCATCGACCGGGGTCCTTCAGCCCGAGGTAGTCTTTGGTGTCAAGTAGGGTATTTATTAGCTAGTGGTGATGAAGGTTTTGGTTTTCTAAATTTTTTTCCTGTTTTTTTACGCGTGCGTGAGTGTATTGTTTGTGGATAGCTTAATTGTCGTTGATCATTGCTTCCAGCGTTTGCAATATAGTACGGGAAGGGAATTTGTGTTTCGGTCTATTCTGTGGCAAGCGCTTTACGCACAGCGGTTGTAGTTCTTCCAGTTGATTAATTGCGAATTGTTTTGTAAGGAGCTGTAATCTATTTGAGATGGGAATAATGCCGGTTTTTTCGTAGAGTGAAGTATTGCGCGGGTTGAAGAGGGGATTTGACGGGTTTCGGATCCTTGTGAGTCGCCTGAGCGCTCCTGTTTCGGCTGTTTTTATTTTTTTCAGAGCAGTTTCCTTACAGTTTAGAAAAACTGGGTGGCCGTATTCGATTAATGGCCGACAAATCGATTTGTAAATTTTAACTGCATGTTTTATACGGATATCTGAGTTTTTGAATGTGATGCTTCTGAAATGGGTGGCTCTGGCTGCTAGCTTGTTTTTAGCCTGTTGGAGATGGTAGTTAAAGTTTAGTTTATTATCTATGTATATTCCTAAATATTTTGCTTTTTGTGACGGCGGTATTTCAATATTATCGAGGTGTATTTTAGGTGAGTCGGGCTTGATTTGGTGATTAAATATTATGAGTTGTGATTTCAGAGGATTGGGTTTTAAGCGCCAGTCATTGAACCAGGTGCTTGCGTAGTTTACAGCGGTTTGGAGCGCTTCTATTGATTCTGCTAAATTGTTTTTATGTACTATTAAGGCCGTATCATCCGCAAATTGTAAGGTGTATTGAGTAAGGTCTACCTGATGTTTGTTGGTGTAACGGTGGTTGTAAATATCGTGACAGTAAACATTGTAAAGTAGCGGCGACAGGGGAGAGCCTTGCGGAACTCCTTGTGCTGGATTAAATGATTGCGATACGTGATTATCAACCCTAACTGACAGAGAGCGCGCTTCAAGAAAATTTTTTATAATCATTAGAAGATATTGCGGACACTCTAGATGATGTAGTTTGTACAGCAGGCCTTTATGCCAGACACTGTCAAAGGCTTTGGCAATGTCGAGAAAAAGAACAGCCGATTTTTTATTGTTGAGCTTGCTGGTCTCGATGTTAGATATTAATGTTGTCAGGGCGTTCAGTGTCGATTTTTGTGCTCTAAAGCCAAATTGGTAGTTCGGTATACAGTGATCTGTTGCTTTTTCTAGACGGGCTTTGATTATTCTTTGTGAAGTGTAATGGGTCTGTAATTTCCGACTATAGTGTGGTCCAGGTTCGCTTTTGGTAGTGTTATTATAATACCTGACTTCCAAATTTTGGGGAAGATGCAGTTGGTAAGGCAGTAATTATATATATCGATGATAAATTTATGTGTCCTCTCTTCTAGCTTTTTGATTACTTGGATGGGAGGTTGTCGATGCCTGGTGCGGTGTTCTTGCAGTGTTTAAGAATTACTCGGAATTCTTGAAGTGTCACTGGCTCTGTTTCGAGTTCCGTAGTGCTTGGATGGTTGAAGTGGTCCTCGTACCAGTTCGATACCTCACGGAAGTTTAGTGCGTTGAAGTGGTCGTCGTTAGTCAGTTGGTATGTCTTGTCGAAGTGGCTTGCAAAGGCGTCTGCCTTAGCGGCGTTCGTTTCCAGGGTTTGTCCATCGACCAGCAGATTTGTTGTTACCTTGGCTGGGTTATACTTGGTAAGCTTTTTTATGGTTTGCCAATAGTTTTTACCTTTCGCTCGCGAGATCTCATCACACGCCTTAAGCCACGATTGGGTTTTGTATTCAAAGATCATTTTCTGGATGTTTTTATTAAATGAGTTAAGTTTCGTTTTGAATAAGTTGCATTGGTTACGTTGATATTCGCGGTACAACTGCCGTTTAATTTTTATTTGTTGCACTATAAATGGTGGAAGTTGATGCGTGTGAAATTCTCTTCTCGATTTCGGCGAGTTCCTCTGGACTATATCTGTGAGATTGCGGCTAAACGTTTCAATTAGCGTTTCATTCATGTTGACGTCGGCGTGGTTATCCAAGAGCGAGTTTAGTTCCTTGTTTATCTCTTCAATATTGGCCTTGTTGAAGTTATATTTTTCGGTTGGTATGTCCGTGATCGGGCTATTGGTGTCTATTGTAATCATGATGGCCAGGTGATCTGATCCAATGTCTGGAATAGTCTCAATGTTTTTTAGGTGATCCCGGATATTTTTAGTGCAGAATATCAGGTCTGGAGTAGTGTCTCTATTGTTAGGCATTAGAAATGTAGGCGGAGTGTTTATGTGCATGAAATTTGATGATCGCGTGAACTCTACAATTTGTTTTTTTTTTTTCTAATGTTTGGGTTGAAGTCGCCCAGTAATATTGCATATTTGTATTGTTTGCATTTAATAAAAATCGAGTTTTCGATTGCAGAGTTGTTGTGTACGTATACCAGAATGACGTGTAGTCGATCATCGTGGAAGGGGAACGATATATGGAGTGCGTCGTTTCTTGCGTCGTTGATCTTCGGTGCGTTCTCTTTTCTCATTCTCGTTCCTGGGTGGGCTTGGTAGATAGATCCTCCTCTGATGTTTCTATTCATTATGTTACCGTCGTGAGCTACTAATGCCCAATCCCTATATTTTATATTGGTGCTGCAGTCATGCTTTGTTTCAACAAATGCGGTGCAGTTTATTTGGTTTCTTTCTATGGTGTATTTAATGATGTGATTTTTATTTCTGTATCCATTAACGTTAGCGTAAAGGAGTTTAATGTCCATTGTTGGCTGGTAACGCGAAACTTGTTCCTTGAAGTGGTTCTGTGGGCGAGCGTGGTTCGGGGTTGAGCAGGTCATTAGGATGTACATCCAGTTTCCGGTGAAAACAACGACGGTCTCAATATTCAGCTCTTTGATGAATCGTTTTTTGAGCTTTTGGATCAGTTCGTCTCGGTTTACATTTGATGGTTTATTCATTTTTCTTGTGTAAGTATTGACGATGTAGTCGTGAGCTGAGATAGAGGCATGGATGCGGCTATTTTTGGTTATTGTTGGGTTCAATGCTCTAGTGTGTTTATTCAGCGGTTTAATTTGCGTGTTTGGGATGCCCTGGATCGGTTTTTTCGGGTGGAGTGGACACTTCACTGACCACGCCACGTGGTCGGTTGAATCGCATGCCGTGCATTTCATGGGTAGATTTGATGTGCATCTTTCGGTTCTATGTTCGCCGTTGCATTTGCTGCATATTACTTTATTTGGGCAATTTGTTGTAGTGTGTGTGAATTGGGAGCAGTTGAAGCAGGCCTGCGGAGTAGGTGGCGGAGGTGTACTCGGAGACGCGGTGAAATGTTTGTTTGTCAGGAAGAGTCCTTCGTTCATTAGCTTGTGAAATGATTCAGCGTTGCCCGTAATCACTCGTATCAATGTTGTTGGTTTGGTAGACGCTCGTGAGATAATCCTCTTACAGAATCTGTGCGTGATATTATCCGTGAGCGCTTGGCTGATAGTTAGATCGTCGATTTCGAAGTCCACTCTAGTAATAACGGCCGCGAATGTTTCTGGCGGGGCATTGGTTATTCGTGTTTTAGTGTGGGCTGTGGTTTCTGAGAAGCTGTCAATGACTTTTTTCTCGACAAGTTTGTTGAGCAAGAACGTCAGGCGGTCCTGCGAGGTGTTGGATTTTAGTAAATAGCCTTTTTTGGTCTGCAGTATAATATCTTTAGAGATAAGCGTTAACTTGCTCCACTCTTTGGACAGTTCGGTTCTTGACTTTGTTGTGGATGAGTTAATGTAGTAGAGATACTTGTAATCGATTTGCTGTGTATTGTGTGAGGTGCCGCTGAAGGCCCCGCCCGCACCGCTTACCCCCTTGCGTGAGTTATCCTTCGAGTACGATGCTTTGGTAGCAGATGAATCGTCTGACTCAGTATCGTCCGAGGCCGTTTGGATTTTTTTTTTTGGGGTTTCTTCTTAGGCAGGGTGAACCCGTCTGGATCCTCCGCTGCGTCAGTTTCCATGACCATATTGGTCGTATTAGGCTGATACTATTCTCAAGACACTCACTGTGTATACACTTGGCACACGACTCTTGTAAACACGTCCGCACAGTTCAACGGCTCTATCAAGACTCAATGATTTGAATTTATTTGAATATTTATTCTTTTTCGGTTTTCCGTCATATCTGGTGTCCTTTATTTCTTTATTCATTTAGTTAATTGTGAGATTTATATGTTTGTATGTGTCGTTTTCGTCGGGAAATTTTTCCACTCCGATAAAACTCACATATTTTTGCATTCTGTATTCAGTAGTCAATAAATGCATTGACATACCCATATACAATATGTGTTGCCAATACATTGACTGAGTATGATCGCCTTGCGAGTTCTCACACCCCAAAAAATATATAAAATATAATGTCTTGCAGACATGCGAAACATAAAAAAAGGGACATTCCAACTTCTACAATCTAAAAAAAAGTATTACTTTAAAACCAGTCTCGCCCTATATATGTAGAGGGCCAACATTGACAACCAATTATCGGCTGATCGTCGTGATCGACCTTGGGCCCAATGTTGTGTGCCAATATTGGCAAGTACTTGTCATCCAACTCCCTCAATGATTGGGCCAAGCGCGTATGCCAATGTTGGCAATATCGGTACCAAGCTTCGCCCAACCATTGGCCCAATCCGATTACCCTACATGGGTAGTAGACACCACGTGGTGATAATCGACCTATATTTTTTGGCATGCTTTCATAGCCCATCCCTGAATAAATTTCCGAAAGGTTAGATTCCAAACAGGGCATTATTCTGATAAAGCGTCATATGCGATAAACGTGTAATAGGGAGACAAATATCTTTGACCGTAGATGTAGGAAAATACTGATCAGGACGTAACATTATTACCAAATATAATCGCTTCATCGCTTCACTCATTAAACCGTTAAGTTCGTTAGCACTCTCTATATTATCAAATATTCATCCATCCCCGCATACTAGTACATTAAATCATTGAGTTTCTGACATATATCATCGTCAATAGAAATGTTCAGTACAATTTTGAGTACTCATATTTTAGTTTACGTGGATGGCTTCCGCGTTAGCTCTTTCATTCTGGTCCGATGATCGCGCGTGCCCGATCGGGATGTGAAACACGAGAATACCTAGCTAAATCCCGTTGTGAAGTACAATATGATTATTCCCCAGAAGAGTCCTTCTATATCGACGTCCCGGAACGAAAGAGACCGATTGCTCTAGTTTCATTCCAGTTTCTTTCGGTTTCTCTCTCTATACCTACATTTCCTGCGTCCTCTTCCAACGACAGCGGAGACCGCGAGAATATAAACGCCTTTTCATCTTAAACGTTTCACATCAATATTATATTTCCTAATTACACTAGGACTTCGATTTTTGCGGCCTCGATTTCCTCAACAGTCCATGCGGAACAGTTCGTATGGGCTTCGGTACATACGTACTGAAGTATCAAATACTGAGTCAGTGCCCAGTACTCAGCACTTCACCAATCAAGTTGTGCCAGTACTCAATACGTCAGTAGAGTAGACGTACCATTTATGGCCACTTTATGTGATAACCTACTATTCATTTGAAGATAAGTCGGAAACAGATCCGTGTGAGCGCGCAAAAGATTGATCGATGTCATCCGAAGGGTATAGATAATAGCATTGTTATGGATGAAAGTTCCTTTATATCATAATTAATCGAGGAAACAGTAAATAATCAGCGAACTCCTGATTCCACCGTAAGTGGCCACGAAAGTACCATTTTTCGCAAGTCATAGTGCTATTTATCCCCACTTGAAACGAAAATAATCGTCGAAAAGTTTATAAACCAGATAACACTTGCAAATCTATTAAAGTAATGTTTTATTCAAATTATAAAAGCATTGTATGCAACAAACAATATATTCCAATAGAAAATATTTTGTTTCTGCGGTTTCTTCTTTTTCGTTGTCTTTCGTCTAATTTCTCGGCTGTAATCTTCTTGTTTAATTTCATTCTTCCTTCTCTCTGTTCAATATCGTGTCCAAGCGCAGCTTCTCGCCCAACTCGCCCCTATGTTTCCGCCGCTCTTCTGGATAGTTTATTGCGCAATGTAGTCTGAGGCACTTTATATATGTTGCTCGCCGTGGCAATCGGCGTTCCATCTCTTATAGCCTTCAGTGCCTTTCTACCGTCTTTTCCACGATAATTGAAAATTTTTCTTTTGAACTTTTCGTTTTTCACGTCGTCTCATTTCCTCTCTGTATTCATTCTCACTCGGCTCATACTCACGTATAACAATAATAAATAACTTACGGCCGAATTTTAAGACATTAGTTTGAACTTAAGATCGCTTTTGAGGTCGAACTTAAGATCGAAGCTTGGCCGGAAGTTCAGTGCATACTTAAGATCTATCTTAAGTTCGAACTCGAGTCCGAACTCAAATTCGATTTTCGTGCGAGTTCGATCTGAAGTTCGAACTTAATATCCATCTTAAGTTCGAGTTTGAGTTAAGACTTCAGTTAAAACCAACGTCTTAAAATTCGACCCTTAGAATAAGTAAAAAGATTACAAGCATATATTCCTATATTCTTATATACCCTAATAGCCACGCGCCACGAAACGGACGCCGTTGGAGCAATATTTGCGACATGTGCAGCAATATGTGTGCATGTCGCAAATATTGCTCCAATTGCATCCATTTCGTGGTGCGTGGTTATCAGGGTAGTTACATGCTTATATAGTTTCAGAATAATATAGCTATTACAATAATAATGAATGATTTAAAATCAAAAACTAACGTTCGGAATAGGACTGGCCAAAAATAGAAATAGCGGGGGCTACATGTGGCTACGGGGTGGGACACAACCAATAGGACATGATACTTACGGTGTGATATTTTCGGCCATATCGTATTTACAGCATATGTTAAGTTATTATTCACCAATTTAAATTGTAATCAAGCAAACAAACCATATATTATAATCCATACATGATTGTGTTCAGAATTAGTCAAAATAAGTGAATATCAAAGGGTTACCTACCAACCGTTTTAGCTCAACGTTTTTCGTAAAGTTTGGTCAGAATCTCCGAGGTGCTAGATATTTTATCGTGCACTTCTTCTTTTTCTTCTTCTAATGTTTGAGCTTGGCTCCGGTAGGCTGCGTTGGAGCAGCACTTTCCCTTATGGCCATTTGGTTTTTATCGTGTACACGAGGACCTCGATTTTTGCGCCCTCAGTTTCCTTAACAGTCCCCACCACGGAGCGAATATAGATCGACGCAGTAAGCTGTTTGCCATGCCCGACAGTTAGTATGGGCCAGGCATGCGCAGCCTCGATTTTGTTGAGTGTGAGCGAGAGCCGGTCCCGCCCCTGTGAATCGAGGTCCTGGTGTAATTCGCTGCGCCGCTATGAAATGAGTCTCAAGCGGCCAAATGTGTTGCTAATCGAATTCTTATTTCACTACGGTGCCCTCGCGGTATTATTTGAACACAGTAAATCTTAATATTTAGCATTAAAAGAGAAAGTAGCCACAAACGGTACGTCTACCCTACTCAAGGCTCAGTTCTTTAAGTACTTGGTACTTCAATACGTACCTCAAGTACTTAGGGTATTGGCCCAACCCTGATTACAAGCATGCATGGAGTCTATATCATTCATGAAAGTGATGTCATAAAGATATATCAAGATGTATAGATGTACGTATAGACCCACGCCGCGGCGTATTTATATGAATGTTACGTGCGGGAGAGGGAGAAAGAGAGAGCGAACGCTATTGCGCTTACAAATCTATCTCCACGTGAAACACGGATTTATTTTCAATAATTGAATTCTTGAGATTTTGTTGAAGTACCTGTAGAGAGGAAGATACCTAATTCGACTAACCGATTAATAAAATGTGAACTTTTCAAAAGACGCAGATGTAATAATTTGTTCCCTCAAAGAATACAAGTTTATAGTGAGGGTGGGAAAGCATATTTATTGTGCCAGTAAGACTGCTGATAAGAATAATATTATCAGTACAAAGTTTATGACAATTGATATCTACTATTGTACGGGTTACCCACACATATTCATACCACAATAACTCGCGCCGCATTACTCACAGCTCAGAGCAAGTAGGAACAACCACTCACAGCTGTTGTTCCTACTATCTTTCTCGTTCGGCAGAGGTTCTCGAACCCAGCACTATTTGTTTGAACACAATCCGTCCGCTTACTAGCGTCGCTGAAAAGTCTGTATTTACTGGGTTTACATTGTTTTATTTATGACTACACGAGTTTAATTATGCTATGGAGGAATGTACTCGCGAAGCTGCATTCTCGATTCTACGCTGTCTGTCTTTGAAATGGAATCCAACGTTGGCTATCAAAGATGCATGCAATCTGTATGATGACAGTCGCGAACGTCTGTACCATTCTATTTTCAACCGCTGCTGTTTAGAAACTTACATCTGTCAATTGTACGAGAATTCGCTCAGATCCGCGGAGAAGCGAGACAAGCTCAGCTTCGCCGATTCAGCTGAATTCGCCAGATACAAAGTTGCGTCACGCACAGAGATATTACCGGTTGCTGAAGACGCCGGAAAGTTTGTACCTAACGAGTCTTGATATCGCTAATTTCCCAAATTACCGCTTTTAATATTGAGTGCCGCTGCTTATCTTGTGATTGCAGCTATGGTGTGTAATATTATTATCTGATTATCGAAACACACACAAAAAAGTCGGAAATTGAAATTATCATATTGCTTTCTTATAATGTTCCTTTATTCGCGAAACTTCCTCTGTGAGGAAGCCAAAAATACAGGCAATGCATCCTCATAGACGAAGCTTGGAGAATAAAGGAACATTGTAAGAAAGCGATATGATAATTTCTATTTTTTTGAGAATTTCAACTTTTACGAGAAACTAAATAAAAATTTAAATGTTCAACTTGTATGAAGAAGCGTTATGAAATTGCTGCAATACTTCAATAGAAAAAACAACTATAAAATATTAAATTTAACGCACTTAATCTGCGAGCGCGCAAAGCGCGCGAGCATCAACAACCTGCTAGTGTGATATGAAATGATATAATATACATTTTTTTATATTATTATGTCTTGTATACAAATAAAACGTCGTAAAAACTTCTGAGAATAATATTATTGAAACGACGAGATTATTGATTATCAAAAAGTCTGGCAGCAACTAAAACTGTGTTGGCCGTAGCGACATCTACACGAGCGGATGTCTATAAAACCGGAAATCTGCAGGACTTTAATGATAACTAAAGCGATTGTGCGCATTTAGGACGAATGACATTTGACTTTTAAATATTTCAATCTCCTTCTATGGCACGTTTCCTCCCTTAAACGACAACAATTCAAAATTCGCAGTGCGATATATTTTCGAGATTTTTCGAGATTGTGATAAAATTTTCATATTACTCAACTTTTTAGCGGAAAAAAATTTCGGACCTTTTTGGCGCATGATGCCCCTATCCCAGCGTCTACCGGGCAGTTATAAGCGTAACTGAGCGCGTTAGAAAGCTTGTGTTCCCGAATCTAACACTAAATTCAAAAATCCGAATGATATGATAAAAGTGCCTCCGAATTCGTGGCCGATGCTTCGTTTTCAAATATCAACCATTCGATGATTCCACATTCGGCATATTGGAGTATAATTACATGGTAGCATCTTGCTTATAAAAATATCTTTGTTAAGTACTTGGCGTCGAGACGCCATCGTATCTCGTGATCGGATGATGAACAAGGCGATCCGACGCTATGAAGATGAGTCACATTTCACGGCCCAAGACGTTTTCGAGTTCAAAAATATGTCGTAAAATTGAAAAGTAACATCGCAATACCTAAAGAAAAATATTGTAACGATGGTCCAGCCCGAGTATCACCTTTTCGCTGTGCGTACCCTTCTTCCCTCTCGCTCTTACAATTTACGACACCATCCGCTCTCCGACTCCCGCCGCAGCACCTTTCCGAAAGGACCCGCACGTGCATCCTATCCTTTTCCCGGAAGGCCTAACAATGCCTACTTTCTATTTCCACAGATCTGCCTGTACATTACGTAAACCTATGTCCATGCAGGCTACTCCGCTTTTCTCAATACCGACTGACCTTCCAAGAATCTTAGACAGCTCCTTCCAGCATCTTCCACAACACCTGCCTTTTCCAGAACACCCCGAATCCCAAATTCTCTCCCCACTGTCCACGCTTTCTCACGGACGAGCCTATAAGAACCACCCTCTTCTAGGCTAGTTAGTCAGTAAGTCACCCAAGTTCTGTACGACAACGTCACTCTGCCAGTTTGTACTTTTAATAAACGGTTCGAGCAGTTCACCAAGTGTAAACCGAGTCTTTCCTTCCTAAAACCGCGTTCTGTAACCGAGTTGGCTACTCGAATAAAATAAATCAACGTTAAGTAGTCAACCGCGACGTCACAATATCATTGGAACATTATTGGCCCCCTTGCGTGAAGCAATTTGGTGTTCAGTGCTAGCAAAAGTTGTTTGTCTCTCGGACATTTAATATCGAAGCGCATCAATAGAGCTGTTTATTATAAACCGCAAAATCTCACCTTCTGAGTGGTAATTATCAACGAGCCAGCGTGATACAGACACTCGACCGTCTCTACTTTCATCCATTCACTCTTTAATTTCCCGGGTATAATAGCTTTCATTTCCGGATTATAAAATTCCACTTGACGCCCCCGACCTTGCCCTGTGGCCTCGTCGACTGAAACCTCTCAATTTACCGCTCTCACCGGCAATGCATCGCGCTCACCGGCCCGCCAGAGAATTAAGCAAACTCAGCCGTCGACTATCAAATTACTTAATTCTGTCCGCGAGGTTGCAATTGGCCTGCGGTTCTATCTGACAGCTTTTCCCGCATTAATCGCTTGTCTCGAAGCATTAAGCTGGTCACCTTTTATTGCAAACCCTCTTTGTCCTCGTTCTTTTATCACCACACTCGTATCTAATTCGCTTTTATTTCAGTTCCACGTACGTTTTGTGATTTCGATATTAAAATGACAAGTGCCTACCGCGAACTCACTCGGCTATGAGAAAACCAGCAGTACCAACCGAAACGAAGCAGAGAAAAAAAAACTTTGGAGTACCAAAACCTAAGTGGGGACTTGGTAGCACTCGACCGGTGTGAGAAGATGCGATAGGTAGTGAACCGAGAAGGGAACAGCCGGCACATGAGAGACGGTGAACGTGGAGAGGAAGAAAAAAAAACAAACACCGAGGAAGGCCTTTTTTACTCTCGGAGTCGCAAAGAAAACAGGCCTTTATCGAGCAGAGACACTCGGTGAAGTTGGTCAAGAGATAGAAGAACTCTCGCAAGTTTCCAACTTGTACCATTTAATGTACCTACGGTTCGGTGGTTCACGCTGTAACTAGAGTCCACGCATATACGTACATAGTACATAGTATATACGTATCGCGTGCTGTACCATGTGCTGATACTGGGATAATATAATATAACCTCTCCGATATATTATATAAATTATTTACATCTATATAGCATACAGCATACCATTTATATCGACCACGTACTGCGTAACGATCCAACCGCTCTAATTTTCCTCGGAGTCTTCGCTCGGCGAGTCGAGAGTGGCGAATTTTTTTTCCTTTTCTCATCCCAGTACGGAGAAACGAGGTGTGCGACGAGTGCGAGCGAGCAAGAGAAACTCAATTTCAACCGCTGGCTGCTGCTACGGGTACGGTAAAGTTCTTGATAACAACCGGGGTGTCGAGGCGAAAGTAAGAAGGATGAAAGTTTCTATTTTTCATGTTTCGCCAGATATGAAACTATATATATAGTATACTGAAAATATTACGTTTATTATGCACATTTGTATAACGAATGTGAAAAGAACTTCTTAAGGTATTTAGTTATTCGTAGTGTACGCGTCCCCTGTGGGTCCCTCGTGAGATAACATGATTCTCATCGGCCAAAGCTCGCTTTCTTGAGAACCTGCAGGCTATTTGTTCCACCGGATGCATTTTTATTGAATTAAATAATTTGCAACAGTCGAAAATATTCCCGACTGACGAGAATAAGTATTCCTAAAAACCATGACATAATTGTTCGATGATAAATAAAAATGATAGATTATCAGTTTGTCCAGAATAGGTTTTATTGAGAGAAAAATATAGTCCGACATAAATGGCTGCTGACAAAGGACTAACAAGCAACATAAAAACAATGAAGGTTGCGAATACAAAAGAAAAGCACTGCATCGCGCCAACTGCGATCGTACCTTAATTGCAATTCCAACATTACAAATGACATAAATTGTATTATAAATTATTATGATGTTTTCTTTTTCATTTATAGGGCTGTGCCTCGACCGAGATGGCAATACTGTATCGTATCTGTTACCGAACGATCTGAACGGCGGAAAGAAGAAAGAAAAGGAGACGTGATAGTAACGGAGTTTGTTTTGTTTTTGTTTTTGTTTTTTCATGGGGTTTGATCGAACTCGCTTCAGATTAAAACTAAAAAAAAAAGTTTGTAATTTTCTTGAATAAATTCCTTTGAGTTCAATATTTTGTAGTTGTTTTCGGTTATTTAATTATCTACGGAGTGAGAGACGAGATCAGGGAGGTGAGAACTCGCAAGAGAGCGTGAGATCCTTTACGTATTAGTATCTATTACAGTGTTACGTCCTGTGAATTTTCCCGAAATATTTCGAACATAATTAACAAAATATTTGAAATATATTAGTTAAAAATAAACATTGGAAAAATTGCCATTGTTTAATTGGTCGAATTCAAAGTTTCGATAAATAGATAAAATACCTAATGAAAGAATCATCCGTTGTTAAAAATAATTAGCCTGGTGAATCAGGTGAATTAGGCTGATGTACAGAGGTGACTGTACGAAGCAAATCAACCGTACGAGAGTCGGTAACTTGAGGCGCAAAAATGCAGATAAGGATATCGGCGGAGCGCTCCTCACAGTTGTCGAACATAGGGCCTGCTTGTACGGCGCGTGTCACGATGGGCACGATGCTGAGAGCGGCCGTTGGGCATAATGAGTGCAGCACCTCCTGGACGATGAATATCGATGAATGCTAGATCGTCGTTATAGTCCAGGAGGATCATAGTTGAAATAATAAATGAAGAAATAAATGGAAATCCAGTTTAAGGGACAAATACACGGGATTGACATAGTATTTTTGGAAATTATTAACAGATTCGGGAAATAAAATAGAGTCAAGAAGTAAGCAAAGAAAATTAAGTCATCGTCAAATAAAATATTAAAAAGGGAATAAATATAAAAATAATAAATGACCAATAAATAATCAAGTAGCAAATAACGGGGAAAAAATATGGAAAATTACGAAAATAGGGAAGAAATGTAAAACTATGAACGCCGAAATTCAGGGAAATGATCAGATAAATATTAAGATAAAAATTTATGTCAACTATTGTTAACTTCGCAACGAAAGCTCGTACAGCTTTCATTCAAATTTGTATGTTCATAAAATTCGCGATAAAATTTAAGTAATAACAAGTTAAAATGTTAAAATTACTGTAAATCTACGAAATTAGAAATATTTAATTAGTCAATCAAAGAAAGGAATCAGGTGATGAGAGTGGGGAGACGAGGCGCAGGTGTGACAGCGGTGACGTGGGGGTGTCCGCACCGAGGTTATTTATTCGCGCGCCCACCGCCCATTCGGCACTCTCTCCTGTTCTGGACTTCTAACTTCTTCGCGACCGGGGCACAGACTTCAATATTGGATTGTACTTAGAGACATTAACAAAGAACTTGTAAATCGACTTGTAAAATCTTCTAGCCAATATTCATTTTTAACCAATTTCAATAAATCATTCGTAACTTTCCAAATCATTCCATCGAGTTTGAGTATATTTCGTCTGAAAATCATTCCATCATCGAAATCATTCATCGTTAAAATCTGGGAAGGACGTTCATTTCTGGAGTCGACCATCATCATCATTCGATTCTGATTCGAATATTCGGCATTTGGAAGGACGTTATTTTCGGAAGTCGATCATCATTCGATTCTGACTCGAATATTCATCCAAAATTTGGGAAAGACGTTTCAATTCGATCGGTTAATTTCATTCATCAATCGATTCATTCGATCATTCATTCTGAGGTAAACCCATTTAAATAATATCCTAATGTTGGAACGTTATCATCTACATTTTAAAAATCCATTTTCTCTAAATCGTTATTTATCAGCGTTTATTTGTTGTCATCGAAGTTTAAAACATTTCCTGGTCAATTTATATTCGTGTCGATCAATTTTATTTCAGCTATAACAGTGCCCGTTAAAAGTATTAGGATAGGTCGGGAGAAAACAGTGAGTGAGCGTGATAGTGAGCTGTCGCGAGCCGTGCGTCGAGGGTGACGTGCGAGAGAGATAGCCGCGTATTGCATTTTAGGTGATAGAAAGAGATAGCATCCGGAATTTTCTTGTCCAGTTTAAAATCGTCACTTGAAATCTCGTAAATTCGAACTTTTAACCGCGAATAAAATATCGTCAATAACATATATATACACTCTAGGCCCTATCCCGAATAATTTTCCGAAAGGTTAGGTTCAAAACAGGGCTAAAACCTCGATAAAGCGTCATCTCCGAATAACGTGTAAAGGGAGGATGTAAATTCTCCTTGACCGAGATGGAGTGAAAATTGCTGATCGGGACGTATCAACAGTATCCTTTACGTATTAGTACCTATTGCTGCCTTTTTGCCCGCTTTCAAATTTAATTCACGTCGGATATTTTCGTGATTCCTGTCAACCATACTGACCATTGCTATTTTTAATTGTGGACATCAGAACTTGAATTGGAATTAAGCAACCTCAACCCTCTCATGATCGTGCCGCTACTTCACAGCGCTGTGAGCGTGTGTTGCGTACGCCGCCATTTCCACCTTTGAACTTCCTCTCGGACACCACCACAATCCTCCCCCATCCCGTCCCACAGCCCACTCATTTCGCACCAATACTTCTCGAAGCTGGGGATCATGAGAGGATTAAAATCCTATACAGCAGCCCTGTCACTTGAATGTCGATGCGACATATTTTAACCTGGGATCGCGCGATATCGACTATTTCAGCTATGCGAGAAACCGAGTGCACCTAACTTCGTGTGAAGGTTAATCACATGATACTCCTCGTTTCACTCTGGTATTAAAAAACAATGAATCCTTGGTCAGTTGATTGTGGTAACGAATGAGCTGCTAGTCTTGATAAGCCCTTATAGCTCGCGTTACATTTTTCCATTACAACGACCACGATAACATACGGGATGCTTCTTGTTATTCAGCGCGTTGCTCGTGTCATTCTGAAGCTGTCGGGATGGAAAAGGAGAGGATGGCGGCCGAGAACAGAAGGATAGCTATAGGGGTTGTTGGAGATAGTGGTGGTTGGAATGTGACGATGGGTGTGGAAATAGCGACTCGCGAGAGAGGTGTACCTACCTACGAGCTACTCGTGAGCGAGAGAGAGGGGCGGAAAGCCATTGCAGACGACAGTGTAGAAGAGCGGATCTCCTGGAGCGGGACCAGGGGCAACCACACCACGGGTCGAGCCTCGCGATGCGCTTATTTGACACCCGGAGCGACAAACGGCCGGCTTATTACCTTCCCCCGCCCCAGAAATAGCAGCATCGACGTGGCGTGCAAAGTCTCGCCGTACCACGTCGCCGTGGCAGCGCTCGTGAGACCCTTAGCAGCATCAGCAATCGATTCACTCTTCGTCGTCCCTTTTCGTGCGCTGTTCACGTGGCCGCCGGCTGAGCGTTACACCAATACGGATATATACTCGGCGTTCGGGAATGGAAATTCTTATTCAGTTTCCATAACGGGACGAGTAACGAGTTTTGAAGATATTCCTATAGATAGAGAGAATGCCGCAAGAAATGCACGAGAGTGACAATAGGATACTGACGCGTTCCGTGTGGACCCTCGTTACCTGAACTTTCCCTGATCCTCGAACCAATGTTATAACTAAGATGCACATAGCTTGGTACGCAGTATTAAATTCTAGAGCGATCGTAATATCTACGATTGTTGATTCAGCAAGACCGCCACGCACGCCAAATCGCAATATCGATATGGATCATCCGTACAGGATAGTACACTAGGATGTAGTGTATCGAGTCTCGAAACTGCAGCTCAGGAAGTAATAACCAGACAGTGGGATGGTACATGGATGTACACAGTATTGTGATGATACGTATCTGCGAATCTTGGGTGACGATAATGCTTCGGAACACAATGAGACTTCCGTATAAGCAGCCTCCGTATGTCCTCCTCCTCCCTATAAGACGCTCACCAAAACTGCCCGTCAGGACTTGCCGGACCCCAGCATAAGACGATATGAGCGTCAGTTCACTGAGAGAAGGGTCTAGTAAACATGACTATATCGCTTGAGAAATATTACCATAGCACATAGTAGTAGGGCTCTACGGCACCGCCTATGGTGGAAAGTACCGAATTTACAAGCATTTTTCTTAGATATTATGGTAAAAATTCTTGGAAAATTCCAGACTTTCCGCCATTGGTGATGCCTTAGTTCCCTACTACTATGTGCTATGGTAATTTTTCTTAGATGATCGCTAGTCTTTACTAGATCCTTCTCTCAGTGTTCCGGCAACATCCTTGTAATATCCTAATATCCTAAAGACTCCTCAAAGCCGTAATGCAAGTCCACAACCTGATATCAGGATTGGTGACGATAATGGAAATGCCCAATCTCCCCCCCTCCCTCTCAAAAACCTTTATCAGATATCGTCAAAGACACTAGGATCGGATAGGATATCGTCAAACACACACTCTATTCTTGTAGGAAGGTCTTATTGTACATCACGTCCTGCTTATTGCAGCTATTGATTATGGATGACTGTAAGCACAAGTACTGCGGATGGACATTGGAGGACGCAGATCAGAGCCTTGATATACCTGAACCGGTATACCTCCACGGGACAGAGGAAAGTGATATCAATCGACACGTTGTTGCAAATCCCGGTAGCCATATGCAAGCGGGCATTCTGGTTAGATACGTCCCAGTCCGGTGAGCTGAGGGCTGCAGCAAATGCCAAAACCCAGTGGTAGCTAGTCCACAGGGATTGCATTAATCTCACGTACGTGTGTACATGTAACGTTGTATATAAGTCCATACAGCCGAGGCTTGCTTATGCTACTGCGTAACGTCTCCAGGCGATTGGTCATAGCTATAGGTCTGCTTACTGCTTACCGCATCCTCTTCCTCTTCTTCCACCTCCTCCACCCCTCCGTCTTCGACCTCGTTGCTGAGCTTCCGCACCGCCGTCCTTGCCAAGCTACATAACGTAATCGATCAAACCTCCTGTATAGACTAGCAATTACCGTTTCACATGGAATCAAAATACAAAGGGCCACTTGAATCTCACATACTTTAGCACGTTATAATGGTACTGTAAAACAACATAGGGGCCGTACATTAAAGGGCTTACGCCACAGTACTATTACGATTTTTTTTCTTTTCTAATAATTTATAATAATGTCAAGAATATTCTGTTAAATTTTGTTGTCGTAATTCACCGAATTACGAAAGTCGCGGAGCGCGGAGCGCAGCGATGCGGCCGAACTTTGAACGCGTTTTTTTCAAAACGTGATTTTTCAGATCGATGTCCCTCATAAGTTCATGGTTTTTTATGAAAATTTGTAGCGATATACTTTAACAGATTCTTTAGTCCTTAATGGTCTGATTTAAAAAAAAAAAAAATGATCGATAGTGTTGCAAATGTCGTCAAAATTGGCTTTTAAAAAAATGACCGCCTTTTTGCCAGTTTTGTTTTTTTCTCTTGTTAAGAACCACGTTATAAATAATTTGCAAAGAAACAATAAAAAAATTTGATTCTGATAAAATGACAAGTTGAAACCAGGGAAACAGCAAAGGAGCTTAAAAAATTGTTTACGCTGACCGATAAAAACAATAATAACAATAAAATTGAATGAAAAAAATCCTAAATGTTCTTTTATATATCCTTCTTCCATCCTAAAAAAATGAAATCGATAATGCGTATATTCACCGAGAAAAAGAATCATGGAATATGCATGAGTTTTTACTCATATAGTGTGGCGTAAGCCTTTAATATCCAACGTTTATTTACTATTTATATTCAATCCGATTCGAATTCTTTCTCTGCTGATGCTACAATGAATTTATAATTTCGACACACCATTAAGAGTACCAGGACGGTTTGAGATCATGAAAAAAATCGACATTTTTTTTGCACATATGTACAGTAGGAGGCAATTGAAGTGGAACAAGGTTTTTTTCGCCGATTTTGGCGAAAATTGGACCGATTTCGAAAAACTAAAAAAGTACATTCGAGTAAATTTATTTACCTTTCGAATGGCGTTGGTTTCATCGAAATCGAACAATAATTGCCTTTTTGCGAGGGAATGAGGTGAGGGCGTGCAAAAATTGGTATTACGCTGACCTCGAGAAGTAGAAGTATTTTATTTTTTTATTTTATTGACCTTCTAACCATCGATACAAATCTACTGTATCGATTTGCGATACAAATCTACTGTCTCGAGGACGCGGCGAGTTCGTCCTTTAAAGGCTGTCGCGAAAGATGCGGGGGCGGTAAAAAAATAACGCCTTTCGCGGTTTTTAAATTTTTGACCTTATCGATTTTGTCAACGAATCAACTACACGATCGAAAAAGAGTATGCATTTTTTATTTGCTATTAATTTTTTGCAATTGTCCGATACACTTAGGGATTTGATTTTACCGATACGATAATTTTTTATCTGTCAATCGGAGTCAATGAAGTTCAAAACGTCCGCAAAATTGGAACAGATTGTTAAACATTCGGAACGAAAAGGAAGCGGCATAAGCGAAAGCTTCGAGTCGCGCGCGAGCTCAGTCCTGTTACTGACCAAATGACTGTCGCCTCGCGACTCCGAGCCGTAATCGCCTTTTCGTACACATTTTTCAAGGACGTGATTGGGATTACTGAGACACTTTCCGATAATGAACCAGGGCTCATTTTAATCGTTGAAACCTCCTCTTTAATGTTCAGGTGATTTCAACCCGCTCCTCACAGTCTATCGATGTGAAAAATGTCGATAAACGATGCGGCGCATTGGTTGTGCACCTGGATCTCGTCTATGAGGAAAGTTTTTGATGCAAAAAAAATTTGTGTTCGAAGGGAGTCACGAACAAAGACTCCACGAAAAATTTCTACCGGATCGGTCGTACCGTTTTCGTGTAACCCCAAAAAAACTGATTTGATTTCCTGGGTGCACAACTTCCTCTGGGATGATCCGATTGAGACGCATTACCCGTGTTTTTTGCACGCCGCGAACTGCTCTTTCGATTGACATGGGCTGTGCTTAAAATTTTAAGGCGCGTATGCTACTTCTCGAGGTCAGCGTAATACCAATTTTTGCACGCCCTCACCTCATCCCCTCGCAAAAAGGCAATTATTGTTCGATTTCGATGAAACCAACGCCATTCGAAAGGTAAATAAATTTACTCGAATGTACTTTTTTGGTTTTTCGAAATCGGTCCAATTTTCGCGAAAATCGGCGAAAAAAACCTTGTTCCACTTCAATTGCCTCCTACTGTATATACATTATGCACATTGAAAAAAATTCGGAAAGTGGTCAATGCAAAGATGCATGCCCGCGGCCACGCAAGCGCGAACATTGATCACAATTTCCTCAAAATGAACTTATTCGGTGGTTTGCACACAAAGTCTCTGCAGCCATTGTAGATGTCACCACGAAGCATATGACAGTTTCTAAACGGAACTTGAGAAACGATATAAAATACATTCATTTTTCATGTTATAAATAATCGAATGTGGCTGAATTTTTGCTCGGGCAGACCTCCTTGCTCCCCTTCTGTCCCAATCCGAGCTTATAAAAGGAGGAAACTAGTATTTTATCCAATTATCTCGTACCATGAAATTGTATTGCAGTCATTAGCCTGACAAGTTCGTGGTTAATTAATTATTCGGAGAGTTCGCCGATGTCTCGCCATTCTTCTCTTTCATTCCTTTGTCTGCTTGTGTTGTCGCATCATTCAAAACGCTGTGAGTAGCCCACGATGGCGTCGTACATTAACGAGTTTATCAAAGTATTAGCAGTGGCACATGAAAAAACAAAACCGTTTTGTAAAACATGCACAAAAATAACCCCCTTTTTATACCTGTAACGCGTGCAAGAAAAATAGTGCGCATGCGTAAATCACACTACAGTAGAACCTCGATTATCCCAACCCGTCGGGACCGAGTCTTGTATGGATAATCGAAATGAACATTTTTTTAACGGGATTATAACAGATATATAAAGTAGGCTTATATAAATGAAAAAAAGTATATGTTGAACTTCAAAACATCTTTTATTACATATTTCCAACGTCGAAGTCTTATTTCAAGGATTCTGTAAAATAACGTCGTTTATCAAGAGACGCGGTAGCGTCTCGACGCCAAGTACTTTAAAAACAAAAAAAATTAAGCGGGCGAAGGACGCTACCAAGTAGTTATACTTCAAAATGCCGGAAGTATTTCTTTGCTCCACGTTATCTCAGAAATAAATCATCGGATCGAAATTATAATAAGATTTTTGCTATAGAATGTCTATCCAAGCTTTCCAGTTCGCTTAATTCCGAACACATTCAGAAAAACTTGGCACGCCAAGTTTTTTTTTGTCAAGATTTTTTGAATCTTGTATTTTTCTTTTTTAGATTGTTTTGATAAACATATTTTTTGAAGAATTTTTTTATATGTCCTACTACTTGGCTGATTTCATTTGATTTCTTTTCGATTTTTTGCTTCCTCATAGAGGAAGCTTTGTTTTGGTGAAAAAAAAAAAATGTCGAGATTTTAATGAAAACGTGTTCAGAATGTTCGAAAACATCGAAAAATCACATTTAGAAAAAATGTGTGTGTGTGTGTGTGTGTGTGTGTGTGTGTGTGTGTGTGTGTGTGTGTGCGTGCGTGCGTGCGTGCGTGCGTGCGTGCGTGCGTGCGTGCGTGCGTGCGTGCGTGCGTGCGTGCGTGCGTGCGTGCGTGCGTGCGTGCGTGCGTGCGTGCGTGCGTGCGTGCGTGCGTGCGTGCGTGCGTGCGTGCGTGCGTGCGTGCGTGCGTGCGTGCGAGCGTGCGTGCGTGCGTGCGTGCGTGCGTGCGTGCGTGCGTGCGTGCGTGCGTGCGTGCGTGCGTGCGTGCGTGCGTGCGTGCGTGCGTGCGTGCGTGCGTGCGTGCGTGCGTGCGTGCGTGCGTGCGTGCGTGCGTGCGTGCGTGCGTGCGTGCGTGCGTGCGTGCGTGCGTGCGTGCGTGCGTGCGTGCGTGCGTGCGTGCGTGCGTGCGTGCGAGCGAGCGTGCGTGCGTGCGTGCGTGCGTGCGTGCGTGCGTGCGTGCGTGCGTGCGTGCGTGCGTGCGTGCGTGCGTGCGTGCGTGCGTGCGTGCGTGCGTGCGTGCGTGCGTGCGTGCGTGCGTGCGTGCGTGCGTGCGTGCGTGCGTGCGTGCGTGCGTGCGTGCGTGCGTGCGTGCGTGCGTGCGTGCGTGCGTGCGTGCGTGCGTGCGTGCGTGCGTGCGTGCGTGCGTGCGTGCGTGCGTGCGTGCGTGCGTGCGTGCGTGCGTGCGTGCGTGCGTGCGTGCGTGCGTGCGTGCGTGCGTGCGTGCGTGCGTGCGTGCGTGCGTGCGTGCGTGCGTGCGTGCGTGCGTGCGTGCGTGCGTGCGTGCGTGCGTGCGTGCGTGCGTGCGTGCGTGCGTGCGTGCGTGCGTGCGTGCGTGCGTGCGTGCGTGCGTGCGTGCGTGCGTGCGTGCGTGCGCGCGCGCCAGGCCTCCAAAATTCAATCGTCTATAACTCAAGAACGGTTTTATCAATCGGGTTGAAATTTGGCTCACACGTAGAGCAGTTCAGTGCCTCTGTCTGTTACAATTTATGCACTAATTGAAACATTCGTTCAGATTTTATGAGATTTTGAAATTTTTGAAAAAAGTGTGTTTGCGCTCTAGCTTTCGCAAATTTTGAGATTCTGGGCTGAAACTTTCTACAGAAGTAGACCAACATCAAACAATTTTCGCTATTGAATTTGGTACGAATCGGTCGAGGGGTTTCGGTTTTGTGAAATTTTCGATTTTTCAAAAAATATCTATTTCACTCCAACTTTTACAATTTTCGAGATATTTGCCTACAAATTTGTACATAAATAAGCTATTATGGACTCGTATTCCCTATTAAATTTGGCAAGAATCGGTCGAACCGTTTAAATTTTATGTCATTTTGAATGTTTCGAATTTCATGCATTTTTTTTTTTTTTTTAAGACGCATTTTTTCGGATTAAATTTTCCTCTGCGAATAAAATACGTGTCAGATTCGTGATCAGCGCGGAAAAATACATGGAATTACAGTCCCGGAGCGACAACTAACCAAAAAGTTTACCAGGCATTTTTATAGCCAAAAATTGCAAAAATGAATGATTTTAGAAATTTTTAAACAACGATTTATTTGCTTTTCGATGGCATCGCGGAAAAACCCAGGTGCCTATCGTGATTTACAGCAAGACATACACAAGACGATGGATATGACGGGATTAAAAAGCTAGATAAAGAGGTATCACTAGGAATTCTGGAATAAAAATCGAAAGGGTAAAAAAAAATTCAGGAGCGCATACTTCCATGTATTTTTTCGCGCCAAACGCAGATTCGACAAAGTGAAACGTGACGATGTTATATTTTTTTACGCACTGAACCTGAATCGGTCAGCCGTTTTGCATAAAAGTCTAAGACGTGGACGTTGAAAAAAGTTGAAAATTGAAATTTTCATATCGCTTCCTCATAAAGTTGAAAATTGAAATTTTCATATCGCTTCCTCATAAAGTTGCAAATTGAAATTTTCATATCGCTTCCTCATAAAGTTGAAAATTGAAATTTTCAAATCGCTTCCTCATAAAAGCTGAAAATTGAAATTTTCATATCGCTTCTTCATAAAAGTTGAAAATTGCAATTTGCGACGCTTCCTCTATGAGGAAGCCAAAAATACAGACAATGCTTCCTCATAGAAGAAGCTTCACGAATTTCAATTTTCAACTTTTATGAAGAAGCGATATGAAAATTTCGATTTTCAGCTTTTTTTTATTACTTTGATGAACGTTTTTTTGGAAGAATTTTTTTGTTAAGAGAATGTTTTAATAAACATCTGTTTTGGCAGATTTTTTTATTTTTAGAATATCATTTACTTTTTTTATAATTTTTTTTTAATAGCCGAACGTTAGCTACCGCGCGTTTGCGCAAGCGAAATCGCGAAGCTGCTTCCGTGTGAACTACGTATGTATGGCGATTCAAACAATTTTGTACAGAAATGAGTCTGTGAGGCGCGCTGTTCAACTCTGCTGGGTTGGGTGAAACTGCAACAATGTATAATCTTTCGCACTAACTTTCGGATAGCGAAGCGTTCGGATAAACGGAGTCATAGTTTAAATAATTGAGGTTTCGGATCAGCGAGGTTCTACTGTAGTTAGTTTTTCGTACGCTTCCGCCACGCTATAGTACTAATAGTACTTTGCAATACAAGTTCGGTAAGGCGAACTTTTACGCATGCTGTGAAGTGAGTCGCACAAGCTGCGCGAGTACCACAGGAGCACGAGCCGAAAGCGAGTGCTCCCTATGGTACGAGTGCGGCGAGTGCGGCTTACTTCACAGTCCACGTATGACGTTCGCTACAACGCACTAGTATCGCATAATATTGTTTAATTTTTTTTTCCACCGTATTTTTACGGAAGCCCATCCTGATTCCCCCCTAGCACTCCCTACCAGCACTCAGCTACCTAACTTCCAGTGCGTTCGTTACCGACCGATCACGCGATATTTGACTAATAATCAATAGCCTTCGTCTTCCGGGGTCAGTCTGCGTCTCGGTCGTATCGAGTCAACGTCGAGTTTTGCAAGCTCAGCCGCTATGGCTTTGTATGTAAACAAACGTTAGTGCCTTGTAATTAATCTATTAGTTACTAGAATTAAACAACCTTTAAAAACCATCGTCGCAGCTTATTCCTACCCGCAGTCGACCAATTCCTTCCAGTAGAATGTATTACTTGTACGAAATAGCGGACTCCCAATGAGGTTGTACTCTACCCCTCATCGATATTATCTTGGAACGATTGGAGTGAAAAATCTCGCCATACGCCCTCCAAGGATACGAAACAAAAACTTTGGCGTCATTTTTTCTTAGGTGGCGTAGTGCGATACGTGAACAGAAGTGGAAAAACGAATACGCAACACACTATAAGACATAAAGGGAGAAGGTTCCTAAACTTGGACGTTTGACAATCGATGATCGGGCGTACCCGATAATTACACAAATTATTTATGGCTGCAAACGTAACATATGACACATCACATTGTTTTGGCGGTTATTGCAATTATTCTCAGTAGTATAGATGAAATTGGCATACATTTTAAAAAAACGATAGAGAAGTAAAAATTTCCTAACACCACTATGTTCCCTTTAGTATGATGAACAGTTTTGAACTCAAATTTCAAACTACTTTTTCACCCATTTTTGCTTCCTCATAGAGGAACCTTGTGTTGGTGAAAACATGTTTTTCGAGATTGTAATGAAAACATGTTCAGAATGTTTCAAAACGTCGAAAAATCATATTTCGAAAAAATGTTTGGATGGATGTCTGCGATTGCGTGTGCGTGCGTGCGTACGTGTATGTGCGTGAGTGTGTCAGGCCTGCCAAATTCATCGGCCCCTGTTCCCTATTAAATTTGGCAATAATCGATCCACGCGTTTATCCTTTATACAATTTTGAGGAAAAAAATTGTACCTCACAACAGACGTCCGTTTCCGTTTCAAATATTAAGGAAGGAGCTAAATAAGTGGCACGTTCGTGATCGGTGTGATAAAAATATCAAATATAGTCCTTGAGCAACGATCGAAGAAAACCTTCTTCGGGAATTTTTATAACCAAATTGCAAAAATGAGTGTTTTCGCGTAATTTTCCTTAAGGTACGTAAGTATTTCTATAATAAAAAGGAAAACAGGACGATAAACAAAATGAGTGCACTTCAGGCTGTCGTTTAAGATAGCTTTTCCTTTATGGCAAAATAACCGAACGTGTATTATACATCGATATAGGAAACAGCACAGTGGGGGGCGAGGGGGGGGACCATTGATCTCTGTTTTGCAATAAGCTTGTCACCATGTTACCTCTCTATCGCTGAAATTAAAGTAACGACTCTGACACCATGTACCGAAAGGGAAGATGTATCCTATCTCCCTACCGACCAAGAAGAGGGGAAACTTTAACTTCTCTGTTTGTAATTTTGTAACTTACCTAATCATGTATTGTCTTTGTAAAATACGTCACTCAATAAAAAGTTGATTAATTATTACCAACGTTGCTTCTTGGATAGAATGCCCTCAGTAGGATCTTGCCAAGTTTGTTGCATAGGCATTGTTATTTTGATAAACTCAGCGCGAAAAAACAATACAATACAATACAATATCATTACAATACACAGAAATATGACAGCGCAGAAAAGTATTTCACGGATATATTATATTATAATATAATTACAATTCATTCGAATGGAGTCTGACGATCATGTCCGGGTGGGCGACTAGTCGGGTAATAAATACACTACATTTTTTTCGTGTCCAGCGATATTTTATTGCAGGTTTTTAGTTATGCAATATTTTGCAATGAATTTAGTTGTGAAGTTATTTATGTTTGGAATATTTTGGGTCACGCCATGCAATGTCATAATTCCTGGTCGGGAACACGCATGTATGTACCTATACTACTTGCATACACAGAATCGAGACTATCTAACACTGCTGTAGGAATATATAAAGTGCCGTCGCCCCTCGGGTTCTCTGTAATCACTAATCAGCCGGTCCGCTGTATGTCGATCGAGCGCTCGCGGCGGGAATGGTGATTGGCCAGTTCGCAGGCTAATTAATTAATAGCCACCTCGACGGGTCGGAAACCCTCACGGCAAGTGAGCACTTGACAGGCTAGGATGAGATAAACTGACGATACGACTTCACGCGACGTGGTTCACTCTGAACCTCGTACTGTTTCGTTCAATTTATATTTGTATTCTCAATATCCTATTTAAAACTATCTCTCTGTTAGTTTATTTTTGGGTCTTTCTTTCTTGCAGAAATAGAATGAAATGTGTTATAACTTTCCTCGACGCTTACCAGCAATGATAGGATCCGACATTCATTTGATGATAAATGCGATGACCGATTTGATTATTCATTTATTTCACAAATCAGCCACAAGTATCAGCAGCACTCTCAAATTTGTTGATACTCATCAAGAGACGCGATAATATCTCGACGCCAAGAACTTGACAAAAACGATTTTTTAAAGAAACAATATGCCAGAAGTTAAAACTTCATTTTCAATTTTCGCTGAAACGAATCGTTCCATCGGAATTTCGACGACATTTTTATGATATATGACAGGCATAAGATTAGTTTGGCAGATGCTGGGAATGATAATCAAGCCCGCACTAAAAATCTGGAATTACCATAAAATGTTATATACGAAAGTGCTACAACGGGACCCGTCTGAACACGCTGGAACACCGATCAACATCGAGGTGAAACCTGAGCACACACCGAAATGTTTGTAATCGAAAAGAGTGCCGTCCGGCCTTATCGAGCCGGTCGACGAGGCTCTTGCAGAGGTGGTGGAACAGGGGATGTTTACACCAGTTGATCAGGCACATTACTGAGCCACACCGGCACGGTTCGGAAAATAAACGGAAAAATCAGGGTGGTTGGCGATTATAAGTAAATTCTTACATTCGAGAATCGGCGTACCAAATACCGACCGTAGAGGAGGCAATGACGTCTCTAAACGGCGGTACGCCGTTTAGATACAATATAAATTGGATCTAAACTATATAAATTGTTTCAATATAAATTGACAATCCTCACACTATCAATACGCCGCATGGATTATTCAATGTTAACGTGCTTCTAGATAGACTGAATATTACTTCTCAAATATTTCAAAAATGTATGTTGTCGCGACTGCAGGGGATACAAGAAATATTAATCTACTAGGACAATATCAAGATCCAAGACAGAGGTAAAGAAGAACACGAACGTAGACTAGAGAAAGTGCTGCAGAGGCTCAACTATGCTAACTTGCGTATCAACCGGGAAAAGTGCGAATTCGGAGTGCAGTCGATAGAATTTCTGGGATACCAAATATCGGACAAAGCTTGAATACCTTTCTCCGATATTTGGTATCCCAGAAATTCCATCAATAGAACTTCGACCCACAGGTATTTTTAGGATGCACAAACTTCTCCGGAAGATTGATAAAGGGTAGATAAAAAAAACGCAGAACCGCTCCATCGATTACTCGATGGTAAAGCAAAGTGGGAGTGGACCGAAGAGCACAGAAAGGCATTACGAGACTTGAAAGAAAAATTAAATTCAGCTCCGATACATCACCATTTCGATGGGAAGAGACCGATCGTCGTAGCAGTGGCTTCCTCACCTACAGGAATCGGCACGGTACTCTCAAATGTGGGAGAGGATAGTCGGGAAGATCCAGTAGTTTTCTCATCAAAAACACTCACCAAAATGCGGCACAAGTATTCGCAACTCGATCGAGAAGCGTTAGCTTTGCTGGATGCGGTAAAACATTTTCACCAGTATCTCGATGCGTGGAAATTTACGCTGATAACGGACCATAAACCGCTGTTCGAAATATTCGACCTCAATCGGCTGGCGTCAGACATAATTGAGCTAATACTCTGTAATGAATTTAATATTAATTTTAATAATCCCTATTTCACTTTCTTGAAAATCTTCGTTAAAGCTGATCAAAGAAAATTATGGGAGAAAGTAAATGTGAGATGCCATACGATGAAAAAGTGAAACGAGCAACGTAAAATAATAGGCATAAAAAGAAAAGACAAACTATAAAAGGAAAACGAATGGTAATTACATACTGCATCGTGAGAATAAATATTAACCGAAATATACGAAGTGTAAAGCACACGAAATAAAAAAGAAACAAATAGACCAAGCATAAACACCCAAAATAATGTATCGAGAAAACTCAATTTGTGATGGCCAAAAATAATTACAAGAATGTCTTAAAATTACATACACACGCATTCATCCACACAATAAAAGGAATGATGACAGAATAAAAAAACCACGCGAATAAATATATACATGATCCAGCATAGCGAAACGACACTTAAAAAATTTCTCTCATCAAATTTAACATGTTTTTTTTTATCTAGCGAATGGACTCCGCGTCGAGCACTTTGGAGATATCTGTGTGTGTGCGACAAAAAAAGCAATTATCGATACTTAGCTTATGCCTCCTCGTGTTTTTTGGATCCGTAGCACCAGTATATAGAACTGACCAGGCCTGGATTGATCGACGCTAGGATCCTTTGCTGTCGCACCATGGAGAGAAGGTCCAAGGCGTACCACGTCGTTACAAAATAAAATATTAGAGATAGGCGATTGTCAACACGACTGACTGCTCGACTGTCCGATGAGAGAGTGATTCGTCGTTCCGAATATTTTGGCTTTATGCGTGCTCTCGTTACTTGGGTATATTCGTCCCCATTCTCCCCTCTCTTCATATCTCTTCCGTTCGAACTATTATTCCGTTTCTAGCTGTTCGAAATTACTACAACTCGAGAACCCTTTGCGCGTACAACTTCGAACTGAAGCATCTCCCGAGAAAGCAACACGGAAACGCCGATTTCCTGTCGTGGTTACATGTAAGTAACCTCGTAGAAGAACAAGAAGAGGAATATGGAGAAATACCCATGATCGAGAACGGGTTGGATGGGCCGATCTCAGCGCAGGATATTGCTATCGCCACGGAAGAGGTCGAAATGTTAATACTGCTGAAGCACTGGCTAAGAAGAGGATGGTCGAAGAGCATCAAGGATGAATATAAAGTTTTCTCGGCTAAATGACAGGAACTGTCGGTCTACAAGAAAAATCCATTGAAACATTTCAACTCAAAATCGACCAAAGTATACGAAAAAAAAATATCCGAAGTGAAAAAAACAATAACTTATTTTGTTAATAAACAATTGCGATTAACAATTAAACGACCCGAATTTCCGCAAAACACTTTATATATTCGTGATCGGGAGGTCAACATTTATTGAATCCAACAAAGTCATTTCGGCGACCTCGCATTGCATACAGAACCACTTCTGGCGTCTGGACTAATAGAAGACATGATAAAAAACGGTACAAGATGTATAGAGACATTATCCGCGACTAAAAATACTCAGACGGAAACATTGGAAATACCGAGTACGGCGTGGAGCCGATTACATATTGATTTTGCAGACCCGATCGAAGGACAGACCTTTCTCATCGTTGTCGATGCGACGACAAAGTAGTTGGAAATTAGAGGGATGCTTTCGATACACTCGGCCGCAGTTATTAAGCGCCCGCATGGGTTTCGGTAAATACGATCCCAGGTCTGTCCATACCCCTATGATCGCATCATATTTTCACAAACTTCCTTTAAAAAATAGTGGACAGTCTCTTAGTACCTTTGAGTATCTGCATGGGTATTTGTGAGTATCTGCGAGTAACCGTGTGAGTATCCGTGAATATCGGTATGAGCGTCCAATCGACGTGAACTTTATTATTCTGCAGACATCAACATGTATAACATGTTTCTAAACCATAATATGGCAGTCCAATCTTTCTTGGATTACAATACTTATTCCCCTTACATTCTTCGTTTGGGATGAGAAAAAAAAATAAAAAATAAGTTAAATCATATGAGTCAAATAGTGGCATATAAATTTATATATCTTCTACATCCATGTAGATGTTGAGAAAAGCTTTTTTGTCGATGGCATTCCATTAATAATTGTCGAACGCCACACCTGGCGCGGCCTGGGTCAGTGGCTGCCAGTGGTCTATTTGATGAATTTAAGAGAATTTTATAAATTCTAATTAATTAAATGGGCGTCATTAGTTTTTAGATAAATTAATGAAATCTTATTTTTTTATAATTTAATCGACAAAAAGACACACAGGTGAGGTTCAATTAGAGGATCCACCGAATGGAACAAATTTGCAGTATCAAAGTAATAGATTTCATGGTATTTCAAGCAGAAGTTAATGAGTTTATTTAAATATGTTGACTCGCGTGTTTATCTTTCGGCAATTATCCTTTTGTGCATTGAGCAAATTAATTTGGCAATAACGTTGACACTCACACACTATCTTTGGACAAAACATGATATGATCCAATAAATAATCATAATTAGACAAAGCTACGAAACTCCTCGAAAGCTGACTAATCCACGACTCTCGCGGAAGCGAATTACCGTCGTCAATCAGTGCGCGATCAAACCATTTCATCGATCGATATTCTTCGTGTGCGGAGTTTGCTCTCGGATTCTCTCTCTCTCTCTCTCTCTCTCTCTCTCTCTCTCTCTCTTTTGATTGGTCAGCGCCCTGTCTCTCATAACGCTTTCTAGTTTGAATATACCACATTGACACTTGTTCGGTACAGTTCGTCCATACCAGATTCACAATTATACGGTACAATTAAATTCTGCATATATAGACATACATAAATGTACCGGGAGATACATTTAAATACCGACAATTATAAATTGAGCATTTTTGTATTTACACGATAACGCTCGAGAAGTTGCGTCGAGCTTTAACATCGATCAAGTAGTTATCATATGTAGATATGGAAGTATACATTTAAAAAGTAAAAATGGTACGCTAAGTACTTAAAGTTTATTGTCTGTGCCAAAAAAGTTGTTGATGAAAAAATCTGTTTAAAAAATAGTTAAAAAAAAAACAAAAACATTTCCCTTCCAAAAAATATTAGTCAAAATAATCGCTTAAAATAAAAACTGAAAAAAGTTAAATCATATTAACGAAGCACAGATATACAAATGTTATACATACTGAGTATGTAGTATAGTCTTATGGACTGAAGACTACGCAGAAAATAGTAAGGCGCCTTCAAACGTACCCTGGTTCACCGTAACACAACTGAATCGTACACTTCACGAAATGGCACATAGCATTCAAGCTTTCTAACATCTTACAAACCGTACACCGTAAACTTACAACACTTCAAAAAGCTTTCACATTTTAAATGAACACATTCAGAATTTAACGACAAAGCTTTCACATTTTAAATGAACACATTCAGAATTTAACGACATTATTTTGTACTAATCACGAAATGTAACAACTTCGAAAGCTTGCACGTGAAATATGTAACAGACGTTGAATCTTACACCCGTGCAATCTTACACAGGTTAACAGGGAAGGGGCGGATTGAAAATGCCGCTGATGAGAACCACTACTATTAAGCAGGTTAAATAGACTTCACAGCAGGCAACATTCGCACGGTAACCATGTGAAGTCCATTTAACCTGCATAGTAGCAGTGGTTCTCTATAAGTTGATTTCTTACTCTTAACAGCCGTGAAAGAGATCAAAATTCCTCCTCACCAGAAGTCGACCTCTGATAAAGTGTAATAATAATAATAAGTGTAATGTTTGATTGATAATGAATAACGCAACAATTATTGCATTACTTATAATACTCTACAATTGATTTTTTTTATAAAAGTGAATTAATTGGTCTACGAAAGATGTAAATTATAACTCAATGACGAGTGTATGTATGCGACTCGACTCGCCGAAATTAAACCTCCATAACCATAAAAGAAAAAACCGCGTTTCTGGATTTTAAATTTGTTCAAAAATTGTGTCAATTTGTGGGTTCGTTTAGTGTCGCTATATCTTTCTAAAATATGATACACAAACTAGCACTATCGATCCTTGGAATTGAATTTTTGTGAGAATCGATGGAGGCACTTAAATTTTATAAGAAATCGATTTGTTTTAATTTCGTGCAAAATAACCATGACTCAAGTAAGTTGATCTTCGCAGTGAGATGTAAAGCACCAGCAAGCCATACTAACAACTTGTTGATAATATGCTCCTAAAAATTATCGGCATTGAATGCTGGAAAACATAGGCAAATGGGGACGCACATGCCGCAATTTTGCCGCTATCTCGTGTGGACATATGGTATCTATTTGCTAGCGGGTTGTTGGCAAAATGCTATCTGGGTTATCGATAACAGGCACTTTATAGCAAAGAGTAAAATAAAAACAAGTGGAAAAACAGGAACAACATAGAAGTAACCGAGAGTCTCGCCGGGATGTGAAACGAGTCTCGTAATTAACTCATCCAGCCTATTAAAACTTGAAAGCTTTCGTTAACCATAATCAAGCTGTGAAGTATTTTTGGCTGACGAAGACGACATAATGTGATGAGGGGCGTTAGATACAATCCTCAGGCTAGTGAGGAACGCAAGCCGGCGCGTATCGAAGCTTGGAACAGCCACACAGAAATTCGACGAATTTAACTTTCCTTTCCGTTCGCATCCCTCGTTCCCGCGTCTCGCTGAATTCCATACGCGCGTCATCGGCTTCAAAAAGGTTTCTTTAACGTCCTGAAGTCAGCTAAGTTGGTCGAAGTAAAGTGAACCTAGGCAGAAGAAACGCAGAAGATCTGCAACGTTTTCTTATTCGATAGCCATAATAGGAACACTTTCCTTATTTATTATAAATCTATTATAATGCGTTTGGGAATATATTTTTCGGAACACGTGCACGAAAAGTCCCGGTTTTCGTGCCTGTAAAGTGTGGCGAAAGTGGCGCTTTCTAGCAGAGGATGCGCGAAAAATGCTGTAGATACTATTTTATACACTAGTTTCTTTTTCACACACTTTTTTTACACTCTAGTCACTTTTGCGCACACTTTTTTAACACTCTAGCTACTTTCGCGCACCCTTATCTGGCACTATAGCTATTTTCCCGCACGCACTTTACAGGCACGAAAAGCGGGAATTATCGTGTACTTGTCACAAAAAGTAGTATGCGATACTTGTACGAAAAAGCGGTCTCCCAACGGCGGTTGGGAAGTAGGCAGCACTCGCCTCCTCTCGAGCTACAATCGTCACTCGGTTTCGCCTCCTGCCGTTACAGCTCTCGATCCGGCTCGTGCGGGTAAATTCATAACCTTCGTCGAAAAACGACTTTTCCGTACTAGTGTTACATCCTGTGAATTTTTCCGAAAGATTTCACGGACATTTACATCAGGCGAATGGTTAATTAACCCAAATATTTGAAATATATTAAATCGCTGAAAATGAACATTGGAAAAATTGCCATTGCTTAATTTGTCGAACTCAAAGTTTCGATAAATAAATAATATACCAAATAGAAAATTATCCATTGGTAAAAATAATTAGTCTTCAGGTGAGTTAGGTTGATGTACAGAAGCGACTGTATGAAGCAAATCAACTGTATGAAACTCGGTAATCTGAGGCGTAAAAATGCAGATAAGGATATCGGCAGAACGCTCCTCACAGTTATCGAATATAGGGCCTGCTTATACGGCGCGTGTCACGATGGGCACGATGCTGAGAGCAGCCGTTGGGCGTAATGAGTGCAGCACCTCCTGGATGGTGAATATCGATGAATGTTAAATGATCGTTATAGTCCATATTTGGGAAGGACGTTCCATTTTCGATAGGGGAGACCGGGGACAAAAGTAACAAAAAGCCTTTTTTATTTTTTTACCAACAAACCCAAGAGTCTAACGCTTCGGCATCCAATGGTGTACCATTAACCTAGTCTTAGATATTTTGTTAAAACATTTCAAGCAGAAAGTAGCACGGAATTGCGAACACCGCCCCTTTAAACACAAACAAAATTCGGTAAGAATTTGGGCCGCGGTGGGGTCAATTGTAACATCCTCCTGTACCAATGAAATCCTTCACCGACCGCTATTAAGAAATAGAACCGGGGTGCATTATCACAGAAAAATTTAAATTTAAATTTCAAAAATTAAAAAATGTATTAGCCGGCTAAGCTGTTTTACCCGGCTAAGACATTTTAGCCGGCCTAACTATACCGCCCTACTATAAATGTTATAGTCTGCAATTGGTTGGTTATAAATTGTAAGTGTATAAATTATCGCTGACTGCTTAGAATGTAAGAATAAAATAAATAAAATATATTGGTATTGGCATTGGCATTGGTAGAAATTAATTATTGCTTGTACAATTGACCCGGATCGACTGTTACAATCGACCCCACATATGATTATTAGCAAAGTTATTGTGGCATCGGTTAATAACAATCTGAAACGGATCGTCTCAACGATCAAAATGTTCTGCAAAAATGTACCTTTCAATTCCTTGTGCTTGTTTGCACTAATATTTAGTATTGTGTTGCCTAGCTGACGCGATCCGAACAGCCGAAATATCACTTCTGCACTCGCGAACCACATTTGGTTTCGGCGAATTGGTATTTTTGAAAACTCAGCTATGGGGTGATTGCATGGCCATAAGGTGATGTCTATAATGTTGCTCACTTCATATCCGATGCGTCCGATCATGCGCAGCGTTGCGCAGCCGCTTGTTACAATTGACCCGTGTTACTTTTGTCCCCGGTCTCCCCTACCGATAAACATCATTCATCGTTCGATTCATTCAATCATTCATTCTGAGGTAAACCTATTTAAATCATATCGTAAATCTTGGAAGTTATCATCTACATATTAAAAATCAATTTCCTCTGAATAATTATTTATCAACATCTATTTGCTAATTATAAATTGTCAACATTTATTTGCTGTCCTCAAAGGTTAAAGTATTTTCATGGTCAATAGATATTCGTGTAGGTCAATTTTATTTCAGCTATATCATGGCGTGGTAAAGTATTAAGGTAGGTCGGGAGAAACAGTGAGTGAGCGTGTTGTTAGTGAGTCGTCGCGAGTCGTGCGTCGAGAGTGACACTCGAGAGAGAGATAGCCGCGTATCGCGTTCCAGACGATAGAAAGAGTTAGCATTCAGAATTTTCTTGTCCAGTTTAAAATCGTCACATAAAATCTAGTAAATTCCAATTGTTAACCGCAAATAAAATTTTGTCAATATGTAATATTGACGGGATATAAATCCCGAATTATTTTCTGAAAGGTTAGGTTCAAAACAGGGCCAAAACCTCGATGAAGCGTCATCTCAAAATAACCTGTAAAGGGAGGGTGTAAATTCTCCTTGACCGAGATGGAGTGAAAATTGCTGATCGGGACGTAACACTAGTATCGCAAAGTACTATTTACTTTCTCATCCCATACTAAGTATGTATGGAGAGAAAGTATTGTAATTAAAAAATTGAACTGTGACACTTATATTCCAGAAACCTGTACTGCGTGTTCCAGGATGAAAATAGTACATTACTCCACGAGGGCGAAAAACGTTTTTCTAACGAGTGTGAGTTTGCAGCACGTGCCGAAGGCGAGTGCTGTAATCACACGAGTTAGAAAGTGTTTCGCACGAGGGATGTACGAAATTTTTCATCACAAGGTGCGAAAATGGCGGTTTTACGCACGCGAAGCGGGCGGAAAAGTGGCCATTTCCGCACCGAGTGATGAAAAAGGCATTTTTCCATTTCTGTCTGTCTGTCTGTCTGTCTGTTTGTTTGTTTGTTTGTAGGTCTATGTATAATATATCCATAATCTATAATCTGTTATAGGTCTATAAGTCTGTCTCGTCCGAAAACATAATAACTTTTCGAAGGTACTTTGGTTTGCAGCGAAACATGTTCTGTCTTCTACATATAAAAGTGTAGTTTTGGTATTCAATTTCGCGTTCATTCATCTATTCATTGTGGTATTTCTTGGGACCCTTCGGCTTCATCATAGAGGAAGCTTTGTGAAAAATCTGAACATAATTACGTTTAGAATTCTGAATTTTCAATCATTTCAGCCGCCTAGCTTGGGTCAAAGAAAGAAAAGAATACCAGCACCGGTGGTGTAGTGGCTAGCGTGCTAGTCCAGTACAGCCGGTGACTGGGAGGTTCGGGTTCGATTCCCGCTGGGAGTAAAAATGTTTTTCATGAGCAGCAGCGCCCTAAGTGTAAGTCGCGCCACGTTGTTCATGTAAACATTGGATCTCGGTGGTGAATCGGCCTAGCCGGCTACACTCGGCGTAGGTTTTCGGTGGTTTCCCTACGCTCTCGGCGAATGAGTGTTTCTATGTCTCATCACCAACCGGTTCTGCACTAGTTCCGTTTAGCTCTGTCCCGTGGGATTCATCCCGTAAGTAATGTAAATAAATAAATAAATACATAAATAAATAAATAAATAAATAAATAAATACCGAACTTCACTAATTTTCGGAATATTGGCTATTAAAATTTCCTTATCAAATTGTTTAGTTGGTCGTCGTTTCGGAGATAGAGATCAGAGTGTAAAGTTTGAAGATACTATATTAAGCTTTTTATCGCGCAGCGGTCACTCTTGGATTTCTACGCCAGAAAAAGTGAGCGTTCGATTTCCACTTATCGACAGGTGTCGATATTTATATTGAAAAGGCAGAATTATGCAGTAGAGCTGTCCAGGTAGAGCTTCGAAGCCCGCGCACTTAACGAATCATATCGCTTTATACGGGAACATGGCTCTTGTGCATAATAAGCGTTGCAGAGTTAAAATTGAACGGACATGGAGCAAGAGAAACTTGGATATTACGCGATTAGATAAAGGGCGAACGAGATGTCGTCGTGTCCGTAACGAATGAGCACGCAACGCGAACAACGTTTAAAGCGTTGCAACCGTGCCAACGCCTACTCCTACGCCTACTCGACGCATTTAATAGGATGTACGTTCGTCGGTGAGAGTCGTGAATTTTGTTCCTGTCATGCCACCACTCGTGAACTGCCGGACCAGCACAGCAGGGAAACAAGAACACAGGCTGGCAATTCAACAACAAGTGGTGCTCGTATTACCGTTCACCACATCGTATATACCGCACTTGTTTTCAAAGGGAGCAATAAAATCGCGGCTCACGATCAACGGAACACTCCGCCCTGCACGCATTTGGCAACTGCCTAACGATATATGGTATACGGAACTTAGCGTACAATCGAGTGACGATCGAATGGAATGGACAACTAGCACAACGCTGTAATCACATTAATCGAACTCGACAATCTCTTGTGTCATTCAGACCGTTCTAGCTTTTTGTAGATACTAAATTAAGCACCGTGCTCGTCAGCATCGGTTTTATAATATTTTACACGACGAGAGTGAATCGAACATTTCGCTAGATCGGTGAAAAAATAAAATAAACAACACAAAGACGTATATTTCATACATTGGAAAATGATTCATTATACCGAGGAGAAGAGGTGTCGGCTGATAAAAACAATTGATCGTCCCCCGATGAGATACAATTTCTGTTCACTGAGAGCGTATGAGTTTGCGCTCGTGAGTCTCTGATTAATTACCAAGATCGAACGAGTGCTGTAAACCGACCCACTCGGTGCCAAGTTTTTTGTCTCTATTTTTGTAACTTCGTCTTCGTTGCTCTTCCATCGCTCATTCGTTCTATCCATTCTACCGATAGATTGCGATCGCGATATATGGGAGCTGTAGATCCAGAGAAGAGTTTGCTCGGAGAAAGCACTGAACCATTAAATGCAAACACATTAGCCCGGAATACAGGCGACGACTTTATTCTTCGATATTATTTTATAGGCATAAAATACAATTGATTAAAGAAAATCATTGCCAAGCGTAGTATTGGTCATAATAAGATAATCGGGAGGAAATTATCAACCATGATCGGACAAGAAATACGGCCTGATGTGACCAAATGTGGCCGCATTTGACACAGAGCTATTTCTAACGAAAATGTTGCTATAAAATTGGTTTAAATGGCCGACAGCGTTAGGTGCGCGGTCGGTGTGTGGCTTCGGCGGTCTCCCGAGTCAGGCAGCTTTGCTTGCGTCCAGTAGATGGATGGGTGACCGCTTAGCCCCACACCGGCTTGCACATCGAATGTTGAGCGGCAGGCCAGTTTTTCTGAGTTCTTGATGTTAAAACATTAAAGAATCAGAAAAATATAGGGCCGTCTGTACCGACAAGGGTTTTCCGCAGTTTCCCCGTGTCCTCGGCAAATGCGGTACAGTGCAGCTAAGTCGGCTGCGGACGCACTGGAAGTTAGGTTAGCTTAGTGAAGTGCGGGTAGGGAGTGATAGGGGGGAAAAGGAACGGGTCACGTACAAACCCGAGGAGGGTATACGATGGAACATACAAAAAAAAAAAAAAATTGGTTTAAATGATGAGTTTTTTCTGCATTCATTTTTTCTCATATCTGTAATCAAACCTTATTGAAAATTCAACTATAAGATTATACATTTTTTCTGTGTTGGAGAACAATTTCAATCTTTTCTTCCAAATGATATGTTTTGTTGCACATATTACTCTTCCGTTTTCGGCGTCAAAATATGAACATTATGCTTATCTCCACTAATAAACATGATTAATAAGAATCTAATAGTTCGGATAACCAACAGCGGTGGATGCGCGGTTGGCGCACGGCTCCGGTGGTCCCCCAAGCAGATTCGTTCGCGATCAGTACTTGCATGGGTGACCGCTTAGCCGTGCGCTAGCTGGCGCATGCACTGTTGAGCTGGAGGCACTTTCTTCTGAGACTTTGGTGTTTCTGCACTTTACTCACGTGCAAAAATACCGGAGGGGCAGCCGAATATGGTCGGATTTTTCGTAGTTTTCCCGTGTCCCCGGCAAATGTGGTAAATGGGCAGTATAGGTAAATCGGCTACGGACGCACTGGAAATTAGGTAGCTCAGCTGGGTATGGGTAGGTCGTGCTAAGGGGAATCGAGATCGGGTTCCTTAAAAATCCAGAAGGGTGTACGGCGGAAATGGAAAAAAAGTTTAAAATAAACATTTTCATAGCGCTTCCTCGTAAAAGTTGAAAATTGGAATTATTATATCGCTTTCTCATAAAAGTTGGAAATAGAATCATAATGTTCCTTTATTCGCGAAGCTTCCTCCATGAAGAAGCCAAAAATACAGACAATGCTTCCTCATAGAAGAGGCTTCGCGGATAAAGGAACATTATGAGAAAGCGATATAATAATTTCAATTTTCAACTTTAATGAGGTAGCGCTATGTAAATTTCCATTTTCAACTTTTTTCCTTTCCATAGTATATCATACTATTAGAAGAACCATTTTTTATTATTGATGAGTACGGATGTGACAACCGAGATCGCAGTAGGAAATATCAAAATGAACATTTTAATTCTACTCGCACACTCACGCTCTCTGGCTTAGCGCCGGATGAAAGACTTCCGGATAGGAGGTTTAAGCTCAGTTTAAAACATTGTGACATTTTATCCGCCAGGGAATACGGCTGTTTGGTAAAATAGCGTATTCTCAAAGTGAGTAAATATATATATGTATATTTAATTATTTCTAGAACAAAATATTTTTAAGTTAAGAAAATTAATAATATAATCGAGAATATGTTACATCGAGATAAGTATAATCCATGAGATTACGGAGTTATGTCCTTCGTGAAGTATAAATACATCCTTGATTCGAGTCTACTATTTTTTGGACCGATCGTACTATGAAGGATGCTAAAGTAAGCGGGGATAATAAAACTTTTCATCCAAAAATAAGTTTATCTTTAATCTATGGGTTGTTATACTATAATTACTTCACAACTTGTATTGTCCACCGGTCGTTAGGACTCTCATTTGCTCAATTCGGATATTACGGCGTGGCTCCAAGAGAGTACGATGAATTCGCGATGAAAAACCAATTATTATTATCTCTCCAGTTGATTATATACTCGATCGTATAACATAAGCATTTCGCATGTGTGAACGTACTTTCCTCTATATGCCCGAAAATACGTACTAAATTTACACTCGGCACCGTGCTACGGTTCACAAAAAAAGTCAACAAGGCTGCGGTACCGTGCGCGATTCCGCACGAGTTCCGACCGCACTCGACCGTGCCCGGACAGTGATAAGCCAATAAACGCCAACTATTATTTTACGCATGATTTGTAGGCGCTCGGTTATTAGCTCGCCGATTGCCGAAATAACATATAGTCGTTGTACGTCGGTGTTCCCGAATAGTGCCGGGAATTTCATTCGACGCCCTGCTGTTCGGGATCTCTCACCGCTTCCCCGCGTTCCAATGCCCTCGCTCTTTGCCTCTCATCCGCAAAATCTCGCTCGTGTGTAATCATACTGTGTAACACTTTATATAGGTACGTTGAGAGCTGTCTCCCTCATACTTCTATAATGTTTTATCTCTCTTACTCTCCGGCTTTCAGGCTCGCTTTTACCTCCCACCGCTCCATCAGCTCGTTTGCCTCGGCATAGTACTACTATACACACGGTTCAACGCTGGAACTTCTACCTACCTCGTAGAACTCGGAAGCCATATTAATAGTCGGCACTTAAGAGTTTCATTAAGTCGCGACCGCTCGATCACTGCCTCAGTGGGCGCTCGTGCTACCAAGGTTTTGCACCCACCTCTCAGCCCCCCCTCGTATCTACCCCGTTTAACCCAGCAAGTCCGGGCGAATTCACCCTGCTCTCTTTCTCTTCCGTGCCTTCGCGACGAAGCGAATGAGAGAGAGAGAAAAGTGAAATACAAAAAGCCGCCGATGTTCTTCTCGGTGTACCGGTTTCAACCGCGCCAGCCGACATTCACTGCACACTAGGTTCAAATACGAAAATCGAAACCCAAGGGAACACGAAACGTACGCGAAATGTTGTACGTATATAGCGACACCACAGTTAAAAATCACTTAAAAATATTTTTTTCCTAGGAAAAGATCTTCGCGCTAGTGTACCTGATTCTTCACATTTTATGCATGGAAAAAACACGGTTTTGTGCAGAGTTCATGAAACTCTGTTCAACAGAACATTATTTACACCTTGGTTTATTCCAGTTTGAGGTTATTCGAATTAATCGTTTATCCAACGTTAATTAATCAATTTTCGTTACTTTTGTAACGTCCTTGCAACATTTTGTGACTGTCTACACATTTTTCCCATAAAAAAATGAAGGAATCATTTTCATTTAAAAAAATGAGGTTTCAGGGAGATTTGTTGAATAATTTTATTTTTCATCAGTTTGTTAATTTGGAATTATTATTATGGAAAACTAATCGTTTCAGCACATTCAATATGCTTGATTTTTTTCAAAATTTCATACCATTTTATAGAATTTTTATACCAGAAGTGTGTGCAATTCCCTCTCATTTCTCTGAAAATTATGCGACGTGAACACTATTCGCAAGGACTACCGTAAATGTTCAGAGTGAACGAGCCCAATGCGTCATTCAATTATATATGCTAATTCTCGGGAATGTTCTAGTAAAATTCATCAAATTATCCGCCGTCTCGAGCTTTAAATTACTCTTCCGCTTTTCCTCTATCGCTGTACACATATTCCTCACGTCTCTCCTTTCCCTATTACCTGAACTATGGCAAGAAATTTATGACTCTCGGTGCGTCAGTGATTGAGATGGGCGGATCTAATGGCGGGTTCTGTCCGCATTCAGGATTTATGCAGCGCGCAGTCGATTCTAGGATCGATCGTGCGAACGAGAGAATAACCGAGGGCTGACGATATCTACCTGCATATAGGTATAGGCATATCATACTGAACAGATAGAGGAAAGTGGGGCGAAATTGTTGAGCAATATGGCGTCGATCTGAAATATATTAGATTTTGAAAAACCTCAATCTTGCGCCCAATTGTGATGATCTAATTTCCTAAACATCACTCAGCTAAAATACATGGAATAGTAGGGGAATGGGGCAAAATGGACCGCACAGCATAGTTGATACGGCAAAATTGATCTATCACATGAAATGTGAAAAATGAAAAATGTTAAGTTTGGACTTCGGCTACAGTCTGAAGTTAATCTGGCTAAAATATAAGACTGATAATAAAAAGAAAAAAAAACCGCCAACGACACTTTTTTGAATTCAATAATTAGTAATCGAACCAATAATTGCGGGAGGCTATCGATTGCACTATGGATACAAATGATTATTGGATGCCTTATTTTATGGATTTACCAACTTGCAGTAAACCCATTTATTATCAAAATCATTGTCATCAACGACTGCACACTAAATTGACAATACATGTCAATTTTCGTAGAAATTAACTGATGCAACTTGCCAAAAATTCATAAATATTTGGCAATCAAAATAATCACAAGGTACATGAAAATAATAGCCGAGTCACCATAAAAAGATATATCATAATAATAATAATCACGCAGTTAATAATTAACTGCGCGTAATAAGTCTCTGAATGGTTATATTCAGTGATTGGAAAGCGACGGTCGTATAACTGTAGGAATTAAACGAAGCAGATATTCTATAAATTGGATCAGTGCGTGTTGACATAAATACGTACAAAAAAATCTAAAACTTCGTTCACTCGTGTTGATACCATTGAGATATTTTAAGTGATAAACCTTGCTTCTGATGAGATTAAAAAATATAACATGAGTTGTACTGATTTTCATAGATCACCCGTAGTTCGGTAATATGGATTACCATTGGGTTACTTTGTTTCAATAGTGAAATTGTCTTAATAAAAACTTGAAGTTCTGAAAAAAAAATTCAATTCTATTCTCAGTGCCCGGAGCCTTATCGAAATATTCGTAGGTAACGTTCATTTATTAGTCGAACCGTATGATCCAAATTACCAAGCATGCGAAAAAGCGAGTAGGATGGACCATTGTGCAACGTCTGGGGAGAAAAAAATCATAAAAATATTTTATCTGCCAGACCTTTATAAAGAGTAAGTTCGGCAACCTACTTCTGCCACCAAAGTAGAAGTTACCTCCGGGTGTAGGGTGAGAGTGGTCCATATTCACCACTTTACCCTAAGTTCATCAAACTAAAAAATAAACAAATGTGATGGTTCATTATTGCACCGTATATTACTGTATACACCGTATCGAATAATTGTCGCCCACAAATTTGCACTAAATATTAATATCATAATAACACTAATAACAATAGATAAATGGTGTAGTCGGCTGATCCGTCGTCAAGAGTAGACTGCTCGGATGAGCGTGCATTGAGCCTTTGTGAAATTAGTGATAGTACTTGATGAGCAGACAAATAATGACGCCATATCTCACTGACATGTCTATATAGACAAACATATTTTTTTCTAAAAGTCTTTATCTCCATAAATTCGCACGCAATCATAGCAAAACTTGGAAAAAGACGTAAGTCGTGATGTAAAAAAGAAATCTGGATACCAAGAAAGTACCGAAAGTTACGATGACGATGATGCTCATAACTCCTGTCTTTTGCCCTTCGGGAATTCGGGTGTTAAAAATAGCACAAATATACTGAAATGATAACTGGTCCATTATGACACACTCTCCCTCAATCTGTCACCAATCGTCATGTGGAGGAAGTTATAAATGTCATGTCTAATATGTCGAAAGAAATTGATGTCCAAACTGTGGAATTTTTTATGCTGCCGACAGATCGCGTTTCGGAGAGCCCGGGCGATCGAATCGTGATTTTTTAAATGGATATGCCAAACCACGCCTTTCAATTTGCAAGCTAATGAATTTTTTGAACGGTGCCGACCAGCCCGACTTTCCGAAAAAATAAACAAGCTTTGGCGATTCGGCAAACTGTCGCCTGGTGTTGTACACAGAGGGTTTTCGTGAAATAAAATCGTATACGTCCAATCACCGACTCGACGGGTACACGTAAAAATCTGGCGATCTGTGTTTTACCATTTTTATTTCAAAATTTTTTTTTTTTTTTTTTTCTGTTTGCGTCTGTGTGGTTTCCCACTGATTGAACGAATCGGCTATACGATTGAGCATGCTCCGATCAATTTCAAATATTCAGAATATCCATAGAATACGCGTACGAGGATGCAGATGAATTTATTATTAAATGAGACCCTCGCAGGATAGCAGGCCGGTATAACAGAGGGCCAAAAACAAACGATAATTCCTCTGGTATTTCAACGGCTAGCATGATTAAGGAGCCAATTATTAGCAAGCGCTCTCGCCGGGCGACCCGCTGAAACTTATACGAACGCCCACTCACCCTCAAGTGAGAGTACATGCGCAGCACGCATAGCTCGGAGGAAGGAGTCAGAAGCTTTTATACTGTGGATCATTTGTCTTATATCTACATGTGAGCTACTCGTCTTTCACTATTCAATTCTATCTTTCTGCTTCTTTTCGTTCTTTCGGAGCGTTTTTTTTTCTTCTTCACGATACATGCGGGTATCGGAGCCCTCAGAAATATCTGGTCTCGTCTCTTCCCGCGGGCACTCTTCGCTTCATCCCGTACACGTCAATATTCCTGAATACTCGTACGTCTTCGCGAAAAGACTGGTTGCAGGGCTTATCGCTAGTGTCAAGCCTCTCCCGTTGTCGTATCCTTGCCAGAATCAATATATTGTATATAGGCAGGAATACATATATCGATATCTCGCAACAAGACTCCGAGAGTCGGGCGTTCGAGATATTTTCCGTGGTGAGTTATATTCTGAGGTACTCCTCGATAGTCCTAAATACGCCAAGCGACTTCTTAAAATAGTCCGTTTTCAACGGGCCATGGGACCGATAGACCGAAGTGCCCCTCGATAGCCGGTAATAAGGAAAACGAGTTGGGAGGTAAGCTGATGCGGGAGAGAGCGGACGATTGAGTGGTTGAGAGTATAGAGGGATGTGCTATTACGAGATTTCAGCGCACTTCTCCATTCCACATCTATTTCAGTGCTCTTCGTCGGCTTCGAATAAAGTTAATCGATACGTTTCAAGCTGTACGAGTAAATAAAGTAACTCGGAAAAACTCCATTTATTTGCCTCAAAATTATTTAGAGATTCGTCACTAGTGAGGACAACTACATGAGACATGGCGTCAAAACGACGACTTATGCAAATGTAGTTAATGATTTTATGCAATAATATGTAGAAGTTTGTTAATGTTATGAATAAAGCTGCAAAGTAATGCTTATGACTGTCTTGATTCTCATATTTTTGCCCGTAGCTCCTTCTATGAGGAAGCTAAAAATCGAACCGCAAACATTATCATAGAGAAAAAGCATTTTCACATTTCTACTAGTCGGTCTGTCGGTCTGCCCCATTAGAAAACACAATAACTTTTCGAAGAGACTGAATCGCTGACCAATTTGCTGTGTCTGCTAAATATAAAACGTAGTATTGAATTTTGTATTAAATCATTCATCCTCTCTGGTTTGCAATGTAACGTTCAGATTATTTCGTTGTACATTGAGGGATACAACAGCTTACTTTAATAAAAATGTTATATTGTTTATATTTTAATCTTTCTGTTTCACGTAACATTTTTTTTTCCTATGTGTATGAGAGACAAATTTTGTCCTCGTCGACGCGAGAATTTTCGTCGATTTGATTAATTTGTGAGAAATATTATCTATGAAAATGCGAGAAATTTTCAATTTAATAGGCGGTGAAAATATCTAATAAGTTATTTTGCCTATTCAGAACAAAATTTAAAAAATAAAAATTGAAACGGTGAGCCGATTCTATGTAAAAAAGAAGTATTCATGAGCACATGCAGCGGTGTTCAGAGACAAAAAAATCTCAGTCGCCTTATAAATGAGTCATCGGAACTGAGTGGATACAGGAATAGTCCGACCGCAATTAGAGCATCTTCTTGACAATACTCAAATTGAGGTGGTCGAAGCCCTTTCCACGAGCCACTCATGAATCCTATCGGTTTTATGTCTTAGCGGTAAGATAATCTGCAGTATTACTACTTCCTACAGATTGTAACTGGACCTTCCACTCAAGGCTCTGTAAATCAAGCTAGTACCTGTGACGAATTTACTATTATAGATGTATAATTAATGAAATCGAAAGAAACGATTGAACTGCAAATGTATGATTTCTGTGAGCAAGTAACTCAAATAAGCGATAAAAATAAAAATTACGAAGAGCACGAGAATAAATAAAATACTGATGCGTGTTATCTTCAGCATTTTTAAGGAGGCAGTAACGAGACATATCGTTAAAATATTAATCTCGCGTTTTATTTACATTTATATCATCAAAGAAGTTGATTCTTATACTCATAAATTATATATTGTAACGAATATAGAGATGAGGATGGACCGAGACACACGATATTACATAGATGACCGGAATAGCTCGATATGACAAATGGCAAACGAACGGATTATCGATTGATCAGATGACAAAATTCTTGATCAGACATTAAAAGTAAACAGACGTGTGACAGTTCGGGCTCAAGACATTTTGCTGCGACTGTAGTTAACAATATCTGCCTCAAAACCAAATCCGTGCTTTATTCATTCGCTCGGTTGTTACAATATAAGGTAAACGTACCAATGACTGTACACGTCCCAGTTACCGGACAACTGGCCTGCAGACTTAAGTGTGTAACGAATAAAATGTTAAAAAGATTGCAGTTACTGTTAAAATAATGTCTATAATTAGTAATTGATATGCATGCAAACAATCGGCATAGACCATGCGTAAATAATCATTTAATTGTTACATTTGCTTGAGCGATAGTCGATTTTTGTGTCCCGACGAGCCAAAGAATGGTCAGGACCAGTGAATGGACACTTTTCGTAAGAGCACGTGCATAAAAAACGTATATTCATTGGCTTTTTGTCTGCTTAACTGTCCATTCATTGACCGGTTTACCCTACGCGGAATCGTGAATCGACAAACCCAGTATTGGGACACCGGGCAAGACTCGAAAGGGGTTATGTTAGCTGGATTTCGATGCAAGATATCCCATGTGTTATTCTATGAATATTCCTGTTTTATTGGAGAAAGTAATAGAATATCTTGTTCTTATTCCCATTGCCACGAACTAGTTGAGTTCGTTCATGATTACTCGCGGAATTTGCGACTGTCCGAAATATTGGCACATGTTCCCTCCGAAAATCGGGACGCAGCCAAGAATAGCAGTCTATTTACCCACTGGTACATTTACATTTCTCAGTGTTTCCGTGAATAAATATTTTTCAAGATACTGCAAAAGTATTTAATAGATATGTATTGAAAATAAGAAACTCTAACCGTGAGATTAGTTACCGCTGTCTTCGAAAATAATCTATGCATGATAGCGAAAATTGGGTTTGAAGATTGTGACAGGAAAATAAAATCGACAAATTCCTCGACGTCATTGCGCTGAATTAACTCCTCGAGCGCTATCGTAGGGAATCTATTTTGTCAATTATAGTTATTAATTATATGATTACTTTCTGTACTGTATTTGAATCTGTGCTAATCATAATTCTCAACAGCAAGATCCAGTTGTAACGCCGAAACGCGGCAAAATATCGACGAGTCAGAGGCACTGAATAAGAGCCGCTTCCTGATTCGCGCACTAGACAAAGGGCTTATGACGCGCCACCACGAGCGACGAAATATCGAGCGCTCGTTAAATTATTGAGAAGTGATCATCACTTGTCCGTCGACCGTCTTAGAACACGGCTGGTCAGTCCTCGAGGAGTCTCGTCCATATTTTGTCAAAGAATATTTGGTGTCTTGTACGGCAATACTTGAATTGTCGAATTATATTGTTTTGTTAAAGAACAGCGTGAATTGTGTGTTCAGTAATATATTGAAATTCACGTAAGTCAAGGATTTAAATAAAACTTGTATTTCTTGTTTGAACATCTTCTTTGCTATAGTGATTTCGCAATAATTTATTGGGTCACCCAATCCTACCCCCCCCCCCCCCACCCCTTTGTGATCGTCTCGAAAATTATGAGTTAGCCGACAATAATACATACTCAGTTTGTTAGTTTGTCTGAAAACTAACTCGAGCCCTTCTGGCAAACAATTAGCATTGAATCCATTCGTCAAACAGAACCCTGGCAGCCCTTGACCTAGGTCGCGCCGGGTGTGGCCTTTAATAATTAATATTAAAATACCTTGTCAAAAAAGGGCCTTTCTCAAGATAGACATTGTCTTAAATGTCCGGCCATTCGTACGTTTACCTTACAAGGGCTTCTGGTGGCTCGTGCGCTTCGCCATAAAGGGTTCCTAAAAGAGGACTTAGAATAATCAGCTCTGTCCTCGACCCCCCCCCCCCCCCCGCGCCCGCGTGAGAAGTGGCAAATGTTCATATTAACCGGATAGAGGAAAAAGCTTCCTTCCTTTCCTTGTGGAGTGTGGAAGGATTTTCTCCGTCTGGAAGACCGTCCGTCAGGAATAAACGTGGGTTTTGCCAATTTTATCATTTCCACTTGTACTACCATATAATATACCACTCAATATGCCATTCAGTTTCCCATTCGTTGTATGGTATTTTTATCCCGGTGGCATTCCCATACGCCGAAAATAGACTACATATAATTATCCACGTTTCTGCACTGTATAAATATATAATACATAACAAAGGCTGTAATGCTGCCGAAAAATATCATCTATTATTCATAAATTATTTCGATCCTGAAGGATCGGAATTATTATTAATTAGTAGTTGTAAACTTAAGTTTACAGCTACTATTGTGAACCCATTTATCTGCAATTCATTATCGCTTATACCATTTAAGTGAAAGTTCCTAATGATCCACGTGATTCTTTAGGGTTTAACGACTCGATTCTCGTTCCTCGTGAATTATAAATAGTTATAAGTGCCATTAAAGATTCTCTGGCTTTTTACCATTCGATTTAGTTCTCATTTATTCTGAATGATAAGAAATACCATTTCAGCTGACCCAGTTATGCTCCAATGGACTACCATTAATAACGAATGGGAGAAAGTACCATTTGAATGTTCCCGGTAATTTGGAATTGAACTCCCATTAATAACGAATGGGAAAAGTACCACTTAAAATTGTTCAGTGGTTTGCCAGTGGCGTCTAAGAATGAATGGTAAAAAGTACCGGTTCAATTTTCCCCATGAATTTCCATAAGGATCCCATTGATTACCCGTCGATACCATTCATTACCATTAAACGCGCAATGGAAAACTTTGCGAAGGGCTTACGCAGTTCGGGTATAAATTCACTGAAATGCGTTGTGCGAACCGGATTTCTATTTTAAATGAGTCTCGCGGTGAATTAAACTATTAGAATTAGCTACAGACCGTATCTCATCCCTGTAAATATAAATGCGCTAGACAGATGTGTGTTGACAAGATGCTTCGTACCGAGTGGCGATTCTGATGCCTGCAGCTCGATCATAGTAGAAGTAACGTCCTAAATAAAAAAGCTACGTAAATCCCGGCGACTATAGAGAATCTTTGTCCATATATCGTGATTGGCGAAAAGAAACGTAAACGAGAAAACGGAACAATGCTTCATAGTTTCTGGCCAGAGCGCTACAGACAACGATAGATAGTGTTGCAGGACAAAAACGTACCGTTAAGAAAGGGGAAAAAATAGGGATGAGTGTCAGAAAACCATATCGAATCCAAAGTACCTGCGCGAGGTATATAAAAATAACTATTTCGAAAAATACTCTGGGCGGTATACGATATATATGATACGCGGTAGTACACTGAGAAAAACTTACATAGTAAATAGTTCCCAGAGCGGACGTCTACATTTTACAGTTACGACAATGACCAAAAATTATAGTTGTAACTATAATCATAGTTTAATCAATTGAGTATATACTATCACGAACTATCTATATAGACGTTCCCCCTGATAACTATTCGTTATGGTAGGAAATACCATCCTTTTTCTCAGTGTATATTGGACTACCGCGTATCAATACAGCCAGGGCTAAGAGTTCCCTTTCGCACCCTCCCTCTTCCTGTTGCAAAACGCAACGAGAGAGCTGGAGTTCGGAAGCTGGGAAATCCGAGCCGTGGCGCAAGTCACCTTATATGAAAGCATGTTACGGCTTTACGGTATTTTATAGACTGCAAACTAAGCCTTCGTCCTATCCTTCTTTCTCATCCTCGACAACCAACAACCCGCTTTCTCATCCACCGTCGCGTAGGCGGCAAAGACCCGCCACTGCATACGAGCTATACCATCAGCAGCCTCTTGCTGCTCTACACGTATAATATACGCTTTGCTCGCATATATATATATATACATATACCGCTGGTGGTATAAACCCGCACCTCGCGAAAGGAAATTTAATCGCCCGTCGCTCCTTCGTTTTTCTTTTCGCAAACGTGCCGGGCACGAGTCGGCAGGCTCGGATGCCCTTCTTTAGTCTGTGCTCCCCTATACTCCATATGCGTACCCCTTCGCCGTCTATCCCTTTCCTGCTTGGCCACGTGTACTACACATTCACGTCCGTCGCATGAACATTCACGCGCACACGATAACTAATTTTTTGCTTGTAGGTTCTCTTTTGGCGTCGAAACTCCCATGTTATCAATTTTAGAAACAATCTTTAGAACATTTTGAAATTCACGGGGCATGAAAAAACGCGGTAAATTCATTGGATTTTCACGATCGTTCTCCAATTTTTAATATACCAACAGTTATCTAATGGCCGGTATACACATTCGTGAATTATACGTCACTCGATATGCCAGAGACTGGAAAGCTTTTATGCAAATGTAGCTCAGCCGTATGACTCGAGCGGAGGGGAAATCATCGAGGTTGAGTGATATTTTTTACACATCTGAATAAAAATAATGATATCCGCGTTCATTAAAATTGTTACCGGAGTGCGCAGGGCAAATTTCATGTGGAAATAAAATATATATATATATGTATATATATACAGACGCAGTTGCATTGTGAAATATCGATTATCCGAAATGATTGTATTTTCTTTCCAATTACCGGTCATAAAATTTCTCCTGGGATATTCGGGCTGTTATTTGGGTAATATATTGCAGCTGAAAATCGAATTGGCAGCCATTGGTCGTTTTATGTGAAATTGTCAATCAAACCTTGCCCAGAAGCGTCTGATTCTGACGAGTACAGATTAGGGACTTTGTGCACATACAGTAGAACCTCGCTTATCCGACCTTCGATCAACCGAGCCTCCGTCTTATCCGAAGCACCCACCTCATCCAAGCCCTCCGCGCTAGCCGCGGTGTAAGCCCGGATAATACGGAAAACTCGGATAAAACGCATAAAGCAGCAATGCCCGAGCGGAGTAGTCCGTAAAGGCCGCTTCGTTCCATACGCGCTTAAACTTGCACAAGTTTGCTGCTTTTTATTGCGAGCTGCAAATACAACGAATCCGATTTTAGAGTCAATGGTTTACGTTTATATGAAGTTAATATTCATTAACTAAATTATAATTAGATTTTTAAAAATAACTAAATTAACTAATAAAGTAAATGTCTATATGGTGTGTTCATTAAAAAATTATATAATCGTAGTACAAGCTTGTACGAACCCCATGTACGAATATCAGAATGGCACAGTTCTGGCCTAGTATTGGTGCTGAAGCTACCAGCACTGGCAGACAATCAAGGCCCATTACAAATCCAATGCAAAATCAGTACTGGGCCAATATTGAAATGATAACACCTGCCCAGTGCTGGCTGTCGGCATCAAGCCAGTACCGCGTGTCAATGTTCAGCCACTCTTCAAAAACGATAATAATAAACAGTAAAAATCAATGTTTTTATCGGCTGCCTGTTTGTTTAATGCATTTCTCTGATCGTGGTATTGTTATTTTACGCTTATACGCTGGAAATCTCGGAATACATTTTTCGACCGGTGATGGGATTCGAACTTGCTACCCTACGATTACTAATCCTAGATCTTGCCCACTTGGCTATGCTAATATTGAAAAACAACGTTTCAAAACTTGTACATCAGTTGCGCAAATGCTGGCATATATATTGTCACACTAACTTCATACGATCGAAAAGGTATAAAATACATCAATATTTATTCTTCAGTCACTGAGTTCTATATAAAATTTATTTGTAATTTATCTTTTCATACTTTGATATTATTGGAAAGCGCTGGTTGAACTCTGGCAACCAGTACACGCCCCGTACGCTCGTGCTACGACGTATTACGACGGATATAAAATTTGATCTAAAAAAAAGGATTTTATTTAATACAGTTTATTAGCGATGGTCAACTTTTGGTGAAGTTGTTCATCAGCACTAGGGCCTGGTCGTTGAACAAGACTTGGCAACAATGGCTGTTCTAGTATTGGGCCGTATTGCCGGCTCGGGACTTTGTCCAGTACTGGCAATCAAGGTTGGCCCATTCTTGGTGAAGTATTTCATCTGTACAGGGACAGAGCCGGCAATTAAGACGCAGCAACTGTAACTCTCCCAGTTCTGGGCCATATTAGCAGCTCTGGACTTGGCCCCGTACTGGCAAGCTGCATAGGCCCATTACTGATAATGTTGTTTGCCAATACTATCCGAGACTTGACAATCGGCCCTAGCCCAGTTCTGGGCCGGTTTTATAACTCCGGCAACGTACAGATATTCGCACATCCCGGGAAAAAATGATCATATCTGATCATATATGCCCATATCTGTATCAGATATGGATCTAATCGGATCATATATGTTCATATCTGCAACAGATATGAATCAGATCGGATAATGTATGATCATATACGATCAGATATGAACATATATAAGTTCATGCACGATAAGGTCGTGTTTCATATATGGTAAGATATGATCCCGTATGATCAGATATGTTCAGATATGAATTCATATCTGATCATATCTGAACATATCTACGCATGCAAGATCATATCTGGACACGTTTTGCTGATGTAAAATCATATCTGATCGTATCTGATTGTGTATGCATCATATTTGATAATATATAATCGCGTTGTACTTATGTGAAATTATATCTGATCGTATATGTGTTAGAAACAACGTGGTGGAGTATATTTGAATCGGTAGTATAAAGGTTTAATATAATATTCTGAGTATAAGTTATAACAGTAGTAAGAGAAGTGCTCGACTCGACGTGTCGATGATGATTGCCGCTGGTCCTCCGATCGATGGACCAGTCGCCTGCTGATTACGTCACATCTTCTTTGTGACGAATACGGCCCTTGTCTCGGCTGTGGCCCTCTATCGAATCTCGGGTGACTCGCGAAGATTGTTTATACTCGCCCTATACCCAGCAGCGAGCATCTAATCTAGCCGCCTCGAACTACGTTGCCTTCATATGATCATATCTGATCACATATTAATCATATCCGAACATATCGGCTATCTGGTGTCAGATTTAAACAATTTTTTTTTCGTATCCTTATGAACGATGTGCATTGATAAAGATAAGAAATTAACATTTTCTAAGCATTACGCTTGCAACATAACGAATAATTGTGTGGTTGAAGTGAAAATAATTTATTATCGTCCACAAAGAAAAATGTTCTAAGTCCAATCTTCATTCGTATGTACCTATATACTTGTTGTTTTAATACTTTGTCACGAAAGTCTTACTGACGGAGTGGTAAGTTACATGATTCATCACGCGATAGCTGTAGGTTCGATTCCCGTCTACTGATTTCTTCTTTTTTTCTTCTTCTTTTTTTCTTTTTCTTTTTTTCCACACATTCTATTACGAATATGAGTTTTTCCATGAAAAATGTTGTTTCATGAGAAAACCCATCATTAAAATATATTTTTAACCATTTTTTCGACAGAATCTTGTGTCAGATATGATCATATCTGATCAGATTTGATTATCTGTGATCGGCAGAATAATGTCATTTTAGATGTGACCATATCTGTACAGATCTGTCCAAGTATGGTCAGATATGTTCAGATATTATCAGATCTCGACATTTCTCTTATCTGATCAGATATGATTCAGATCTGATCCATATATGATCATGTATGATCATTTTTTCCCGGGGTGGGAGTTTGAATTGAGTATGTTATCCGGTTATTCGAGATTTCACTTATCCGACGTACGCTCACCCCACATTACCTCGGATAAACGGGGTTCTACTGTATGCCAATACGTTTAGGCTGAGACAAATGGTCAATGAAATTTAACATATTAACCCTCTCATGATTCGACCACGCTCTCTACTTTACAGCATGGCGCGCGTGTGTTTCCTGCTAGGCGAATCACGCCTTTCACCTGAGTCTCAAGCTCTACTACATGTGCGCCTCCACTTTTTTCACACCTATATTTCTCGTGGTTCGAATCGCGAGAGGGTTAATGCGATGCCTACATAACGTCATCAACATTCTTAGTATTGTCGTGTAAGAATGTATAAGAGCGTAACGATTATAGTGCTTCCTTCCATCTCGTTAATACCCGAGCGTGAAGTCGACAGTAACTATTATGTAGGTATAAAATATTGGACCAGCGAATTTGGAGAATTAGATGGGTCGACGAAATCGGGCGTGCGCCCATCTCTTCATCCGTGTGTACAAACGAGGGCGAAGGTCTGACAAGCAATCTAGAAAACGGCGCCTCGCTCTATCGCCTGTGGGCCCGTACAGCATGGTCCTGTAATTACCAAGCCGAGAATCTTCGTGAAACGCCAGATAATTTTTCGATAGGTGCTGCTATAACCTTTGCCGTTTAATATTCTGCTCACCGGAGTCCTCTTAATTTTTCATCCGTTCTTTCACTCTTCAAACACGTGTTGAAGAGAGAAAAGTGGCTCTTATCGTCGGATAATGGGAGATTTCAACACCACATTAAACCTCTGAACCTGTACGGCTCTAAACGTATCCCTTTTAACGAATTATATATTTTCGACCAGTCTAGCTTTTTATAGAATCATTTTGCTCATATGCCCTACGCGGAAAGGAGGAATATAGGCAGAAATATATGCCGAATATTCCCGACATATCAAACTTTTTGGCGATTATGTAGCATAATTATATAAGAAATATATATGACATACATTTCTTATATATCCAACATATATCCGACATACATGTGAGATATATATGTCGAAATGTTCTATATGGAACTTTTTGTGGAAAGTATACGACATATTTTGTACTTACTTGTTACTGCGTTAATTTAACGTATGTCGCGATTTCATGTGTGATTTTACCCAATACGCGATACTATAATTTCGAGTGATGTGACCACTTGCTATATCTCTTTTAAACACTAACGAATGGCACTTGCAGGAATTTTATTTATGTGCACAGTACTATGGCACTCGCGGCGAGATTTGTAGTCCCGCGGGCGTTGGGGAACGCGCTTACCAGCCGTAAACCCAGAAAAACAATTTATTTGACGCACACCCTGCGCGTAAATTTTTATTTAAATTAACTAAATATTTATTTTAATTAAGTAAATATTTATTTAAGTTAAGTAAATATTTATTTAAATCAAATAAATGATTTTTCTGGGTTTATAACCCGGAAAAGCCGCGGAATATGGTTACATATCCGGGCATGCACAGGTTTTTCCTTTTTGTTGAACCGTATGTGAACATATTTGAAAAAGTTAATGCTTGAACTAATGTACTTAAAGTAATCATGACACGACATGATCAGCCTACTATACAGTAAAGAAAGTTTGTACTGTTTATAACAACTTTTTGTTGTAAGTTGTTCACAAACGTCTACAATTTTTTATTTGTTAATTTACTAGTTTTGCAAACAAAAGTACAATCTAAAATTGTCAATGACACGGGAAATAAAAGGACAGGTTCGTATATTTAAGTAAATGGCAAAAATGTTTGTCACTTATTTAACAAAATTATTATCGGTTTCTCTGGTTTAAAAAAAAATAGATAGTATAGTAGATAAACTAAGTGGATTCCGAACCAAGGCATGCGTGCACACGTATACACCAGTCACACGGACACACCCACATACGCGCATTCGACATACACACGTAACCATTTTTCACTCGACGTAAACATATTCAAATCTGACACCATGCGGATGTCCGACGAGAGCAAAAAGTCCATAATCTTTCCATGACAATTGAATGAACCATATGCCCTTTGGCAATGGTTCGCCATAACTTTTCGTCCTCTTCTGTACATCTCGTTGTGCAAGCTCATCGAAATTCATCACAGGTAGCTTTATTGCGTTGTTCCTTGAACCCCATCCCGTTGAAGAGACCACTACAGTACTCTGAACCTCGAAAGGGTTCAGGCGACAGTACGATGACGTCACCTCGAGATGTCGGTCATCTCGAGATATACTAAATATCCCCAATTTTTTTCGAACGCCATTTCGCCACGTCTTTAGGGAATACTGAAAAAAAACAACAACACTGCGATTTCCTTTTATCCCCTACGTGTGCTGGTGACCCCAGCAGTATCGCAGGGGAGCGTGGATAGTAGCTCCCCAGAGATAATCGAGAGGGTGGTAAGGCAAGAGAGTTTCACGACGTGCTGTAGGCCGCGCCCACACATGCACGCTCCCCGCTCGTCCTTTCGTCTCGCTCTCGCGCCTGTGTCTCTAAAAGTTTTGCAATCCGTATTTTATTTTATTTTTTTTCCACCACCAACTATAATACGAAGGAAAAAAAACCGCATTGCGGGAGCGCGCCTGAGGAGGCCACCCGGCGCAACATAAAATCGCCATTACCGCACGGACGCCGCTCTTTCTTTTCTCTTTTTCTTTCTATCTTTTCTCTTCTGCGCTCACGGAAAGACGGCGTAGCGGCATCGGCGGCCTCGTCGGCGTTACGCCGAGAACGAGTTACGAGCGCAGCCCCCCCGAACGCCGTCGCTGCCGCTATATCCACCGGTAAATAAATACGCCATTCCATCTCTCAGAGCCCCAGGGGGATCGAGAGCCCCGGCACCTCGTCGTAGAGGCCGTGTTATACCTATGTGCAAGCGTCGAAAGCGCGAAGGATGCATGCAATGGCTGTTGTGGGCCCGCGCATGGATATGGGTCTTCCGCGGCCTCCGACTGCATCGCACGTTCGGCAACTCATGCAACGTCGGTTATTGGCTGGGTGCCACGCAAAAATTCGGCGTCTGGGCGGCTTCGCTTAGTGGTATACCGGTGACGGCGCGAGAATCGGCGAACTCGCAATGTGCCTCACGTTGAAATGGGCCACAATGAGTATATTCCGGTACGTGGATAAGCACTTCCGTTTAACGTACGGGGAGAGTGGGGCACAATGGGCCACTTTTTAGGCACTTGCTCTTTAGAGGAAAGTGCCTATTAAAATCGCCCCTTTCATGGCTATATATTTAAGGATTGAACAAATATTGATTTTAATTACTTATATTTATTTTTAATTAGTCTGCATTTCATATATTTAGTTAATTATGCATATTGAAACAAGAAAATTGATCTGCGCAGTTATTTTCAACTGCGAAGGGCTCGGACATTTATTTTGGTTTCCCAGGCGTCTGTACCAGTGAGTATCTTTCGACTGCAAAGACTGATGTAGCTGAGATTGCGACTGCAAAGACCTATGGAAGTATTTTGAAACATCTGCGCACATGATTACCTTTAAAAAAAAACAGCTTTTGCGTACCCATAGAGGATGCATCGTGAGTGCGTGAGTGCGTGAGTGCGTGAGTGCGCGAGTGCGCGAGTGCGCGAGTGCGCGAGTGCGCGAGTGCGCGAGTGCGCGAGTGCGCGAGTGCGCGAGTGCGCGAGTGCGCGAGTGCGCGAGTGCGTGAGTGCGTGAGTGCGTGAGTGCGTGAGTGCGTGAGTGCGTGAGTGCGCGAGTGCGCGAGTGCGTGTTAGACCCCTGAAAGCATTTTGCTTTCTCGATAGATCAAGCTGGCACACACACGCGCAGGCACAGGCACCCGGGCCATGATTTCTAAATATGATTATCCGATGTTTTGAAACATTCTGAACACGTTTACATTAAAATCTCTAATGTTTCTTTTTCATGATAACAAAGCTATGACGAAGCTATGAGGAAACAAACCTAGAAGAATTCGTTCTCACCGAAAAAAAAAAACGCACCAGTGCAAAAACAAGCTAATTACGGGCTGAGGACGGTGGGTAGGTTTATCGGCCGTTGGCAATAGAAATATATACTGTAAATAATCTTCTAAACGGATCAATGTCCGTACCATGCAAAATATTGCAAATAGGGTAAAAGTGGGGAATATGGACCGGTCCATATATCATTGATTTATGTGTTAATCGAGGTGGGCCATGTTCACCACTTTTACCCTAAATACAAGCCGTCCGAAAATTATCGCGTAAACTCACGCACAATCGATCTCCTCACACCCGTATTTCAGGTTCACTTCATCATATCTCGGGAACCGCTGGACGATTATGATCGTAATTAGGCCCATTGGAAAGCTTGGGTCCGAATTATATAATAAAAGTGTCCTTGAAAAGTCGATCCGATGCTTCGGTGCCGAGATCGAGCCGTCCGAAAATTATCGCGTTAACTCACGCACAATCGAAAAATGTTGGATCGATTGCTGATCGCGATCATCGTACACAAGAATCGACCGAACGAATGTGTTCGGAATTAAGCGAACTGGAAAGCTTGGATAGACATTCTATAGTAAAAATCTTATTATCATTTCGATCCGATGATTTATTTGTGAGATAACGTAGAGCAAAGAAATACTTCCGGCATTTTGGAGTATAACTACTTGGTAGCGTCCTTCGCTCGCTTAAATTTTTTTTTTTAAGTACTTGGCGTCGAGACACTACCGCGTCTCTTGATTACTACTACTACTACGACAATACCTTTCGGTTAATTATGATTGCAACAACAAATTTCAATTATTTCTGTGTAATTCTATATTCACTGTTTTTACTCCAGACCGGAGACGTCTACCTTCACGTAATAACCATAAGGGTATTCTTCTGATTATTACGTGCACTTTCATACAGCTAATGTTCATGTGAAGCGTTTTTACGCTTTCATTTGTCAATGGTTTATGACCGTCTACCTTAATGGATAAAAATATTCACACATGTTGAAATGGATGCAGTATTTAAAAAAATGTGTGCATCAGTTGATACTGGTGAAATGGCAACTTTCGACTTTCTCAACCCATTTGCTTTGATGTGAAGTTGTATGATAATGTCATGAATTGCCAAGGTAAAATAACATACACCTTAGACATATATCACATTGAGCAGTTGAGATTACACTATATTGGGTTCGAGTTGAACGCAGACATAGCAGATAGAACACCGAGAGAAGGATCTAGTAAAAACTACCGATCACCTAAGAAAACTACCGATCACCTAAGAAAACTACCGATCACATAAGGAAACTACCGATCATATAAGGAAACTACCGATCATCTAAAAAAAATTACCATAACACATAATAGTGGGGCACTACAGCGCCACCTATGGCGGAAAGTCTTAGATTTTCCAAGAATATTTACCATAATATCTCCGAAAAAAATCTTATAAATCCAGTACTTCCTACCTTAGATGGCACCCTAGTTCCCTACTACCATGTGCTATGGTAATATCTCCAAGTGATATAGTCATATTTAGTAGATCCTTCTCTCAGTGAAGAGGGCAGATAGACTACATGGTAAATAACAGATACTGAATTATGATGTTTCATCTTGATATGGAGAATTTATGTGTGTTGTATAAATGCCATATATCTTTGGATTTATAGTTCAGCGAGTTATTTTTGGAAAAAAAATCGCTATCGATTACGGTACATTGAAAACAGAAGATACTGAATCTGACAACCTATGTCTGTTGTAAACATGCCATATCTCTTTGAATTTATAGTTCAGCGAGTTATTTTTGGAAAAAAATCGCCATCGATTACGATATCGGTGTGCTGCTATATTCCATTGAGTAATTTTTTTGCCGTTCTCGAGAACATAGCGCCAAACGGAAATCACCGCGATCAGTTCATAGCAGTGAAACGCATAACGCCCATATTTTTACCTTGCGGCCAGTCGGAAGTTTACAAGAAAAGGTAATTTCACAAAAATAAAAAAGTATCTGATGAAAAGAAAAAAATGACCTTAACTAAGTAGCAACCCAAGCAAAAGTGTACTGAAATTGCAGTATAAAATATGCTTCCCATAATACTGATAAAAAACGGTTGAATCAAATACATATTCAGCAAGGACGTTCAAATAAATATTTAGTTGGTAGAACAAAATAGTAGTAGTTGTAGTATTGAGTTTATTGACAATTCATAACATGTAACAGTTTTTTATATCTAAAAAACTTTTCTCTTTTCACCTATATTGCATATTACCGATTGGCCATCGACCGCAGTCCTTTAGCCACAAATTTAACAGGGTTGTTTTGGCGTTTCATAACTTGCGTGAATGGAATTCTTACTGAATTGTAAGAGTAAATGTTCAGTTGTCTATTTCATTGTTCATTATTTCTAATTGTTGGTATGTTGTATGTATGGGATATTTAAATCTATGTGGTACATTTTGTTCGAGTTGTATACAAAGCCGTTTTATGTTCTTTATTTGCATCTCAGTGAATTTTCCAGATCGTTCCTGTGTTCTGATTCTTATAGGAGTAATGCCCGAAAGTTCGTAGAGGAGAGTATTTCTAGGATTACATAATCGATTTGCCGGGTGTCGGATGCGTGTCAAGCTTCATATGGCTCTGGAACAAAATATTTAATGCCTTAAAAATAATTTGGTGAAATGATAAAAATAGTTAAACTAAGAAATCTTTTAGCAGTACCAACAAAATATTAATTTGAATCCCCTGCCCGAATCTTTTTTTCCGTTTTGTAGTTGATCCAATCATTTTTTCTAGGTGCAGTGTTGGCTCTTACAGTTACGTGATTTAATGTGATATCTGCCGTCAGCACTGACCCAATTTCATTAAAACAATTATATCTCATAGCAGAGACACCGTTTGACAAAAACCATTCTATCGTTCCCAACAGAGACGCAGCTTTCTAGCAACTTTTCTGCTTCTCACAGCAGAGACGCAATTTGTCAAAACTATTTTAAGCTTCACAGAGCAAACACAATTTGTCAAAAGCTATAGTACAATGAATCGCTTGCAATACAGACATCGTCCAAAAAACGCGAACGTTTGAATAGTTCAATGGAATATACCTACAGAAATCACTAAAAAAAAGATAGAATAAAGGGTACAACAAGTTTTAATCGATTTTCTCGTTCTGAAATGCAAAACGATAAAATATTAATTTTCACAACAGCTCTCTCAATTCTCATCCATTGATATTAGTCGCTTGAACCGTAACCCATTATTCTCTAATGTTAACTTTCCTTAATAATTCAAATGCATTGTAATTATTCATCCAATCCCCACATTTAACACTCATTAAGACGAGGTAATACGAAGTAGTGGATGCTGGATTACCGCTATGAGGAAAGCTTACCTGCGGTTAAGTTTGCAATATTTATTAGGATCTGTCTGGCCCGGCTCGGTATCACTACCGCTATACGATGCAGTTCAACTTTGTTTTTCATTTAATAATTGCCGTTTGTTTTGTTTTATATCCTCCTTGTACATGAATGATATAAAGGAAATTTACATGGTACATGCCGGATTCATTTACTCTGGCAATTACATACCGTACACGGACCTCGACGCTACTGGTGTAGGGGAGAACGGAGAAAAACGGGCATCTCGACTAAACGTCGGTATTGGGGGCAAAACGGGCACCGTCTTAACTTTCTTATAAACGACTTATTCAAGAAAAGTGCGAAAACTAAGTCAAAATGTTCATGATTTAAAAATATATATATCATCATCCTACGACTCATCCTACCACAGAAAAATATAAGCGCAGATAAAACAGACAGAGAGGAAAAACTGCTGTTTAAACTGCATCACTGTATCGCCAGCAATTGATCGGCAAAAGGTAGCCAAAATAGGAAAGGAAAGAGCCAAGGAATGCGTCAACGATAGACAAAAAAAATTAGAAGATGCCCCATGCATATTCTGCAGGGAGCTATATTCCGAGTCTATCGAGGGTTGTATTCAGTGCAGCACCTGTTAGGGTTGGTCCCGCTGTTCATGTGCTGGAACTGCTCAGGATGATATATCCTTCAACTACTACTACTCATGCGATTTTTGCGGAGCTGATTAAATACAACAATCAAAGAAATTGTTTCCAATCTTCATTTATTTTTCCGTTTTCTTGTGTTATTATTGATCAAAAACGTCGGCATATCATGGACATTAAATTAAGCCAAATTAGAATTTTTTGTCTTGGTGTCCGTTTTGCCCTCATCTCCCCTATTTATATATACTTTTTTCATGAAGATTTGACTTATTTTCCGCCCTTTTCTTATGCAAGGACCGTCAAAAAATTGAAATAAGTCGTTTATAAGAAAGTTACGACGATGTCTGATTTGCCTTCAATCCGTATTTTTAGTCGAGGTGCCCGTTTTGCCGGTCTCCCCTATATTTGCCTAGGTAGTAACTTACATGTATGTACATAAAGTCTGAAAGAGCGAAACGCTCCGCTACATAAGCGAGATCCTCTTACGCTGCTCGAAACCAATTTATCGAAATGACTAATAAAAATATCGTAATACCTAAGAATGGACAGGGCAGCTCGTACGTGAATCGCCGATTGTTCGGCCGGGCGAGAAGAAGTGAAAGAAGGGAATAGAAAACTGCAGCGGGGAAAGAGAGTTGGAAGAAGCAGAATAAGATGAGACGTGAACGATCGTACCGACCCGTCTCGGAGCTTGGTGCACCTCCGAGTAAGTATAAGTACGAGTGAGGAGTCTGACGCGCGTACGCAGTGTGAGGGACGAGGAAGAGTGACGCACGACTGTAAGGCGTTTTTACGACGGAACTAAACGGTTGTAAGTCACACAGGTTCTCTCGGCACTGCTCATCCGTTTGTTTTTACCGCCGGCAGCTGAGAGTGGCAGCTTTTTGCAACGTCAACTCTCGCGACGTGGCAACGGCTTAATTCTCGCGTGCACGTCGTCAGATCTCTGGCTGGTTGTATCTCTACATTTTCACACTTGCTGCCATCCGTTTTTCTCGCCATTATCACGCATCACTGACATATTAAAGTTCCGCGAAAAAAATGCTACGGGTCGGTCGACGATGGTCGGAAAAATTATCGGCAGAATTTAGAAATATGAAACACGCAGCAAAAAGTTACTCGCTCATTACCCTATCAGTGTCCGGAAAGCAAACACTGAGAGGAGAACTGAATTTATTGAGACTATGAGGATTATGAGGTTGTACTCATAATCATATAGGAATATGATATGAGAAATATAAGTGCCATATTAAGAAGTATTGAGAAGTATTAAGAAGTATTAAGAAGTATTAAGAAGTATTAAGAAGTATTAAGAAGTATTAAGAAGTATTAAGAAATATTAAGAAATATTAAGAAATATTAAGAAATATTAAGAAATATTAAGAAATATTAAGAAATATTAAGAAATATTAAGAAATATTAAGAAATATTAAGAAATATTAAGAAGTATTAAGAAGTATTAAGAAGTATTAAGAAGTATTAAGAAGTATTAAGAAGTATTAAGAATTATTAAGAAGTATTAAGAAGTATTAAGAAGTATTAAGAAATATTAAGAAATATTAAGAAATATTAAGAAATATTAAGAAATATTAAGAAATATTAAGAAATATTAAGAAATATTAAGAAATATTAAGAAATATTAAGAAATATTAAGAAATATTAAGAAATATTATATTCAGAGAACCGAATGGTTAAGAAACAAGGCACACAACCTGTTCATATCTTTCAGAAAGTTGCATACAACGATATGGAAGCAGACCCTCGGTTGTTGAGTGAAAGATACACTCCAGAAAAGCGGCGTCGATACAAGTATATTTACTGCACACAGTACGGGTCACGCGGCGACGTCTGCAGCAAACAGAAAAGAAGTCAGCATAGACATAATACGCAAAGTGGCAGGCTGGACCGAAAATTCTCGCCCCTTTGTGAAGTTTTAAAAACTCAACATCGTCCCAAGCAAGGACTTTCTTACCAGGCCCATCCTGGACGAATAACATAAGCGCAGCATTGTTGTTGTTAACTCGAGAAAATAAAACAATTATCGAACTTTGGAGTTCTCGACAGATTCAATCTGTCGTAATCAGCGTTAAACATTTACGGAATGGATGTAGAGGAAGAGGCTCGTAATACGGTTAACCATTTAAACAAACTTACTTGTAAGGAAGTTCAATTATAATTGTATGAAGCGCCACTTCCGAGTAGAACAAACCCATCCTTCACTACCCTTATTTAACATACGTAAAATAACCCATAAGGGTTATAGCCATACTTTAAAGAATGATGCGGAGGTAGCCAGAGGAAAATGTTTTTACGAAAGTTAATAGCTTTAAAGATTGTGGCGACATTGGTGTAGAGTAGGGATACAACGGAATTTACTTATTTGGAGGAGGCGCTTCATACAATTACAATTGAACTTACTTACAGGTAAATTCATTAAATGCTTAATTTTTATGAAGTTTCAAACCGCTAACATTTCAGGAAAACTACTTTCTCTAACCAGGATTTAAGAACAATTGTTTTAGGTTAATACTGTTTTATTTTTCTGGAAACAATATGAGCAAATTGTATTTGGTAATTTTTCATTTACACAACATTTACCAACAATTGTTTATTAGTAATATCGTTTTTTTGCCTAAATAACGATATTTATCAAGCTTAGCGCTAATCGGTTCGTATTTGAAAAATAATGGTTTTTAACTATATTTGGTAACAATATCTTCTTTTTACCCCCAAAATTGTTTCTTTACCGAAATAACAATACTGCTCAAAAAGTTTTCGTTTAAACAATATTTAGCAACGATTTATCATCGAGAATTATGTACCCTTGACTAAATAACAATACTTGGCAAGATTAGTGCCATTTGGTTCATATCGCCGTGCCATTTCCCGGCTACCAATCATATTGGCGATAACATTGGGCAGTATAGCGATTGGCAGGTGTGCAAAGACGACGACCTCTGCATAAAATAATGTGGGTTCGATGAAATGAAAAACAACCAATATTATCTATATGTCTATAGCTACAGCCTTAATTTTAGCCGCAATCGCTAGCTCGTAAAAACATACATAAATTTGCATCGTTAAAACAATCAATAATGAAATATTCACAGCGTTATAAAATATTGTTTTTGGTGAAAGGCTGAAAACCGGGATCCTCGAGTAAAAGAGACCAGTCGCGTCTCGTCCGACGGTTACCGACGGAGTAAATGCACTTGTCTCGAGACGCTACCCCGTCTCTTCATTTGCCTTATTTAGGTTACAGTTGTACACATCGTTGCAGTAGCTGTTGTAGAGCAGAGGCGACAATGGTGACCCCTGGGGTACTCCCTGTTCCGGTGCGAATGCGGTGGAGACTGCTGCGTCTGTTCTCACAACACCATAAGACTGCGCGATGTGCGGAAATTTTTTGATATATACTGAGAGAAAAATCGGTAATGGAGCGAATACACATGAAAAATTGACCCAAACAAATATGTTTAGCTCAATGACGATTTAGGTGGCTTAACCTCTCGGTGGTTAAATACGGCGAAAAATGAGGTAAATGAGGTTAAATACGGCGAAAGTCGTGGTGAATTTGAATCAATAGATCTCATCGAGGCTGAGCCAACCCCAGTGAGATTGATTGATTCAAATTGAGGTTGACTCAACCTCCATGAGGTCAATAGGTTCAAATTTACCATCAGTTTCGTCGTATTTAACCTCACCGAGAGGTTGAGTCAAGCTTATGTCGTTAACTCAACCTCTCCGTGGTTGACCCACCTAAATGGTCATTGAGCCAATCATATTCGGTTGGCTCAAGCGCTTATATGTGTTTGTTCCATCCCCGTTTTTTCTCTCAGTGTATTGATTAAATAACGGGCTCAGTGAACCGGATTTAAAGCGAGGTGAAACAGACTCAATTAGTAACAAAAACTGTAATGAATGGCATTCGGAGACGGTAGACATTTCGCGAAAAAAAGGTACTAGCTGATGTAAAATTCTTCGGTTTTGCCCGACGTGTCAATTATTTTTGCATGCCATTGATTCGAAAAATGCAACGGTTACGTTCAAATTGCGGAACGGACCACATGTATGAATCGCATCGAACCGCATCTATGATCAACGTTATGACAAATCGATGCAGACACACAAAGTATCTCTAGACCAATTTTGAGAGTCGATAACAGTGACAACGTTGAGCCCCAACCCGACCGTAAGACATCGAACGTACACCCCGGATCAGTTTGGAGTTTGTTCTCTAATCGGAACGCTATAGATTTAACATGCTTTAGTCAAGCCGAGAATTCGATCTATACTACACCAGATGTCAATCTCGTTCGCGATTAACTTGTCACTTATACGGATTTTCTTCTATTTATCACTGAGGCTAGGTAAGGATTTTCAAGGAATTTACTAATGTCTCCTGTCAATATTCTATAGTCGAAGAACAGCTACCTGAAGTAATTGTGCCTTCCCGAGTACAATACCAGACAAACCTGCCAAATATTCGTCACGGTATGGCATGTCCACTTACATGCCATAGACAAGTGATTTATTGGATTTATAGGAAATCATAAGTGCCTTTTTCCCCTTATGATTTCCTTACTTGATAATTAATCTATTTATTCAATCCGTTAATTAATTAAAAGTTTTCCAAGAGAGAAAGAAATGTTGTCCTTTGTTTATTTAATTAGTGATATTTCCGAGCAATAATGATTGTACCAAGTTGATTTTACATTTTTGTAGTTTTTCTTTTGGTTCTAAAGCAACAAAGATAAAGGTTTGTTCACAAGTCGTGCCTTATTTTTACATCGCAATTTTGGGAATTCGTGAAATTGCGGATTTTGCGCCGTGGATTGGGCATTGTCGCATTTGATTAGAAATTATTTTTTTACGTTTTCTCTTAAATTTTTTATAGTCCAGTTTGGATTTTTTCAGTAGAGAGTTATGTTCTTTTATTTTTTGTAATTGCGACACAATTTTCGATGAAAAGGTATCTCTAAACTAGTTGACGACCTTTTTAAATTACAATTTTTTTTACAAAGTGTCCATTAACTCTATCCCTTTTATATCAGCGTATTGAAACACGTTATATACGCGCGTGAGTTTCTCGTTGAATGAAACTGAGAGGTTGGTGGCTCGAGTTAACCATGACGAAGTAAACGAACTCATTCCACAGGGCTATAGACGGTAGTGTGTCTACCCCGTGTATAAATACAAATAACTCATCGTGAGCTGTCAGTAACGGGGGTGCCTCGACCTCTGGCGCACACGCATCGATCGTTTGTATGTAACGAGTCACTTGCGAGTCTCGTCACTCCCGATCTGCATGCAGTTTCATATACAGTGTTCGTAGTGTTGGGTGTGCGTCATATTGGACGAACTGACTGAAAGGGCGAAAAGCACGAAGGGTTGCGGTATAAAAAAATGGGATGAAAAAGGTCGTAACAAGCGGGGGTTGGGCACGCGGTGACAGAAGAACAACAAGAGGGAAAACAGAGAGATGGAAAGATAATACGCGGGAATACGTGGGTGCGGGAGCGAAACGGAACGTAATGTACGATATGATACATAAACAGGCCACAACCGAGACAAGTCTGTACAACGTGTGAGGATGACAAGCTGGCTGGTAGATATATGTTATATGTTTGCTGACGCATCATTTACGGGTTGCCTTTGACGAATTTCACGAGTCGATGTTTACACGGGCGAGACAGAAGGAAACGCCGGGGGACTGGGAAGCCCGGTTATACAACTATCATATGCACGTATACGAGTTTCACAGATACATTTGCGGCCACACCGAGTATCAAACGAGTACAAACTCATGGATTTTGTGTCTGTCCGGCGGCAGACGGGAGTGCCGCTTTGCGTCTCTCATTCTCTTCCTCGATCTGTGCCTGCGGTGGTTGCTTTAACTCGGATACAATGGGAAAGTTCGTTCACCATGAACCTAATGAGCCACTGGATAGTGCATAATTAGTCACACCCCGACACATTGACGCGACGCAGGGTCAAAGTGGCGAAATGTCGATGCGGCAAGATGGACCAGTGCGTGTCGACACAATTGTGAATATACAAAAATTAACTCCGTTTACCTAAGGTGACAGTACCAATGCTCGGACGCAGCCCAGTCATCGGACACTCCTATGCAGATTTGATTTATTCCTAATTTAAGTATTAGAAAGCCTATTTGACACTTGTAATCATATCTACAAACATTATTCGATGCGCAGAAAAAAAGTTCTAAAAGGTTTAAGTCTAAACTATTTTCTATTGTTGCATTTTGTTAAAAGACAGATGATATAGAGTCCGGAAATTGGTACAAGCATTGCTACATACGCGATTCGATAATCGGACAGTTTGCAGAAGTTAGGTTAGCGAGCTTTCTTCGTAGCTTATCTTCAGAATTGTTTCACGTAAATATAAATTTTTCATTGATTTAATTAATAAATGGCAAAGAAATTCTTTTAGTTAATATGAACTTGTTGCGTTCGTGTATCAGAATTCTTGAAATCTATGAGTGTCCGAAAAAATTAGGACTATAGTGTCCGAATAGAGCGTTCGTAGACTGGTACATTTTTGGGCGATCTTGATATTTTCTACCGTAATTAAACAAAACATGTATCTTTTTGAAATTAATCGATATGTTTTGGAAACTAGAAACTATCAGCTTGACATTGGTTTCGAGTATTTTCACAAAAAATGTGTTCTTGACCAACGAATAAGTGCTCGAATATGGGGATGCTCTTAACAGTCCAAGCATTGGCACCTTCACCTTTATATTATTGACAAACAGTGAGGAATTTTAAGTGTCAAACCTTACACCTGATGGCATTTTAAAAAATCACACGAGCCTCCTTGATTTTCATAGAGCCGTAGTGCGGCAATACGGACCACTCTTTTCATCTCATTACAATAACGAAATTTACATAATTTCTACAAGAACGTGAAGTTCTGAAGAAACTGAAATTCAATTCCCGGTGTCTGAAGCCTTACAGAGATATTCGGAAATTAGATCCATTAATTTCCAACCTTCTTTATGGTTCATATTATCAAGCTCGCAAAAAAAAAAAAAAAAAACGCCAAGATGGACCACCGCATGACATCTGCAAACAAATATCTTTAAAACAGTTCGTCGCTAGGCCTGAAGGGAATACTTTACAGATCGCCGTTTCTTAATCGAAGGGGGGGGGGGGTCATGTTGCTGGTAATTGTTAAGGCCTAGGTATCTATTCATATACAGGTTCGAAGCCCCTTCACCTCGTAATATCTTCGAAAATCCATGGGCGCAGCTCGATTTTATTTTTTTAATGCGTCCCTAATAATGTTGTAATGTTATTCCAGAAAAAAAAAATGTTAATACAGTAGTCTGGAAATATATATTTTCTAAAAAAGATTGTTACTTTTCACGCGGCTCAATATACAGCTCATGCCAATTAACACAATTTTAACACAATTTTAAGTGACACCATTTTTTGGCTCATGTATTTCGGAATCTATGTGGGGAAAAACTTATTAGAAATTCTTATAAAAAAAACTTTATTCATTGCTTTATAACACTTGTGATGTGTAGTTCCAAAAGCAGAAAAGTCGTTGTGTGACGTATTGCCTTAATAAAGCGCACACATCGATCTATACGGTTATACATAGAGTTTGCATTTCCCGAGAGGGCAATTTATGGTGGGGATGCTCTCTCTAGTCTCGAGCCCATCAAGCGTCATGTACTTTATTCCAGTGAGGAGCGCAATGACGCATTCTTGCGCTTCGACAAATTCGGCTCGTCGCATCAGCACGGCCCCGAAGTAAACTTCGCCCTTCTGCTGCCACACTTTAGCGCGGGTCTCGTACGCGAAAGGCAACCTTGATTGTACATGCCTTACTTATCCTTCAAGTGGAGCTAATACAACAATGTACGGCGTTTAACCCGTAACTTTCGCATTAATTGCAGCCATTGCAACCTCACGCTATAGCGTCGATAAGTTAGCGAATATCGCGCATACTTCGGAGGCGTGAGGTTTTAGGAATAAAAATGTGTATGGAATGTAACGCAATTCCTATAACAGCACGTCGAGAGCGGGCATGCGGGAACAATAGGTACACAAGCGATAGCGTAACTAAAATATAGCATACCGCCTTGCGCTTTGACGGTGTTAATAATAACACCAACGGGCTGAATGCCTTCCTACCAAGTGTGGGTTTGAAGGTTGACATGTTAATTTGAGAATCCGATAGATATGACCGAGAGGTCTTGCTTCTCTCCGACTCTACCGGCATTCTCGTCGCTTCTAAGACACACACGGATGAGCTCGGCTACTCTGCCACTGGCTCGAACCTAAGTTCACAATTATAATCGGCTTGAGCGGCAATTCCGTCGATGAATAAAGAGGCCGTAACGAACGAAACGAAGAGGCGGCACCGCGTGGCTCAGACACAGTTGTAATTCGGTGGAGTATCCTTAACATTTGCCGCCTCACTCCGGCCCATGTTCCTCGGACGTCGTAACCTGTCCGATGCATTAACGTCTCAGCAGGGAGCGGCTTTATGGTTAGCAGATACACAGGTTCTCCAACACTGAGACCACAAACCGCATCTCGCAGCCAACTAGATTCGTCTTCACTAGTATGGTCTATCATCTTCTGTGTTGCTATGCAACACAAGTGTATGGAGCCCTTCTGCGGCGCACTGTTATGCAATTGTACGTGTATCGTACAAGCTGGGGACCCGACCAGGCTAACGTAGTTCCCGCATAACCAAACGTACGGGCGAATGTTTCTCTTGATTTTTAAACGTTTCGGCTTACGCCACAGTAAATGGGTAAAAACGCGTACATATTTCGTGATTTTTTTCTAGGTAAATATACGCTTTATCGGTTACATTTTTTTAGGGTGGACGGAAGGGTATATTAAAGAACATTTCGGAAGATTTTCATTCAATTTTATCGTTATGTATTTTTTTTACCCATCGGCGTTAACAATTTTCTTTCATCAATACGACAGATGAGAATAGAAACTTTTACGAAACAAATGATTGCTAGATATTTTTGTACATTCTCGAAATCGCAAATTTCACTAAATGTGATGGTAGGAAGTTCAGTATTGAAATTGGATCAGCGTAAGCTAAATCGAAATTGGAGTTATTGATTTGTAAATTACATATCATTGTATAGAGTTTCTATTGAAAGCGACAAGTTCTTGTCATTCTATTTTTATTCTTTGATAAGCTTATTATTATTATTATAAATTTATTTATGATTTATAAGAACAATCTTGCACTATTCAAATGTGTAGCGTGTATGTTAAAAGTACAAATGTTTTTCGAATGTTACTCCGAGCTGCTCTAAGCTGATTTTTCATTCTGGAGAATAATTAAACATTTGGAGTAAAAGCGCCGAGTATTGACCTTATATTATTGATTTATATCCTAATCGGCATGGACAATTTTTCCTTGTCTATCTGGTATATATAGTATATAATCTGAAATATAAACATAGTTTTGTATTCGTATGTAAGTATTATTATAATGATTATCGATCTTATCACAACACGCTGCGTTGAACGACCTCAGTCAATGGCGCACTGGCGTTCATGCCACTCAACAAAATAAATAAACAACAACGCATATATACACCACACAACGGTATGTAACACCGATTCGGAGAGCAATAAATTACCCTTATTGCTACCGCTACTACTATTTTATTGTTATTTATGAGCTTATATATGTTGTATAGACTGGATCGTTGTTTTAAACTTTGTATGTGGGGTTTAAAACATAACGTTTATTGTGCATGACAGGGTTTATCCCATAGTGCGAAATTTCTCGCAAAATCTGATCTTCTCTTTGAAATCTAATATTGTCAGCGATCGTCAGTATTCAATATATCATAGCATGAGAACAATCACATCATTAAGAGATCTACATAAACTTGATGCCCAAAAAACAGGTTGATGTTCAATATTTTTTTGTGATGAAAGTATGTGAATGACGACGTCGGGATTTCACACACAATTAATACATAGTCATGCATAAGGTACAGTTTTTTTTTAAATATTGATAAACAATGAAGTTATTCGAATTGATCGAAAGTATGTTCTATGAAACAGTGTAAGTCATATCTCAAAATCGATTCACCCGATGCACGTCAAATTCGAATGGAGCATAGTGATTTTGTGATATATTTATTAATTTTTTCATAACAAATGATGATAGTTGGTTTTTTTTACAAAAAACGAAGTGTTTTTTTATAGCTTACAATTTTTATAATTTTCAAAATGTCAAAAAATTATCCGTTCATTCGGAACTTTTATTATTATTATCCTGAAAATATATATTTTTGGTTTTCATTTCAGATCACTCTAGTTACCAGAACCACCGACACCGATTAGTCATGCAGCGACAGCGGCACTTTGATTCAATAATAAAAACTTCATGTTTATCAATATTGTCAATTAAAAAAAACTTAAATTCGGCCATACTACGTATTAATTGTGTGTAAACTCCTGGGCCCTGATTCTGAACTCCTATTGCCAAGTTAGTACAATGCTTTACGCTATGGGGAAACGTTATTAATAAGCGCTCAGTACCCCACCCCTGATGTCGTCATCTGAATACTATCATCAGAAAAAAAGTAAAAAATTGAAATTTTTCATATGGCTTCCTCATAATGTTCCTTCATTAGTAAAGCTTTCTCTATGAGAAAGCATCTCCTGTATTTTTGGCTTCCTCGTAGAGGAACCTTCGCGAATAAACGAACATTATGAGAAAGCGATCTCAAAATTTTTATTTTCAACTTTTATGAGGAAGCGATATGACAATTTCAATTTTCAATTTTTTTAACGTCAACATCGTGTTTGACTTTTATGCAAAACGACTGACTGATTCAAGTTCAGCGCAAAAAAATACACCAACGTTGCGATTCACTTTGTCAGATCTGTACTCGACGCGAAAAAAAAACATGGAATGCGGTCCTGAATGTTTTTTGGGCTCTCGATTTTTACCAAAAAAATCCCAATGATACTTTATCTAGCTTTTCCAACCCCTTCATATTCATCATCTTATTTATTTCTCGCCGTAGAACGTAGAGCGTATTTAATGTGTTTCACTACGCTGATCGCGAATCTGCCACTTATTCTATTCATAAATGAATATTCAATACGGAAAATTGCGTTTAAAATAAAGTACTAATCTTTCATGAAATTTAAAAAAATCGAAAAACACATCAAATTTAAACATTTCGATCGATTCTCTCGAAATTTCAATGCACTGAGATAAAATGACATAGTAAAAGCAACAAGACTGATTTTTTACCTTAAAAAATAGTTCCCAGGCGGAACGTTTACATTTTATCGTTACAACAATGACAAAACATCATGGTTGCAACCATAATTATAGTTTAATCAAATGAATATATACTATGAGAAAGTATCTATATAGACGTTCCCCCGGGAAACTATTCGCTATAGTAGGAAATATCATCCTTTTTCTCAGTGTGGGATCATCTTCCATCTGTGTACATGACTTTACCTAGATAGCTAAAAAAATGTTAACTATTAGACACACATGCTGTGTGTGAAAATTCAGGTTCATAGATCGAGGCACACACACACACACACACATTTTTCTAAACATGAACATTTTTTCTAAATATGATTTTTCGATGTTTCGTAAAATTTTGAACACGTTTTCATAAAATTCCAAATTTTGTTTTCTACCTAAAACAAAGCTTCCTCCATGAGAAAGCAAAATATTGAAAATCGACCGGCTTTTAGGGGTCTAAGCTTCTTCGGGGGCCGTAATTAAAGGACCCCATTGGAAATCCTTTGACATTGTCCACCAACTTGATCGACAATGCTGTAGTCTGTTACATTGTTCTTCTCAGTGTTGGAGTAGTAATATGGCAGAGTTCGTATCCTGTTGGACCATTCGCAACGGAGATAATTGAATGTCGGATTTACTCGATCGTGGCCTGCGGTAGTGTAATATGAAGATCTAAGGTTTCCAAGGTATAATATACACTTCGGAATAGAATTGAAGCGTGCTGGTACAGTACACAGAGCGAAGAGAAGAGTAATGGGAAACGCGTCATAGTGTACGTCAGGTGGCATCATCTTCCGTCTTCGTCGACTCTGTCGTCATCGGAGATGAGATCCGCTGTTGGCATGCGGCGCGGCTTGTACGACGGGCAATCTCCAGATCTCCCGTGCGCGCATAACTGGCGAATGGAACCGAAACTCCTCATCAAACTCACGGGAGATAAACGTCGCGAGGTTCCGAGGATGTTCGTGAGGAGAGAGGAACCTAGAGATAGGGTATTACTGTGGTTGATTATGTGTACGGGAAAGCGTAGGGAAACTCGTGATACACGAGAAATTTGCTAATTGTAAGATCCGGCGTTCAGAGCATGTCCTCGTTCATGAGATCTTTCTATATCAACCAATCTAGTTATACCGTTTTGGCAACCCCCCGCCCCCCCCCCCCAAACTCACCCGTTGCTCTCTAGTGTATATATTCTCGAATGTTATTAAAAAAAAATGTGCAAAGAGTGATACAAGATCGTCTTTGATAATAGTTGAGTTGCATACGTGTGCAAAAGGGTGGTCCTTAAATTGAAAATTTTATAATTCTCTGGGGGCCACCCCGTATTATCGTGAGGTATAAAATAAAAATGCGATGTGCGAAGGGTCCCCGAAATTAATACATTTTTAGAGGTCGCTACTGGCTATTTAGAAAGTTAAAAACTTGGGTCTATTTAAATTTAAGGGAGTCGACAAATTCCTGCAATGGTCAAAAAGTATAAAATATCTCTATCGACGACCGAAGGAAACATTTTATTTACCTAATTCTCTTCAACACACAGAGAAAAAACATCAAATGAGTCAACAAAATGTGCGCTTACGGGTGGCGAAACAAATGTTTGCTTGATCGAAAGGAACACCTCGTTGATCGAATTAACAGGCCGTCGATTCAAATGTTTCTTTACTTAATGCAACAATTATTTCGTTCGATCAACCAAAATTTTTTTCGCCACCCGTAAGCGCTCATTTTGTTGACTCCATCGATTTGAAGCTTTTCTAAGTGCAGCTGAAATGCGAGTACTCTTTTTTCAGCTGTTGACGAGAATTAGGTAAATAAAATGTTTCGTTCGTTCGTCGATTGAGATATTTTATACTTTTTGACCATTCCAGAAATTTGTCGACATTTACCAGAAACGACAAATTTTCGGTTTTTTAAAATTTAAGTTTTGTTACAACAAACATATGTTTTCAAATGAAATGTTCGGTTATTTTCCGCGGCAGATTTTCACCGTCTACAAAATTTTTTAACTATTAGTCATATTCGTCGAAAACCTAGTTTTTTAACCCTCGGCAGCAACATCTAAAACTACTTCGATTTCATAGGGATTTTGCAGGGTTTTTTATACGCTATACTTTGGCAGTGCGGGGTGGCGCCAAGGAAATCTCAAATTTTTCATTTTGACTTTAAATTTAAATGTTCCGAAGTTTTACATTTTTTTACATAGACGGTAGCGACCTCTAAAAATGCATTAATTCCGGGTACGCTTCGCACATCGCATTTTTATTTTACACCTCACGATAATACGGGGTGGCCCCCAGAAAATGAAAAAAATGTTCAATTTAAAAACCACCCTAGTGTGCAATGAACACGTATTTTTAAAGATGTATTACATGTTTTAAATTTTTTAATTTTAATTTTAAACTCCCGTTGCCCGGCACATTGTCCACGGCAACGGGAGCTTAAAACCCAAGCTTCCCGTATAAATATAAAATTTAGTATTTCAAATGCTCAAGCATTAATGTCGAGGCCTCCGGCAGCGTCGGAAAATAAAATAGCGCAAAGAAAATCAATACCAATTGCAGATGGAAGCGAAACAAAATTACAAAGTAGAATCCAGAAGGTATAGAAAAAAAAGAACTAGCTGAAAATGGAAACCGAAAATAACGTACAGAAAGATCTGTAATACAGCAAAATAAAAAAAAAATAAAAATCTTTGAACGAGGGTACACTGTTAATCAGACCTCGTTCGCCCGCCGACTAGTGACCCAGTCAGCCAGCAGGCTCCAAGAGGAAGCAGCAAAACCGATTGGGTTCTCCCGTTCATTTGATTTTTATCTTGCATGTGCTCCCGATGTCCCCCTTCAATATAGGACGATATATTCTACGAGGATTAGCCCGAGCCTAGCTACGGCATTGTAGACACTGCTGCTACACTGGACTACGGCCCTATATTCGCTTGGCCGTCCTAATATCATTAACAGCATTCGTTAACGACAATGCAGGCGCTGCTACTGTTGGTCCGATATGGTTCACGTTCTCGTTTTCGCGTTCGAGATTCTCCTGTACAGATTGTATCGATCCGGCCTTTTTTGCCCTCCATATGTTTTCAGAAACCCGCCTGTAGCGTAGGCTTGAGCTACAAGCTGATGCTGATATATAAGCCGAACGTATTATGCTAAAGACTCTGGGATTTCCTATAATTATCGTCGAGTCCCGCGAGCGAATAATTGAAGAACAACTTCTTCGCGTATACGTGTATAGCCCAGTGCACCTTCGCTTTCGTAGCTTCAAGATTATATTCGATCGAGTCACGCGAGAAATGAGCGAGACCGATGCAATTACGTTATAGGCGAAGAAGAAGAAGGCAAAGGGTACGTAAATTACCCGAGAGGAGCCCGGAGAGTGTTGAAACTACAGCTAATAAGTTCCCATCTGAGCGAGAGATGGTCGATCCTTCGTTGTGCACGATTCGCGTATAAAATTAAGCGTATCTCCGAAACTCGCTGTGCCAATTTATCTAGCATCATTCGCCGGCGTGCTTAATGTAGAGTTAGAATGGAGGAGTTGAAACGTGGAATTGATAAGTGTCGTCGACACGGCTTTCCAACAAGTGAAAAGTTGTCTACGACGTGGCGCAGATGAGCTACGGTGAAATCCTGGCGGAGTATCATCGACGTATTACCGTAGCGTACTACGTTATACTGCACGAAACAAGCGCAACTATTAAGCTTTTCCGTGGTTGGGGTGTGTATAACGCAGCTTTGCACGGCACGGGAATATATTTTACTTGCTCGAAGTTTGTAACGCGAAGCGGGAAGAACGGCTATCTCATCTACCGTTCGTCATACGGCGTCGAGTTCCGCGTAGCGGTTGCGCGACATCCCGTGATTCATCGCGAGTATCGATTCAAGCCGCCAAATTAACTCGCCACTCCGCAATCTAAGCCCCTGTTGGAGTCGTACACACCTCTGGTATATATATTAGGGTGTCTCAAAAAAAGGACATTTTTAAAAAATGTCCTCCTACCTTTTGAAGTACAGTAGGACCGCGCTTATCCGACCTTGGATTATCCGAGCCCTTATTCGACGTACGCTGTCCCCACATTACCTAGGATTACCTAGGATAAACGGGATTCTACTGTATAGATTTCGATCTGAAATTGAACCTCGCGAACGGCGGTACCTAGCAAAAAATCTTGACAGATGCCGCATTCGTCTTTTGTACCCAAAAAGAAAGAAGTTGTCGAATTTTTTGGGTGCAAACGTTGAATGCGGCACCTCTTAGGAATTTTTGCTTGGACCCGTCTATCGTGGGGTTCAATTTGAGATTGAAATCTATACTTTTGGAAAATTTTTTTCAACCAATTCACACTACTGGACATTTTTAGTTTCCTATATAAAATTTTGTTTAAATAAATAAAATAAAGAATAGGCACTTTGGGTTCACTCCAAAAAATGACAAAACGTTAATCTCCCACCCCGTAGAAGTACATATTTCAATCTAAAAAAACATCTCGCGAAAGGCGGTCGTTGACAATTAGGTGTAAAAGGTGCCGCAGTTTTAGGTACAAACGTCGTATGCGGCACCTCTTAGAATTTTTTGTTAGGGACTGCCTTTCGTGAGGTTCAATGTGAGATCGAAATCTATACTTTAAAAGGGTGGGAGGGAAAAAATGTCCTTTTCGCGAAACACCCTAATATATATATATATATATATCGGGCACGATAATATATAGGGTTAAAAGTGGTCAATATGGACCACCGATTTGGCATGGTCTTTCCGTGTTAAATGGGACTGCCATATTCAGCACTTTTGTCCTACAAGTTCTTCCGATACACACGACCGGACTGAAACCCTCGACGACAACGACCGAGCCACGGCCACTCGTAATTAATTAATGCACGCAGACCGCCATGACGTCCCTCCCACTTTATTCTCCCGAAACTAATTGGTAGATACGACGGTAGAGCTCATCGAACCTGACTGGCCAGTCACAGAGTTTCTGTTGCAATCGGACCAAGTCGATGAACTTCACCATGAGGCGAGCTATCATCATCTTATCGCACACGCTGATCCATTTTACCATACGCTCGCGTCCGACCGCGCGTGACTAATTCGAAGCGCCCATTTGGTCTCTAAGCGACGCGGACATTGTTTTGCGTAAGGTCCTCATGTTAATTAAATATATTTTTTAAATACAAAAAGGCATAACGGTCATATGAAATTTGCACGGTGTCGATTGAAATTAATCGATAGTATCGTTTGAACTTCAGGTTGTCATAGAATTCAAAGAGAATCGTTGTAAAGGTTAGGAGACCGGTGGAGCAGTTAGAAACAAACTTTGCAACGATGCTCTTGTACGTTTTATGTTTCACGAGTTTTTCTTTATGCTAAGGTTGTCTAGAGCAGGCTCTGCCCATGAGTGGTCTTTAACAAAAGCTCAAAGTGCATCGAAGCCGCCACGAAGTTTCTGTTTCAATAGAACCAAGTCGATGAACTTCACCATGCGGGGAGTTGTCATCATCTTATCGCCCACGCTGATCCATTCTACCATACGCTCGCGTCCGACCGCACGTGACTAATTGGAAGCGTCCATACGGTGTCTATGCGACGCGGATATTGTTTTGCGTAAAGTCCCCGTGTTAATTAAGTATAAATATTATAAATACAAAAAGGCATACCTTTTTGTATTTACAATAAACGGCCATACAAAATGTGTAGGGTTTCGATTGAAATGGATTAATAGTATCGTATGAATTTCAGGTTGTCGTAAAATTCAAAGAGAATCGTTATAAAGGTGAGCAAACCGGGGGAGGAGTTGGAAACAAACTTTGCATCCATTTTCTCGTACGTCTCATACTTCACTTTTTTTATTTTTTTCTTTTTTTGCTAGAGCTGTCGACAGCGGACTGTGGCTAGGGGTTGTTGAAGGCAACCCCTCGGCTACGTGTACTACCTACTTATATACTCGTGTATACATTTGGCATTTATGACGATACGGGAAGCGAGCGGGTGTAGCGATAGCGTGTTGACCGTTAATGAGCTATGAATGGACAGCCGGTCGGTGAGTCACGCGTGTGTCACGGTCTCCACAGGGTGTCACGCATGACATTGGGTCCTACAGCGTGATACCTTTAGATCATTGAAACCGACCATTCCCCATTCCTTCATTACCCATTCCTTCATTATCAAAATATCCACGCCTAGTCACTCGCGTCGCCCGCTTATCTCGCATTGACTAACGTGCGATTCATTAAAAAAATATATAGGTGCCAGCGCAAATTACACATTGCGTTCGTATGTTTGATATTCTTTCATACAGTTTTTGTATGAAGAAGAAATAAACGATAAGTCTCACTTTACGATAATTAAGACTGGCCTGTCTAACGATGTTGATAATTGTAATAATAGAAAAATAATTTCCTTGAAGTCTTTTAAGCATTTCAAGAAAATATGGTCTAACGAAGATTGCATTACTTGTTTACACAAAAAATCCACCGCATGTTTGCCAAGAGGAGAGACATCGCCTGATTAGAGTAAAAATTCAGATCAATTGGGATTGTGGGATTTTAAAAAGTTTAATTGCAGAAAAATTGAAAATTTAAAAATACCATAAAATTTAAACGATGGGATCAATTTTTACCAAATTCAATACGAAACATTGTACCGTGTTAGTCCATTCCCATGCCAAATTTAGGGCAGTACTACGGTTTCGGAGGCCCCGTAATTTGACCATGGATTCATCATTTATGGACGAAAATAAGTCGATTATCAAGAGTAAAAAATATTCAATTTCGCCTTAGTTTTGGAGGTACGAGTCGTTTTATAGGTAAAATCGAAAATATGGTCGGTATAGGATTTGAACATTCGATATGACATATATCGAATGATCTTTATTATAAAAACATCAACAACAAAAACAACACTTTTTTGGAGCTCCCCCCCACCCCCTACCTGCTATAAAAAATAGCACTAGGGGCTCTGCCCGTGAACGCGCCAAGGGCTTCCATCTCTGAGCCCGATTACGATATCTCAGACCCTTTAATTTGACTGATGATGATGATATTATTATGAAGTAATCATTAATTAATACTTAATTAATTAATACTTAATTAATTAATACTTAATTAATTAATACTTAATTAATTAATACTTAATTAATTAATACTTACGTAATTAATACTTAATTAATTAATACTTACGTAATTAATACATAATTAATTAGTACTTAATTAATTACTAAAAAAAATCGGGCACGCACGCACGCACGCACGCGCGCACGCACGCCCGCGCGCGCGCACGCACGCACGCACGCACGCACGCACGCACGCACGCACGCACGCACGCAAGCACGCACGCACGCACGCACGCACGCACGCACGCACGCACGCACGCACGCACGCACGCACGCACGCACGCACGCACGCACACACACACACACGGAATGTTAATTAGACTTTACCTCCTCGTGGTGCATTCTGGGTAACGCTAAAGTAGTCTATAAACGGTATTGTACGATTTACCTTGCATTTTATCTCTAAGCGGGCTTGTTGTGCGAAAACTAAGGTGAAATCGACTATTTTTTACTCTTGATAATCGATTTCGATGGTCAAATTGAGGGGCCTCGGAAATCGTAGTATCCCCGTTCACTACTCAGTGGTAGGATCTACGTAAAGTGCCAAGTAATCTTCAGTAGTTAACTACACTGTAAAAAATGTCTGTGAAGTTTTATGCATATTCAGTATATAAAATTTCATTGAGACGTATTTAAGAATATTGCGTTACCGGTATGTTAAAAACAATATTATTTGTATAATATTTGTAATAATTAATGATTAAACGGACTTACCAAGTGAAGTTCAATCATGATTGTAAGAGCGCCTCTTCCGAAGAGATCATAGTTGTAGTACCCCCCCACCCTTCCGACAGTGTCGCCACAAAGTTTAAAGCCTAGGGAAAAAAATTCCCTATCGTACTGCGGCCTCGTGCGCCGTGCGCGCGCCCGCGTCCATCTTCATTCTTGAAAGCATTGCCGTGACTTCTAGTACGGGAATCTCCCTCGAGATGCTTGGTCGGGTGGGACTGATCTCTTCGGAAGAGGCGCTCTTACAATCATGATTGAACTTCACTTGGTAAGTTCGTTTAATCATTAATTGTAATTCGCGCCTCTTCCGCGAGATCATAGTTGTAGCTGTTTAAAGTTAGTTACGGCAATATTACACAGTAACCTTTTTTTTTCTTTTTTTTCTTTTTAATTATATTTCCTTGAAGGAAATGTTACAGTGATAATGATACTTTATTTTTGAGTACATGAACAGTTGAATAACACATGTTAATTCTTCCTTAACAATGCCACACCGCCTCGGCAAAACCGGCGCTAACTGACGGAATGTTCCGATCATAAAAACGAGCGAAGGTTTCGGAGTCTTTTGACCAACCCGCTGTTTTTCGTATCAAGTCAATACCGACTCCCTGCCGCTTGGCCGCTGATGTAGCCGCATGCCGTGTGCTATATGCTGAGAAAGTGTTAATATCTACGCCGCTTTCAGCCATTACTCGTTTTATCCACCGGCTAAGGGTCTGAGTTCCGACCGCTTGATGGGGTTTCTTAAAAGATATAAATAATTTAAACCCCGATTTGCGTAACTTTCTGGTTCTATCGATATAAGACAACAACGTTGATGCTACACAAATAGACTTGTCATTTGAAAAGAACGGAAGTCTCAGTACAGGTTGTTTTTTCTTCGGTCCGGACGTTTTGATGTTATCGGGGATTTTTATCTCGAGCGTATTTTCGTCTGATCTCTGAATGTTCCGCGAGTCGATAAGGGACAGCGTTTGCATACGATGTCCTGTTGCTAGCGCTAGTAATGTTACGAGTTTTAACGTTAAGAATTCTAAACCAATCTACTCATTCGGATACCACTGTGATAAATATTTTGAAACGATCTGCGGGTTCCAGGTCGAGTCGTACTTTGGAGCCGCTGGCCTTAATTTTGAAACGCCTTTAAAAAACCGTTGAATGTTTTCGTTTTGTCCTAAATGAGGCCCCAGTATCAGAGAGATCGCCGATCTATGGCAGTTTAGCGAGCTGTACGATGCTTTTCTTTTAAATTCTTCTGTGAGGAACGCAAGCACGTTACTCGAGGTGCCGGTAAATGGGTCAATTTTATGGGTTGAACAAAATTTCGACCATTTTTTCAAACCGGATTCGTACTGGCGAAGCGAAGATTCTGTTAATGATGCCGTTAATATCTCGACTGATTCCAGTGGTACCTCTCTCCGGATGAACGCTTTCCCGATAACTTGGCGGCAACTAGTGAAAGGCGTTCCCACAAAGGGTGTTCCTCCCTGCAGGAAGAACGTATCAAATTAATATTAGGCTGGAAAACAATGGGTTCGTCGGTCAGCAACGATAAAAAAATAGGAAACCAAGGTTGCGCTTTCCAGTATGGCACGACTACTATGCCGTTTGAGCCTTCGCGTTCGATCTTTCTCAACATTCTTAGAATCACTGAGAAGGGCGGAAACGCATAAAAGAACCATCTTGTCCAACTTAACGTGAACGCATCTATGCCGATCGACTCGGGATCCCTCTGCCAAGACACATATCTCTGGCATTTCGCATTCGCTCTGCTCGCGAATAAATCTATTTGTGGATATCCAAAATTTCGAACGATTTTTCGAAACGCGCTGTCAGATATCTGAAATTCCGTCTCCGGTTGCAATCTCCGCGACTCCTGATCGGCTTCTACATTTTCACTAGATCGAATATATGCCGCGGAAATCCATATCTCTCTCCGCTCGCACCACTGCCAGATTTCTTTTGTAATGGCACTAAGTCCCTTGTATCGACTGTCTCGCATTCTGTTAATATAGGCGATTGCCGTGGTGTTGTCTATCCGTAACAAGATACTACATTGTCTTTTATCGTTCGCGAAACATTTTAATCCGAAAAACGCCGCTCTCAGCTCTAACACGTTTATATGCAGCTCTAAGTCCTCAGCCTTCCAGAACCCGTGACAACGCCGCCCTTTACAGTACACGCCCCACCCCGATCGTGACGCATCCGAGAAGATTTCGAGTTCAAACTGCGGTTCGTCTATTGGGGCCCTCGCGGTGCGAATATTTGTATCCCACCACGTGAAATCTTCGTCAAACTCTCGTGGAATTATCATCCACGCGTCGAAATTATTATTATTCGCTTCTAGCGCGCGATCTCGCGCTTTTTCGAACCGTCTTATATAGACCATCCCATACTTCAACGCTGGATAGCGGGAAACCAGAGTACCCACGAAGGCAGCAAATTCTCTAATGGTGCAACGCGCCGTTTTTCTGAATTTCCTTATTAATTCGACGGTGCGTAGAATCTTATCGTCTGGTAACTTTATGGATATTTTCGCGGAGTCAAAAATTAGTCCCAAATATTTGCAGCGCCGAGTGGGGATTGTGAGACTTTTCTCGACATTAATTACGAAACCGAGCTCTTGCAGCAGCGTAATCGTCTCGCGAATATTTTCGACACAACTCTCGTACGATTTATCGATCCCGAGGATGTCGTCAAGATAAAATACGGATGTCCGTCCTCTTTCTCTTAAGTACGCTGCTACGGGTTTTAATAATTTTGTAAAGACGCACGGTGCTACGTTTAATCCAAACGGTAAGCACATGAATTCGAATAACTCGCCCTTGTACGTGAATCGCAGAAATTTTCTGTTTTTTGTCTTTATAGGAACGAGATAGTATGCGTCTTTCAAATCTATTGTTGCCATAAAGTCGCTGGTGCCGATTAGCCTTTTTGCGACTTTCCAGTCTTCGACTTTGAAGATGGACTCGTTAAGTTTTTTAAGATTTAAAATCATTCTGTGCGTGCCATCCGGCTTGGGCCTTAAAAAAATATTTGATATAAATTGTCCTTTCGACATGGTGCATTTCTCAATCGCGCCTTTGGAGATTAATTTTTCAATTTGTTTTTCTATTACAATTTGTTCGTTAGCCTCCCACATGGGTTCAACCGGCGGCCGATCTTGTCTCGGATATTCTGCGAAGGGGATCTCATACCCTTGGACCCATTTCCGAATAACTGGATCCTTGGTTATCTTGGACCAAGCATTGACAAAAAATTGTAAGCGGCCCGCTGGTTTACCTACTTCTGTCGACGAGGTTAACGACGTCTCCCGTACTGGTGAGTCGACTCTCTGAGGTATGATGACTTCTTCGTCTCCGATCTGTTGGACGATGGCTGACGACGCCCGCTCGACGTTGGCCGGTGATTGTACGACGATTTGTACGTCGACTGACGCAGCGGGCCCCTCGGGTTTTTTGACTGACGCAGCGGGCCCCTCGGGTTTTTTGCTTTTTTCTGCGTGTTGTTCTGCTGTTGCTGCTGCTTCGTTGGCGGTTTCAAATCCTTCGATGTTCGTTCCAAATTTTTCGCAGTCTTTAATTTCTCCTCCGAATCGGCCCCGAAGAGCCACTCGTCGACCGCTGTATTAGATAGAGTGTTCTTCAACGATGAATTTAAGTTTGAAAGGATTAGTCCTTTTCAGGCAAGGGATTCCTCTCGATGTACCGACGCGAGCAATCAGCCTGCATCACTCAACTTTTCTATCAATTCGAGCTTCGCTGAGCTGTCGATCTTCAGTGTTATCGAGGTTGCACTGCCTATTGCCCCAAGGCATGCAGCGATCCGTTCTTGTTTTTCGACAATCCGTTTATCTCGCTTTGTCGCGTTCTCTTGTACGGCAGCCGTGATCTCCGCGTTTAGCTTCGGCACCACGATAAAGTCGCAGTTTTCCGGCGCCGGGTATTTTCCTAATAGATTCTTCACCTCCTCTTCCGGGAGTGCTTTCTTCAGGATTTCTGACCAGCGGAGGGCTATGTCTTTATGCACCGCCGCCGCGGTTTTCTTGTCTGCTTCGAGGCGTGCCCCGATAACTCCTAGAATCTCTTCTTGCAGTTCGATTTCGTGTTCGGGTATCTCTCCGACTCCCTCATTGGCAGTTTTCTCTTCTGCCACTTTGTTTTTGGTCTCGGGCACCACCCGGACCCGCGATGTCGAGCGCGATTTCTCTCGGAATACCGAGGGTTGCTCATTCTGCAAGTTGTCCGATGCAGGTTGCGCCGACGAATGTCTCGAGGGCGATCGTTCTGATGACCGTCTTGCTCCTGATAGCCGTCGTTGCGCGGGTTGTCTCGACGAGTTTCTCGATGTATGGTGCACCGACGAGCGTCTTGACATAGAGCGCCCTCTCGAGTTCCTCAATCCGTGTCGTTCCGGTGAATGCGCCGACGTCGACCTCGACGTATGCCGACCTGAGGAATATCTCGAAGGAGATCGAGTCGGTGATTGATTTCCCGTTCGTAATTCCTTTGACACAGATCGAATCGATGAATATCGAGTTAGTGAACGTTCTCTGTTGTGTGATGAGTGACGAACTGGTGATCGTCCTCGTGACCGCGAACCATCCGACGAACGTGTTGACGCGCGGTGATCTTGCCGTCTATTACGCGACCTCGAACGCTTACCTGTAACCAAACCTTTGTTTCAGATGTTGCGTTCTTTGTCAATTGTTCCCGCAACGGGGATGTTTGGCGGGATAAGCCAGCGGCAGACGTGCTTCGCGGGTAAAACCCGGGCAGTCGCGGTGTTGTACTGTTTTTTCTTCGTCAAACGAAGATGTGCGGTTCGGTAAGAGCCAAACGCACACTGCATAACGATAAAATCGTTTGCAGAATCGACAGCCGTCGATACAGTACTCGGAACCCGAACTTCGAGTTCCAATGCGTCGACCGTCCCACGGACAACAAAAGTGAGGTTAACCCTCTACTTACGACGCTCCTCCTTCCTTCGGTCCAATTTTCCTTCAAGTCGACGAATTTTTCGTCGTATTCTATTCTCCTTGTCTTCCTCATCCGATGATGATGACCTCTTCTTTCCTCATCGTCCCATAATTTACTTTTTTGTATCGCTTAGATGTGACGACCCTGACACAAAGCGAAAGAATGAAGATGGACGCGGGCGCGCGCACGGGGCGCGAGGCCGCAGTACGATAGGGAAATTTTTCCCCTAGGCTTTAAACTTTGTGGCGACACTGTCGGAAGGGGGGGGGGGGGGGGGTACTACAACTATGATCTCGAGGAAGAGGCGCGAATTACAATTACATCATTTTCATATACGGATGTATTAATTTTCAATGCCATCACCGGTAATTTTAATATACAGGTATTGCATTTAAGATTATATTATAAAAATTCAAATACAATGTATATGAATTCTAATGTCATATAACTTTGTATATTAAACATGTTGTAAATTTCATAACATTTTTTACAGTTTACTCAAGATTTCCAGTAGTTTTCAGTAGTCCGTCAATTTAGCACCGGGGGGTAGTTCCGTAGTTTCTTAAGAATTAACTGCCGGATAGTCCCAGTAGTATTTTTCAACAGTTTTCAGTAGTTCATGCCCTGAGGGACAAAGCGACGTAATTAAAAGTAATTTCCATAACGTCGCAGACTCGAGTGAAGAGCAGTTGAGAATAAGATATACGTGCTACTGCACTTCGTAGAATATCAAACTACTGTGTGGTAACACTCCACTAAATTATGAACTATACGTCGTCGGTGAAAATACACGAATATGATCGAATTTTGTTTGTCTTTCCGTATCATAGATATATTGTATCAATGAATCAGCTATTCCAAAAACCATGCGCAACCACATTCTACCACCGACATTTTCTCCTTCATTCAGCTGAATATTTCACCTTTACTTTTTATTATAAATAAAAAATTAACGAAATATGGCTCCCTATACGCTTGAGTCTGTACTCCGAAAAAAGCTTCACAAGTTGCGCAAATAATTTGCTATGCGGCTGAATAATCACGATAATTGACAGATGATATAGCCTTTTGGCCGTGTCAAGACTGTGAATTCGAAGGAATTAGAACAATTCCGTTCACGCGGCTAAAAGCAAAAAATTATCAGACGGTTTTTTTTATAGAAGCTTCGCACACAAAAGTACATTACATGAGAACGCGTTTTGATAATATCGATTTTCGCACTTCTTACTATTTTTTCATTATTTGGTTTTTCACATTTAATTTGACACTTAACATCAAAACTACATTATGTAATATATAGACATTGTAAATTTTGCTCTGATCCTGAATGTCTTTCATTTCATCAAAACATACACACAGAAAATGTGTCCGTTTTGGCAACGTACCAAAAAATACTTGAAGTATCGAGTACATTTTGTAATTGAAATATTTCTCAAGTACTTTTCGCAATTAGGTTCGTAGCATTATAAGTTATCTAGACCTTAAAAAAGGTGCATTTGTACATGACTTACTCATTGCAAAAAATCGCCACCTGAAATTTTCATAATTCGTCCTTTTGAAACTATTTTGCTTCCTCATGGACGAAGCTTTGTTTTCCTGAAAAAAATTTTTTTCGAGATTTCAGTGTCAGAGTACTTAAAATAGTCTGAAACGTCGAGAAATGTGATTTTTAGCTGGCGTGCGTGCGTGCGTGCGTGCGTGCATGCGTGCGTGCGTGCGTGCGTGCGTGCGTGCGTGCGTGCGTGCGTGCGTGCGTGCGTGCGTGCGTGCGTGCGTGCGTGCGTGCGTGCGTGCGTGCGTGCGTGCGTGCGTGCGTGCGTGCGTGCGTGCGTGCGTGCGTGCGTGCGTGCGTGCGTGCGTGCGTGCGTGCGTGCGTGCGTGCGTGCGTGCGTGCGTGCGTGCGTGCGTGCGTGCGTGCGTGCGTGCGTGCGTGCGTGCGTGCGTGCGTGCGTGCGTGCGTGCGTGCGTGCGTGCGTGCGTGCGTGCGTGCGTGCGTGCGTGCGTGCGTGCGTGCGTGCGTGCGTGCGTGCGTGCGTGCGTGCGTGCGTGCGTGCGTGCGTGCGTGCGTGCGTGCGTGCGTGCGTGCGTGCGTGCGTGCGTGCGTGCGTGCGTGCGTGCGTGCGTGCGTGCGTGCGTGCGTGCGTGCGTGCGTGCGTGCGTGCGTGCGTGCGTGCGTGCGTGCGTGCGTGCGTGCGTGCGTGCGTGCGTGCGTGCGTGCGTGCGTGCGTGCGTGCGTGCGTGCGTGCGTGCGTGCGTGCGTGCGTGCGTGCGTGCGTGCGTGCGTGCGTGCGTGCGTGCGTGCGTGCGTGCGTGCGTGCGTGCGTGCGTGCGTGCGTGCGTGCGTGCGTGCGTGCGTGCGTGCGTGCGTGCGTGCGTGCGTGCGTGCGTGCGTGCGTGCGTGCGTGCGTGCGTGCGTGCGTGCGTGCGTGCGTGCGTGCGTGCGTGCGTGCGTGCGTGCGTGCGTGCGTGCGTGCGTGCGTGCGTGCGTGCGTGCGTGCGTGCGTGCGTGCGTGCGTGCGTGCGTGCGTGCGTGCGTGCGTGCGTGTGTGTGACAGACTTGCGTCGTTTAGAACGACTATATCTCGGAAACGGTTCGAGATAGCCAGTTGAAATTTGGTACACTAGTAGAGTGGTCACGTCTCTTCCCCCGGTGCAATTTTCATGATGATTGAGGCCTGTTTCGAGATTTTATGCGATTTTGAAATTTTTGAAAAAAGGTCGTGGTAGCTCTTGCGTACATTTTGAACAATCGTCCTAAAATTGCACATAAATATAATAATATTACCAAAGAACTTTGGTATTGAATTTGGCCGAAATCTATCGAAGCAGTCAGATTTTATGAAATTTTGATTTTTTTGAAAAATTACTAAAAATGGTCTAATTCGAGTAAACATGAAGGTATCGAGCTTAAATTGGGCACGGTAATGGACTAACACTGTACAATGTTTCGTATTAAATTTGCCGAAAATGGATCGAACCGTTAAAATTTTCTGCGATTTTGAACTTTTTGAATTTTTTCAGAAGTTGTATTTTTTGTCCGACACAAGTTTATGTATCAAGTGTCGTCTCAGGAGTAAAATAATTTGGAGACTTGTCATCGGTGGGCGAAAAATACATTGAACGTGGCCACAAAACGGTGAATATTAGGTAATTGACTTAATAATTAGAAAAAAAATATTTTTCCAAAACCCTGTATTTTCGTTAATTGAAGTAGGTGCACGGATGTAACAAAGCGAAAACATCGGTGTATTTTTTCGCGCTGAACCTGAATCGGCTAGTCGTTTTACATAAAAGGCAAACACGACGTTAACGTTAAAACAAGTTGAAAATTAAATTTTTCATATCGCTTCCTCATAAAAGTTGAAAATTGAAATTTTCATATGACTTCCTCATAAAAGTTGAAAATTGAAATTTTCATATGGCTTCCTCATAGAAGTTGCAAATTGAAATTTTCATGTGGCTTTCTCATAAAAGCTGCAAATTGAAATTTTCATATGGGCTTCTCATAATGTTCCTTTATTTGCGAGCTTCCTCTATGAGGAAGCCAACAATACAGAAAATGCTTCCTCATAGAAGAAGCTTCGCAAATAAAGGAACATTATGAGAAGCCCATATGAAAATTTCAATTTGCAGCTTTTATGAGAAAGCCACATGAAAATTTCAATTTGCAGCTTTTATGAGAAAGCCACATGAAAATTTCAATTTGCAACTTTTTAATCTATTCTTCACATTCTTTTCGTGGAAAAAAAATCCATACAAAATTTCATTATAAAAACTAAAAGGGACCCTTCTCTTTTTTATTAAATTTTTAAAAATAAATTTACAAAAATGAATACTTGTTAAAATGATATTTATTCAACATTTTAGACAGATAATCATATATTAATAGAAACAAGATGGCAAGCTACTGAATGAGTATCTGTAATGTGAGTGGGTACTCAAAAAGTACGTGTACTTGTCCTTGTACTTGTACTTATACTTGTACTTGATACTTGAAATCATAAAAAAGGACTAGAAGTATTAAAAAGTACATATGTACTTCAAGTACGTACTTGAAGTACCAAACAAGTACTCGGTACTGCAAGCACTGTCCAGCTCTGGTAGGACATGTAAAATATATTTTGAAACCATAATGTGGCAGTAAAATTTTTTCTATTTTAATACAATCTTTCCTTGCATTGTTCCTATGTGATGAGAAAGTAAAAATGATCACGGAGCATCAATTCAATTTCTCATCCAGTAATTTCTATATCGTAGCAAGATGAAATCTTCGATTTAATCTTCTAGCCAATAGTATCTATATCGTATCAGGATGAAAGCTTTGATTTAATGTTACGTCTAGTAATCAAGAGACGTGGTAGCGTCTCGACGTCAAGGACTTAAACGAACGAGGTTTTTTAAGTCCTGATTTTTTAAAAGTCCCTCCCGTATATTTAACTTCAATCTGTCAGAATTGAAATCTTTCGTTCGATGGCACTTGAAAACGAAGCATCGGATCAGAATTTTAACGCCATTTTTATTACATAATTCAGAGATTACATAATTACAAGATTTCCAACACGCCCAGTTACGATCATAACAGTTCGGCGGATGATGCGTCGGCAAACATGGGCATCATACCCTGCAGAAAGTCCGAAATTTATTATAAAAATGTCATGTAGGTATCCGGTTCTTTTCAGTTGCTGTCAGTGGGCTTTTTTATTATCTTGACTAGTACTCGGGCTCACAGCATAAAACCAATTCTGGAATAAGAAGAAGAAAATTATTTATTATCTTGAAAACCTATTAAAGTATTAAGTATTGTATAAGTCATTATACGGTATTTATCAAATAAAAGTTGCAAATTGAAATTTTCATATGGCTTTCTCACAATTTCCTTTATTCGCAGTTTTTTTTTACGAACTCCTTGTGGTAGTGCCTTAGCTTGTTTTCGATTTTTTAGAATATTATTTAGCACACTCCTTCCTTTAGTAGAAAAATACGACTTAACTTTGTTCGATTTTTTTGAAGGTCTGGTTTTGATAAACATCTTTTTTTTTTAGAGAAAACGACTTTTCAGTGCTTCGCGTACTAATTTTACTTCTTCGGGAAAAAGTATTTTTTTCTTTTCCTATACGGTACCAAGATGAACATTTAATGATCTTCATAAAAGCTTGATAAACAGTTCTATAAAGATGTGGTGTAAACGTTACGAAGTCTTTTTAAAGCAGCACACTGCTGGTCATCAATGCACGATTTCCCTGGATATCAATATCGAAGTCATCCAGAAAGTTATCCATGTCTTGTCGGATGTCTTGCTGGTTGTATTCGATCCTATTAAAACATAGAGCAAGATATCCAGCAAGATGGAAAACCCAGAAAAACGACGCGTTAATGAACAGCAGTTTACTACTGGCGAGAAAAAAATCAAAGTACTGGATAATGTAAGTAATGACATTGTGAATTATGCAGTCGAGCAATTACAATTGAAAAAAAGAAAAACCGCGATGAAAGAGCATCGGTACTTATGGAGACGAAACAGCCGATTACAATTTTTCCGAAGCTCAATTCCCGCGGTGTCGGGGGCGGATTAAAGAAAGCGCGGAAACGACGGTCCCGAAGACAGCAGCATCAGCCACGGTGGAATGCAATTTCCCGCGGGGTATATTCCACTGCTAAAAGAAGTCGACGAAGACTTTGTCACAGAGTGGGCGGGGCACACACACACCACTGTCTCCTTCACTTTCTTATCATTCTCTTGAACGAAGCATTCTCTTCACTGTGCACCATAGCTATATCGGTGGAAAGACGTTCGCCGCAGGCGAATCTATCTACGGCGTGGTAGTATAGCTACTATAATCCGCAATACTTTTACCGTTGATCTTAGAAAATCGGTTTAATTCTCGTGGCGAGAGATTCGAACGAGTAAATTTCGTCTTGCGATAACTCACCTCCCTCGAATCGAATGAGAAGGTGGCACCCACTACTATAACTATGGATTCCGATAATTGCGAGAGAACTTGAAACTCTGTCGGAGGTGACGTTATACGGTTTTCTGCGAGTTTTCCATCCTTTCAACTGCATTGATGAGCGATATCATTACTTGTATTCTGCGCAATCAGCTCCCCGTCGTATCATTATCCGGATACATATTCTATCGATATGTGTTGTACCGCCGGTACCGCGATTCGCGTTTTAATCTCCGGGGTTGTAAATCCCGTCACTCTGTGCGTAGAGACGATACGCTGGATGACAACACCGCACGCCAACTTAATCTTGTGCGGCTAGTTTTTCGGAAAAAGGGTGAACACTGATTTTATTTTTACTACAATATATATATTTCACTGAGAAAACAAATAACAATGGATATACACTTTGATTAGTACTAGGATAGAAATTAGTTATGTTGTGAAGTATAGCACGTGGATTGCGAGGTGACGTTAACGTAAAGGTGATTGCAAACTGAGCTGGAAGAGTCAGTTGCTGCCGATCTGTCGATGTTGGCGTTACGTCTTAGACTAATTTTGTGAAGAGACTCTTCCGTGATCGGTGACTTGAGCTTGCAGCTCTGAGAGGGGATGCATTTAGTTTGTAAAATTCCTATTGGTAAAACTGCAGTAGGCGTTTTTTTCTCATCACCAATCAAAGAAGATTCCCCTTTTTGTGAGTCGCATGACTCATTTTATTTTGGGTTTTCCTAATTTCGGCGAAGAAATAATTCTCGCGCTCTAATAGTCGAGCGTGAGACGGTTCGATTATTTTATTGCGGCTAGGCACCTTTGCTTTGGTCGGTATATTGAATACGGGGATCCGTCTAGCTTGTCCAAAAGAAATCCCTTTGTATTAAAAAGGTTGTAAACAGCGAGGCTAACCATTCAAAAAGAGTGAAGAAAAGTCACGTCCACTGATTAACAATTTTTATGAGTTGACCACGTGGCGGCCAGACACTGGACGTTTTCCAGCGCGAGCTCGCCCAGAGGATTATAGACCCTTTTTTGGTGACTCGTCAGGAGAGAGATAGATGCTCTTACCTGCCGAGTCGCCCTCGAGTTTTAATGTATATAATAAATGTAATATTAAATGTTTATACGAACTATCACTATGGCTAGATCTTACTTGCGTGGTATTACACGCAACAATATGAGATATTCAGGGTAAAATCCTTAAAATGAACGTATGTGTGCATATACATGCCTTGTCGTGGTAAAAATACTTGCATGATCAAAATATAAGTGACTTTTTCTGAAAATCACCTTATGATAATGTAACCGCATACCTTTAATTCAGTGTACGCCATCTACAGTCCGGTGTGAGTGATAGCCGCGTGTACGGGGTAAAAGTTGATGCGAGGCGTACTCTATCGAGTATCGGATACCTGCAGATTCATACACATTAGATATTACATGTCACCTCGCGTGTTCGCGCATAACTATGAAAACTATTTTAAAGTATCGTGAATTTATAATTAACGATCAAAGTCGTAGAATAACACGGGACTTAATGACTGAACTCAAGAACTCAATTCGTATCAACTCTCGTCATCAGCTCTATTCCGTCACAACTTACGCTATGTTCAACTCTCGTCGATATCATCTCACTCCAATTTTGGAAAGTCGGCGAGTTGGACTGAGTGGACATCAGTTCTCGTCGTGTGCATCTCTCGTTGATCTCAACCCTACCGGCCCTTGGGCCGATAGCTAAGTCAGGTTGCGGTCGGTTATCTCCCTCGAGGGCAATTCACGTCGGTCTCACCTCTCGAGCTCGGCTCAGCTCTCATTATGTTCAACTATCGTCGATCCTAATTCATAGCACGATTTGGGAACGTTTCTAGACATCGGTTCAGTTCTCGTCCTGTTCAACTCTCGTCGTTCCTAACTCACAGCACATGCAGCTCCAAACGGTTTCAGTGATTCCCGATGCTTCCTGTTTCATAAAAAATCTATCACACGCGTTCTAAAAACTAACTGCTCTAAATGGTATATAATACTATCGCAGATATTCTGACATCGACAGAGAATTGCGATTCCACACGAAGGTAGATCAATATTTTTTTGTTAATATTGGTGTATGTTGTTAATATTCTTCATTTGTAAAACATAATGAGGAATTGCACATCATAGTATGTCGAAACACTTCACGGGTTCCATCCATGTATTGGGCGACCGTATTTGTCACCGGCTATATTCAACCTAATAACGATTGAAAAATCATAATATGTATATATGGGGTAATTCGTACCATTTCGATCTGGGTCTAACCCTGCACATCTTGGATTGGACCCGCAATTTTTAATATAACAGAATTAATTCTCAAAAGCACACATATTTTTTATTAGATTTAAAAAAATTGTTTATAATTAATTATGATAAAAAATAAACTTATTGATCACCACAATTTAAAAACCTGAAAAATTCTGAAAAATCGTGTGTCATGTATAAGTTTAATCTTTTAAATCTTGTGTTATATTAAGACTATTAATCTTGTGTCATATTAGGTTTTGAGCCGGAGTGGGCTGTCGTGACCTATGTGTTTCGGAAAAAATGGTGATACAAATTAGAAGAAAAAATCAATCGATTATGTATGGGTTATCGCTTGACCATTTTTATACGTCACAATGCAAACGTGCTGCATGTGCTGTGAGTTAGGAATGACGAGAGTTTAACAGGACAAAAACTAAACCGATCTTAAGCAGCGTTTCCACATCGTGCTGTGAATTGGGATCGACGAGAGTTAAACATAACGAGAGCTGAGCAGAGCTCGAGAGGTGAGACCGACGCAAATTGACCCAGAGGCGGGTAACCGACTGCGACTCGACTTGGCCATTGGCACAAGGGCCGGTAGGGTTGAGATCAACGAGGGTTGTATATGACGAGAACTGATGCGCACTCAGTCCAACTCACCGACTTTCCAAAATCGGTCTCGTGCTCGTCGCAGGGGAATGAGATCAACGAGAGTTGAACATAGCGTAAGTTATGACAGAGTAGAGCCGATGACGAGAGTTGATACAAACGCGAATTGTCATAACGGAAACAGCGGCTTCCTCCCGGCGCGTCATCCCAATTTCGGCAACGGTCAAAAAATTAGTCATCTCAACCATTTCAATGATTAGTACAACTAATTAATTGGCTTGCAACCACATGGTAGCCGCAAAAACCGGGAAACGTCAGGGAATTTAAAAATTGGTCAGGGAAAAAGTAAATTGTCGTCAAACCTTCTATAAATAAATAACATGTACATAAAAGGAAGCCATGAAAAAAAAAAATTGGGAACATTTTGAAAAAAAAAAAAAACACACACAGAATTTATCATTATACAATAATTAGGCATTTTCATTTACATTATTAATTTTGTTTTAATAGACGTGGTTAGAATTTTGTTCCGGAAATGTTTTTTATTGGTCAGTGAAAAGTCAGGGAATTTCTTTCAGTGGAAAAAACGGCTACCATGAACGAACTTAGTTATTGGCACAACCAATAGTTTTAGGGCGCAACTGATTTGTTGTCTGGCTGTAAGTATCCTAAGAAATTGGCTGGACCAGACAATCCTTTCTTCAGGGTCTCGAATATCGCAGACTACTTTTGTTGGCGGCTCCATTTTTCTCTTTCGGGGCTCGAGGTTCTCAAACAGTACAGGTATGATTAAATGTAAAATGTTTCGGCTGGCCAAACACAACAGGGGCCGTCGAACACGAGTGGCGCCTCGCTAAGTCCCTCGGATCACCGGATTATAGATGGAACAATCTGTCAGCGTCTGCCTCGCACGACCGTCTGCAGCAAAAGCGGACGAGAATTGTCTAAATCGGAGCACGTTCCACCTTTATCCCTCTTTCGTCTCGTTACATTTTATAGTTCTGTTTGTCGCGTTTCCAACGTTGCCGGAGAGTACAGCGCGATATTTCAAAATCACATTTTCAGCTTACAAGGTTAAAGAAAGAAGAGCTTTTTTCAATTGAGTCTCGTTCGTGCTATGTTGGTACATGATTACGTTTTGCAACGGTTTCAGGGAAAGCCGAATGTTGAACGACCGAAGAACGTTATTAACCTCGAGCCGAAGGTAATTTGACCTGCAAATGCCGGAATTTAAATTATGATATGACGGTTATTGTCAGACCGTAGTATCAAACCAGACCCACTCAAATCTCACCTTGTATTAATTACAACAATGTTATATATGCAACCTAAAACTACGCACATTTTGACATTCTACATGCATTACATTGGTAAATTGGAATATTCATAAGTCAAACCATACTCGATTGCTCTTGAAATGTTCAAGTACGACGCAATATTTTTAGAGTAACCGACATATCCATTACTGATTTTTGTTACATTACGATACATGTTACAAAATTACATGTATCGACGATAATTTTTTGCCTACTGTGACAAACTTTAAGAAAATGCTATCATGTGTGAGCGTATTTGATACATATACTTTTCGTATTTAAATAACAACCACGTGAGAAATTGGAATAACGCTTATTACATGTATGAAAAAGTGACAATCCTTGTAGTACCAAAAGTCGGTAGATCAACGGTGTAGATTCAACGTGCTCGAGTGGCAGCCGTTTGCACAGATGGCAGAGAAAGGTCCTCCGGTTCGTGTGGCTTCGCCGTGCTCACCACGCCAAACGTTGACCACATATGGTATTACTATACAATATACCTACCACAATATGCTGTACGTACGCGAAAGAGCGAGAACGATGACACGCGGAGAGGATTGCTATGTTTCTGCTGGTGGTACTGGCCAGCAGGCTGAAGGCCTCGAGTGGCCTGCGGGGCTACAGAGTTCGAGGAGGAAGTCTCGAGGTCCTTTCGCCCTTTCGCAGTGGTACCGATGTGCTGCGGCGTGGCCGGTTTGTTTGGCCCCTTGGAGCATCGCCAAATAGGAATTGGCTATTCACCAAGCCAATGGTACCTGAATTACCGCTGCTGCACAGCGTGCCGAGAGGCGTGCGCGCCCCCGATGCCACACCGACTACTACTCTGTGGGCTCGCGAGCGAGTTACCATTCACCCTCGACTGCACCATAGGGTACAAGAGGTCGGCGCGTTCACTGTCGTCGTTGTACATAGAGTGTCGAGGTTCTCCGTGCTTGTTACGCGTCGTGTATTCGATTATCTGCGTCGTGGTTTATTACCAAGCCAGTAGTTGACCCCCGTCACGTCGTCGCCTAGCTGGTTCGCGCCCCTCGTCGGCTTGCATACGGCGCTTCATTCGTTCGGTATTGAATACTTCTCCCTATTCTCGTGTCCGTTCGTCTGTTTCACGATCGATTTCCATAGCAAGAATTTTCTATCGGATTTCGCTCGCCACATTCATTACGGGCATGTGTAATTCTGTGGTCGGTAACAAATCACCTTCCCTATTTTCTACGACACTGTTAATATTTCGGACAAAAGCAAATTTGGTTTTCATGCATCTGCCTACGAAAACCTAATTTGCTTTTGGCAAAAATATCCACAGTGTCGAAGTAAATGGGGACGGTGATTTTTTACTAACTGAGCGAGGGGACGGTCATCGGGAGGATGTTTCACATAGCCTTAAGGTAGTCCTTGCGAATAAGTTTCAGAGAAATGAGAGGGAATTGTAAATACTTCTCGATGGTACACTGAGAAAAAATTACATGGTAAAAGCAACAATACTGACGTTTACCATAAAACATAATTCCCAAGAGGAACTTCTACATTTCGTAGTTACTACAATGATAGAAAGTCATAGTCGCAACCATAATTATAATTCAACCAATTGAATATACACTATCAGAAACTATCAATATAGTTTCTGATAGTTCCTCCTGGGAACTATTCGTTGCGGTAGGAAACACTATCCTTTTTCACAGTGTATACAAATCAGAGAGGATCAAGCGTATTAAAGTTGCGGAAGAGATTAATTTTGCATAATAATCATTCCAACATGTTATTAAGAAAATGATGAAAAATAAAATTGTTCAACAAAGTTTTTTTTTTATGACAAGTGTTCGTTCATTTTTCTGAATAGATATCAATTTTTTCAGATTTTTTAATTCACATTAAATTTTGTGATTTTCTACACGTTTTTCCCATATAAAAAATAAGTGTTTGCGATTCCCTCTCATTTCTCTGAAACTTATGTGAAGTGAACACTATTCGCAAGGACTACCTTAAGGATGTCCAACGTTCCAGACTGGCCAATAGAAAGTATTTCATCGGTATAGTAGTGAAAAATTACAAGATCGATCTTAATGGTGTTTTATTCCTCATTTAGCATCGTTTGGCATAATCAATCGTGTAATGGCAAAATTTATCATAAATGTAACGTTTATTCTGTAACAGGAAAATTAAAAACGGATACTTTTTCCTCGACGTCAACGCTCGTTTCGACGCCTCGAGCGTTGTCGAGAAAATACCACATTATCAAAACATAATAATTATATCGTAATTCTGGTCATTTATGTAAATCGTCAATTTTGCATCGTAACTATGTATTATTATTTATGGGTTGTTTATTATTTATTATTATTCATGGATCGACAAATACGTTACGAGAACCGCCACCGCTTATGTAGGCCCTATATTAATGAATATGCCAGTCATACAGAGATCGACAATCGATGATCACTTCGCTATCGCATGTGATAGAGCTCGGTAGTCAACCCTCGAGGAGTCTCGTCGTTATACGGAGAAATAATTTATTTATCAACTGTGTGTTACTGTTCATTGGTCATATTGTCAAAATATAAAGTGGTAAAATTATGGAATACTGTCCAACCGGAACAAGGATAAGTTAGGTCGTTGAATTGGATTGGGCACCTCAATACTAGATACTGGATTCTGTCTCGTACTAGACGTTATTATGTCTAGTATGAGAAACTTACGTAAATCGACATTATAATAAACTTATATATCTTTGCCTCAAATACTTTTGTATTTTCTACCGATTTTGCAAACACTTCGATCTCGTTGGGCCCTCCAAGGGAAACTGCCGTGTGCCGTCTCAATATAGGTAAATAATAATATTCTAAAGGTTACTAGTTTTGGAAACTACTTTAATTTAGTTAGATAGAAAGGAGCCGTTTTCAATTTATTAGTCGTAAATAATATTCCCACTCAGCGTACAATTAGAACGCATGAGAACGCGTTGATGGTAGACGTAAAAAAAAAAAAAACAAAAATGTTAACAAAACTTGGCATGCAGTTTCTCTGTACCATGAACGGGGTGTTTTTAACGTTTTGTTAATATTAGGTGCGAATTTAAGAAGATAAAGATTCCCATGTACGAATATCAGAATGGCACCATTCTGGCCCAGTACTGGTGCCGGAGCTACCAGTACTGGCAGACGATTAAGGCCCGGTACAAATCTAATGCAGAATCAGTACCGGGCCGATATTGAAATGATCACACCGGCCCAGTGCTGGCTGTCGGCGTCGAGCCAGTACCACGTGCCAATGTTCAGCCACTGTTCAAAAACGATAATAATAAACAGTAAAAATGAATGTTTTTATCGTCTGCCTGTTTGTTTAATGCATTTCTCTGATCGTGGTTTACTGTGTTGTTGTTATTTTACGCTTATACGTTGGAAATCTCGGAATAAATTTTTCGACCGGTGATGGGATTCGAACCTGCGACCCTACGATTACTAGTCCTAGATCTTACCTACTTGGCTATGCTAACGTTGAAAAACAACGTTTCGAAACTTGTACATCAGTTGAGCAAACGCTTGCATATTGTCACACTAACTTCATACGATCGAAAAGTCATAAAAATACATCAATATTTATTCTTCAGTCACTGAGTTCTATATAAAATTTATTTGTAATTTATCTTTTTCATACTTTGATATTATTGAGAAAGCGTTGGTTGAACTCTGGCAACCAGTACATGCCCAGTACTACGATGGATATAAAATTTGATCTAAAAAAGGATTTTATCTAACACGGTCTATTAGCGATGGCCGACTCTTTGTGAAGTTGTTCATCAGCACTGGGCCCTGGTCGTTGAACAAGACTCGGCAACAAGGGCTGTTCTAGCATTGGGCCGTATTGTCGGCTCGGCACTTTGTCCAGTACTGGCAATCAAGGTTGGCCCATTCTTGGTGAAGTTTCTCATCTGTACGGGGACAGAGCCGGCAATTGAGACTCAGCAACTGTAACTGTCCCAGTTCTGGGCCACATTAGCAGCTCCGGGCTTGGCCCCGTACTGGCAAGCTGCATAGGCCCATTACTGACAATGTTATTTGCCAATACTGTCCGAGAATTGGCAAACGAGACTTGGCAATCGGTTCTGTCCCAGTTCTGGGCCGTTTTTATGACTCCGGCACCGTACAGATATTCGCACATGGGTTTTAAAGAAGGACATGTTTTTCCATATCGAAATGTCAGCTAGATATGTCGCTGTTATTTAGACAGCTTACTTCTCTTCACATCATATATGAGAGACGCTGCTCTATAGAAAAATTTAGATCTTATATTATTTTATATCTTATATTAATACCATGCCCCGTGTAATCGGGGTTGTAGCCAAGTCGAACTTCATAGCTTTTTTTCCGAGCAAAATATGTCACGAAATTCTCTCCTTCGTAACATCAAGCCGGCCTACAGCAAGCACACGTTTCATAAGAAGTAATCAGTGCTCAAAAATCGAGAGTTGGATAATATAACTTTGTTACATTACTAAAACGCTACAGTAGAAAATACCAAAGGTTTGCATAAAACAAGCAAATCTGCAAGCATCGAGTTGTAAATGTAATAAACCTAAATGTCGATGGAGTGAATTGCATTTGAATCACATGAACTACTCTATTACGAATCAAAGCTCATAACAGTCGTAGCTTAGGAATGAGGCAAATTAACAGTGGAGTTACAATCTGCGGATCTGACGCAGCTTGTCAATCCGTCGTTATCAATTTGCCTACAAAGGTATTAACACGTACTATTGAAAACGTCTATTCGGAAACGAGAGCAAAAGGTAATCGCTGTTCACAGATCAGCAAGCATAACCGGGTTATATTGGTTCGGATCCGAGCATTTCAACTTGTTGAACCCGCAGCAATGGTTCACAGCGCAATCCCGGGTGACTGTATAAAGTGAATATAACGCTTCTCGAGTTGGAGCTGGTTGCCGTCCGTTCACCAGCTGGGCATTCCTCCTTCGAGCTTCGCGTCCATCGTCACTTGGTTCCGTTGAGCGGACACAACGGCGCTTCGCGTGAATCTATTCTCCGACAGAAACGACATGGACTCCGTCCGTGCGGATACGAAGCGAGAGCTTCGATCGCCGTGGAAGCCCATCGTTGAGTCTGTGCAAAAGAATAAGCGAAGAAGAAACAAAGGAGTGCGGGGTTGAGCTTCCTTCAGGCAAGAGAAGTATAGGAGAATAGATAGAGTGCAGTAGCCGGCGTTTGCGCGAGCGGTATAGCGCCAAGGAGCTGAGAGGTAAGTCGAGGAACCGAGAACAAAACCCAGAGGTGCCACTCGCCATGCTTTATATGTATGTATATATAGTATACTTATACAGCGCCGTGCAGCTCGAGACGCGACGGAAGAAAAATAGAAGCTCTCGTCCGAGACGAATTTTCACAGCGCGACAAGTGCTCGCCGTCCCAACCCTTCACCCACTCATCCCTCGGCGACTCACCTTATTCTCCGTTGTATATTCGAAGGATTTCCGTTAATGAAATAATTAAAATTACAAAGCTCCGTTAGAGCTCCGCTTAAGTAAGCTTCGCTGTGAGTTTTTGTCTCAGTCCGCACAGGAGAACTCTCGACATTTCGATGTATATTCGAGTCTCCGCCGTGGCTGTTGGGTCAACTTCCTGCAGATTTTTTTTTATCGTCGCAAGGCGATAACAAGACTGTAATATGATAATGGAATTCTCTTGTTCGAATCAATAGGTTTTGAAGAATACTTTACACACGCAGTTGCATTACCAATTCAATTACCCTAGAATCGCGCAACTGCACAACTTGTAGGGGCGGTGGCGATGACTCTGCCGATCTGCCTGCTTTCGGACGATGGAGGCACTTGTTGTTAGGACGCAAGATGGCCACGCAGGTGTACTTTTCAGTTAGAGATACAATACTGTGGCAGTTTCAGACATGGAAACCTCGTTGAAGATAGCAGCTTTGATACCCCTTTAGAATTACTTGAAGTATTTGCGTGTTCATTGCGAATTGCTAAATTAATGCTTCCCGTGGTATTCCTCGAAGGGGCCATGTTATAACCGACAACACTTAGGAGGCCGTTATAGCACCGCGAAACGTCTTGTTGACAGCAGGTGAGATATATAACTTCACCACTGCGGCCTAAGATTTCATCTGGCAACGCAACGATTTCCAAGCCTTTGGATTCTTTACCGGTAAAGATTATCCGTAGACTGCGGACTTTGCTTTCCCTCCGTTTCTGGCCTTCTCTGCAAAATAACGCATCGTTGCTTAAAAAGCTAGTAGCACGAAAATTGCGATATCGCATTAGCTTTCGAGCGATCATACAACAAAATTTGCATTTTTCGATGGTTACAATCATTACCCATTGCTGGCCATATGTCAAGTATCATATACATGTATATATATATATATATATATATATATATATATATTGATGATCCTTTGGGCTGCGTAATTGGTTTACATTGGAGGACGATATCTAATCCTCACATCAACAGAGTAATGTATCTCCAATGGGTCTGTCATACAACCTAATACACTGTTGTTCTATGAGTATATAACGGTTGGCAATATCAATTGAAATTACCCTAGAAGACAGTTGCCAATCATCTAAAATTGGTAAACATTACATCGACTTTTAAACAGTCTGAATTTTTGTTCATTGTTCTGTCATCGTCACTCGAACATTAACCAATTTTATTCAACTTTACATTTCCAACATTCAATGATTATTTCCCTTTGCTGAATGAAGACTTCCTCGCTGAAATTACCTCACCGGATATTATTACCCAAATTACTCTTAATTCATATCCGCCTCACGAAGGCGCGAGCTTATTCGATTAAGTCTATCTCTTGGTATTATTACGTCCTGCGAATTTTCAACGAAATTTACTGACGCAACTGGTTAAAAATTCTTAAATATTTGATAATAAAATAATAAAGTCACAAGGGATATAAAAAGCAATTGTCGGGTCATAGTAAAAATTACATTAGCAAAATGACCACTGATAGGCAATTGCGTGTCAAATAATTAATAATTACGCAAATACATCGCTGAAGGATTCTATGCAGTGATTGGCATAGGAACAATCATATAATCTATTCGAATCGCTCGCGATGGTCATCGACAGCAAGAATACCTAGGGTCCATACCCATTGTCTTAATTAAAACGCACAAGTAATGTGAATCCTTCCCACATGCCAAAGGAGATGACACCTTATCGCTCTACATGAGGCGACTCATGTACGCACACAGCGGTGTAGCCAAAGAATCGGTGTAACTATCTCGAGGCGATTGATTGGGAAAATCACCGTTGGCGCTAACGAATGCAGCACCTCTCGGAGAATAATTATTTGAAAAATTATTAACAACATAATAAAAAACTATTAATAATAATATCATTTGAGTAGAATGTTTATGGAAAAAGGCAGGTAAATACATGATCAAATAGTAGTACTACAAGCATTTTATTGGCCAGAACGTTTACATGATTAAGCGGGTGTTACAAATTTTACTTGACACCGCCGAGGTGTTAAGTAATTCCGAAAAGCGAGCTGCGCTCTGTATGACGAAACTCTGACCATAGACCTGCGCGGTTAAGTATTAGGTCGTCGACATAGTTTGTTCGATTGTATCGACATAACTTGAACATGTAAATCACCTGGCAACGAGAACGTAAAATATAATTTCCGTCTGTACCAAAGTATCGTTGAGTCCACATTTGTTCTACATACTCTAACACATGCGACGGGCTACGAAATCTCAAGTACCCTCTCAACGCATCACTTCTATCCAAAGCGCTGTAAGCTGAGGTCGTCGTCTCTGATGCAAAGAACCAACGCCTTGACTCTAAAATGAGACCGCCGTGATGTTTCACTCAGTGCGAATTTACCGAAATCGTTTAATCTTACGATATTACACGTTTAGAGTGAGCGGGTTGCCGTGAAGTGACATTCGCTTAAGGCCTTATATACGCGAAAAATTTCAAAACTTTTCATTTATTTTTATTTTTGATTCCATTAACTTTGAACGGTTAGGAATATTTTAAGCTTTACAGAATTGAAAAATTCAAAAAATTGTTAAAGTTACAGCATTCAGAGCGTAAAAAATTTAATTTTCTTGGAAGCAGGCAGGTAGCTGCGGTAACTGGCCGCGCTATACGGAGACAGGTGCGCTAGATCGGCAACTTCAAAGCCGTTTTTACACGATTCACTTTTTTGAACCTTGTGAAAGTTCTAACTTTTGAATGAACGTTCAGATCGCTTTTGAATTTTTAAAACATATTCTTAATATCATCACCTATCGTGTGAACCACAGAAACAAAAATTTCAATGACACAAAAATATATAACAAATAAAATACCGCCAAAAAATTGAGTAAACAAATTTTAAGTTTCGCATTTTATTATAATAATTAAAAAAAAATAATATTGTTGGTTCACACTGAAGATACATTTATTATGCAATTATAAATATGTTCATTTTTTTCAGACACCCACATCGATGCCAAAACCTTTCACCATCAACGCGCGCGCAAAAAAATACATTGCTTCATTATGTAATATCTCTGCCATTTGTTAATATTTCTGATTTTTTTTACATATGGATTTGGCGACCTCTGTCGCCAAATCCACGTGATTCGTATTCGACGCGTTTATGTTTAAATTGCAAGACAGCTGAGACATAACATTCATCTATGGATGAACGACTTATTACTGTCAACATTAAATACCGTAAAAATTTATAAATTATCCTCAGATGAAACTTGTTCTGTAGAACTTATCGCTCCGTTAATACTTATTTAGAGGTGACGATTGGTTTCCGATTCGTGAATGACTGGAAATTTGTGATACACCCGAATAATCGATGAAACACTAATTATTCGAGAAAAACCATAAAATTGTTAAATTTACCATTTACATGATTAGACAGAAGACACGTACACAATCACAAACATATTGATATGTTGACAGAACGAAAATCTTTAACATGTCCTGACATATGCACCGTTTTTACTCGGTGTATGGGCGCATAGGGTGTACCAGAGTCATTTGCTTATTCTTCGCTCCTCATTATTGTTAGCCCCGTACGCCAAATATTGGGTGAGACATTTTGTATATATTGTAACGAATATATAGCTGACTATTCGTTGAGACACACGATATTAGTTAGGATTGACAATAGACGATTATTACTTGGATGGGTGACCGCGGTCACTCATCCAAGTAATAACCACAAGCTGAAGACAAAGTTAACACGTCTGCGGTCAGTACTGGGATGGGTGACCGCGGTCACCCATCCAAGTAATAATCACAAGCAGAAAACAAGCTGACTCGTTTGTAGTCAGGACCGGGATAGGCGAACGTCTCGACTGTGACCAACTTCTCACCATTCGAGACTTTGGCCCATTCGAGACTTTGTCATTGACCCAAAACAGTCTGGACTGAGACGTCTGAACGAACAGACATGTGACAGTTCGTGCTCGGAATATTTAGATACGATTGTACTAATAATATCCGCCCCCAAACTAAATACACGCGTTATTCATTCGCTCGATCATTACAATATTTCAGAAATTTGTTGATCTATGTGCTTCTCCCACACAAAAAGACGAACTTTAAAATGACTAAAATACTTCGTCAGGTACAATAATAAAAATTTGAGCCACCGCACGGGGAACGCATTTGCCAACAATATTATGGGAAAGCCTTAATATACTGTTTATTAAGTAATAATTTAAATAGCAGGGTTTTGCAAAGGCAATGGTGGAGATTGGATAGGAGCAGGAACGGCGAGCATCATCTCCAGGGAGAAGAGAGCGCCTCGGGGAGTTCGGGTGCATTGTCTCGATAGTGAAAAAGACACAGACAAAAAACCAATATCTCGTGCAGGCAGCCACTTCGAGCGTGCCGGGTGCGTTGCTTGCGTGATACTAACGCGTTAAAATATCGACGATCCTTGAGAGCCTCGGCATTTTGGGCTCTTCGTAACTCGCTTATTTAGTAAAAAGGACGAAGACCGCGAGGACGATGGTTCTAACCCGGCGCCTAACGCGTATTTTCACCTCGTTAAAACTTTACGAGCTATGAGAGACTTTGCAGCCTCTCTCGCGCTACTTTTTAGCCGCCACGGCACCACCACCGCATTTTCTTCGTTCTACACAACCTTGTATTTACCTCATCCTTCTTTTGTCGGCAAAAATCATCCCTGGAGCACACGCAGATATGTGTACAAAACACTATTCACTCAAGCCATATGGATTCATGAGAATAAACAAGCTACAGCGAGTGTAGGACTTTCTGACAGCGCGGCGCATTCGTTATTTATCGAATGGTACACCGATAAAAAGGTTTGGTAATATCAACTAAGCTGCGGTTGCGGGTGGCGAAGGAAATGTTTGATCGATTGAAAAAATGTTTTTTACAATCAATAACAGAACAGTCAATTCAACTAAATATTCGGTCACACGACTAAATATTCGTTCAATCAACTAAATATTTCTTTCAATCGATCCAAATCTTTCCTTCTCCACCCGCAACCGCAGCTTAGTTGATATTACCAAACCTTTTTATCGGTGTAGAGAGACCCACTATTCTAAAGGAACCCATGTCACAAACGAAGCCACTGCCAATAACTGAACCGCCAACATTTTACTTCAGATTTTTAATCTGATAGTATGAATATGCGTACCATTGATGTGTATAAGTTGAGAATACATAAGCGTTTATTGTAAACGTACTTTACGTAACTCATGCATGAACAGCGCAACTTTTCGTGCCTGCCGAGAGTGTCGTAAGTGGCGGTTTACCGCCAAGTTTACTATAAATACCCGGCGCATGCGCACGACTATCGCTGTACTAGTATCGCAAAATACTATTATTTTTTGGTTTAAAAAAGCTGTCAAAAAAACTTAGGTATGATAACGTTTAGTCAACGAATTTTATAAACGTTCATTAAACGAATAACTGAACGTTGAATCATTCTAAAATAATTCACGATAAAAAAAATGGTTAATGGAAAAGTACACTGTAAAAATAAATTGTAAATTTAATGTACTGAAACTTGAAATTTGCTAACATTACACATATTAATTAAACATTAATGTACTTTGCTTGTAAAATAAAAATACCAGATATTAAAATTACAAATATTCTGCTTGAAATTTACAAAAATGTTCATGAAAAATACAAATTTTACTGTAAAATTACAACATTGCACATTTGTTTGCAATTTCAGAAACGGTTTATGTAAAAAAGCTTCTAATACTGTTCATTAATTTTCAAGCAACATTTTTTAACAGTGTAATTTCAAAAAGGCTGAAGTAATTCATGTATGTAACAATAATTAATATCGTCAGTAAATAACAATAATAATAAAGAATAATAGCAAAATTCATTAATCGTAATTATATCAATTCATTCAAAATCTTCGCTACAGTCGGGAGACGTCTTCCTTCACAACAGATTTATATAATATGACAATATTCTGCTACCGAGTTTATTTTTAACGAAGCCAACGGACAAACACTAACAAAAGACATTTTCGGCATTCAATTTGTCGTGAAGCTGAAATAGGCTTAACTTATGTTGCTCATTAACTATGAAGCTAAATGTCTTTGGTTGCTCATTGAACGTCGTGGCGCAAAATAGGAGACACAGCGTAATACGGCGAATCGTGCTCACGACATGGTGTTCGTGAAACCTGCTTATTATTGACACAGCGGCGCGTTGCCTAATGGCCACTATGATGGTTTGACATGTCGCGTTCACGTCTCAGTACTTTTCATATAAAAATTGTCAACATGTTCGGCGTGTCAATTTCTAGACTGAAACTAGATATTCCTGTTTAAAAATACAATCACCAATATTTTTTATGAGATGCTATGCCAGCAATAAATGCTATAAAGTTCTTCATAGAGTTTTCTGGTAAATAATTCTTCCTCATATAGGATATATATTCATAATTTTTTTTTAGTTTTTCGTATTCGAGTACATAAAATAGTCTAAAACGTTCAGAAATGCGGTTTTTTGTTGGTGTCCGGATGTACCTACGTGCGTGCGTGCCGGCGTTAAGAGGAAATGCGAGTTCTCTCTAAATGTTCTCATTCTCTTACTCTTACCAATATTATTTTTGGAGATAAAATGCTTCAGATTTATTTTCGAAAAAGTTGCGATTTTCACGGATAATAAGAGTTTACAGAATTACAGAGAAAACTTACACTTTCCCTGAATCTTTCTGAATTTATATGAGAAATTCTCTAGGAAAATGGTTTCTGAATATAAAAGAGAAGCAGACCGAGCAAGTCAACGTAGTTTGTAAGATTCTGTGCCGGAAAAATGTATTCAAAGGTTTTCTAACCACGATCCGTGATTCTTCTTGCGATATTGCAAGACATACAAACTTATCATATCTTCGTGATTAACCATCGCAATTAAGGTCATCAAGATGCACGAGAATGTCTCCTGGTACCTCTTCTCCCGTGATATAGCTGGCGCCGTAGCATTATTCCCCGCCGCCGCTGGACGTCGTACCATCATATTGTTTATTATTATTGTTTATCATTCTTAAATTGTTGAAAATCGTCGATTGTCATGAACGATATATATGAAGATGAGTGAAGTTAACTAATAAAAGTTTAATAAAATAAAATTATTTGTTGGTGTATTGCGGTTGGCGTAAGGTAAGCGGTTCAGTTTCCGCCATCTTCAATTGTTAAAGGAAACATTTTATTTAAAAAATACGTATCGCGGCATTAATCAAGAGTAAACCGCTCTTCGACATGCCGTCTATTTGGTTTGTATCTAACGTATACGGTATTTATTATTAGTATAAATTGCGATTAATGGCGGTAACTGGGACAGCGGCGGAAACTGGGCCGTTTACCTTACAATGTATGTGCATTAATGACTTACGATTATTGTGCAGAAACCTGAATAATTTATTTGGATGAGATGACTCAAATGCTGCTTAGAAATGCTAAGATCAGAATAATTTGTCGTTCTTCCGTCTTTCTACCTCTTCTGTTGTTCGATTTAGTTGGTGATAACGTTGATGAATTTTGATTATAATGATGAATTTAAGATAATTAAATGATTCAACAATGTAATTCTGATTTATTTTGTTGTCAATAGAAATATTCAAATTATTGATTTGTTAAAAATTGGTATATCGTACGTACTCTTCATAACAATTCAAAGTCCCTAGTTCATTCTCAAGTCAACAGTCAATAGTCAAGTCTCCATCAATAAAAAATCAAGAAAAAAATCATGCGCATTCAAGAATACAAATACGACTAGAACTAGAACTGGAATTGGAATGAGGATCCATCCTTGCAGAAGCTTCTGTTATCATTTTGATTGGAAGTTGCCCTCGCCTCTGGCACGTCCGTTGCATCAGCCTCCTCCTGCCGTTATCAGAATCGATCGATTTCATCATCTTGCGTCGCTCATATTAACAATCTTACAATTTTATATTAGTAATATCTGTCTTGTTAAATAAATTCATTTTATAACTTTCGTTTTTAATTACAATAATTTTGGTATTTGTATGAATTTTCTATATTGCTTGTATCAAACGTTATCATGCTAATTAATTTACCCTTCGTGCCGGGGTGGAACATTAGGTGTCCCATTCTATTTTTACAATTTTTTATACTAATTTCTTGACATGAAATACCAAGGTTTTATTTATATAGTGCCAAAATGTATAACCCAAAGGGTTAAATTCGTTTAAACATTCTTTATAAATTTCCGATTTTTAATAATAATAATTTATTTCAAACTTTGTGTAGACAATCCAAGATACTTAAAATAATAGTTTTAAATAATATTAAGTGATTACCTTGTTATCGATTATATTTTGATAATAAAGTTATGTACATTTAATATAGCTAATTCCTCTGATATTGATAATAATTTTTATTCTTGAAATAATTTTATATTACAGATCGGTCACGACTTTGTTTATCATGCATGGATTCACTAAGATAATAATTGATTATTTATTTACCGCCCGTTTATTTAATAACCCTTGACTTTTATAATATTTTAATGATTAATGGTTGATTTAATTACAAATATTTATGCTCCAAGAGATGCTGCCCTCATTAGGGCCGATGGAGATTCTATGTATTGATCGCCTCAAAACAGTCACACCGGTTCTTTGACTGCACTGCTGTGTGCGTACATTCACCGCTTCGCTGTGGGTATTAATGCGATAAGCTGCTGTCGTCTATGGCATATGCAAAAGGATTCGAATTGCTTTTGGGGCTTAATTGAAACAATGGTGGAAACCCTCAGGTAGCTTAAGGTACGGTCGCTACTGATGATACCTCTCCAGCGATTCGAATATTCCCTTTGTTTCATTTTTTAGTTATACCACCCGCGGTTTTGGTTTGTTACAGTTAAAGGGTGGGGACCCTTTTACATCACGTTATGTAAGTTAAGGTAATACGTCACATGATCGCCGTTTGTTAATGGTCAGGGGGTGGCAGTGGGCACGTTACTAGCAGTGATCGAGGCCTGGATATCTATTCATATACAAGTTCGTAGCTCGTTCGACTCGTAATATCTTCGAAAATCTATAGGCATAGCTCGATTTTCTTTTTTTAATGCGTATTTGGTTTAATGCGTATTTGGTTTTGGAGTGAATATTATTAATAATGATCACGGCTAAATATGTCGAGTACCAACTGTCGAATGTCTGATCGTTCAGACGTCTCAGTCCATACTGTTTTACATGACGATCGATCTTGTATCGATCGTCCGTTCGTTCGTCTATTGTCAAACCTAACTAATATCGTGTGCGTTAACGAATAGTCAGCTACATATTCGTTACAATATTTAAAAAAAGAATGTTGCTGTTCACGTGGCGCCACACGCAGCGCAAGCTAATTGACACAACTTTAAGCTCATGTATCTCGGAATCCATGTGGAGAAAAAATTATTAGACATTTTTTAAAAAAGCCTCATTCATTGCTTTATAACATTTCTGATTTCCAGTTCAAAACGTAGAAAATTCGCTTTGTGACGTATTCCCTTAACGAGCCTCGTTTCGCGCTGCGCGCCAGGGGAAGCAATCGTGAAGGATCTTGAAAAGTTACCATATTAAGTATTTCAGTGATCATTATCAATGACGTCAAGAGATTGTTCGAGAGACCAGTATGTATTGGTCAAGGGAATTTTTGTATTTACATCTTTTCTCATTTTCGTCATTTCCATTTAGTAGTCACTTTCCTGTGAGACACCGCCGAGGCATCCCCACTTATTAGGTCGCTCGCTCTCGTATGAAAACATTAGGTGTGAATGTCCGAAGAACAAGTTATATATAAAACACCAGAATGTATCTACAAATGTAAGCGATGTAACCAGCACCGGGCAAACGAAACACATTTAACAAGCTTTAGTGAAAGAACCTCTGTTTCAAAACAAGTTGCCCAACGATGTGAGTAAAATGTACCAACTACGGGCAACTCTTTTTTATTTATCTAAATAATAGTCAAGCTTATACAAATCGATATGAATTATATTTTTAGGTTTTTTATTTTATTACTACGCAAATGTCGCAGGTCCAACTTTGGAATTTTTTTTTTCAGAATATTCATACAATGCCAAGTACCCTGTAAAATTGCGACCAGAATCAAAGGGGAGTTTTTAATAGAAAAAAATGCTTAAAATTTTGGGAAAATGAAAAATGGACTTTCCTGTATCGGAAAAATTGTGACTCTAACGTCATTCCAATCTTGACAAAAAATTACAAGGTTAATGTTCCGAAGAATTTTTTGATCGACCAATATTTTCTGAGATATACAGATATTACAAAAAAACGGAGATCAAGAACGGTGCACTTTAAAAATCTTTAAAAAATCAAAGAAGCCTCTCTCAAGTTACTACTGACAAATTTTTTAAAGTGGCCCGGTTGATAAGGGTACCTCATAATCATCATTTTTCGTTTTTGTCATTTTAATTTAATAGTCAATATCCTGTGAGACAACGACGAAGCATCCCGACTTAGGTCGCTCGCTCTCGTATTGACACTTTCTGTGTTCTCGAATCTTTTCGTTCACGTGTGCGGTGCTCTTGTGAAGGTTCTGGTACGGCCTTCGCGGGCATACCTGAGTGGTATACGCTGTGACTCGATATCGTGTCGATTTTCGAGACTGTTGCACACGTGTAAATAATTCCGATTCTTCCGAATAAAATAATCTCGATAAATGCACTGTGCTGCATAGAGTGTCTCTGTGATCTCGTTGTGGTACATTTTTCGCCATATTAAGAATTATTTTACCGTTTTGGTGATTTTCCCATCATTTATCAAAAGTCCAAAGTGAATAATCCCCACATCTCGTAATTATTTTACGCTCTCACGTCGACCGGTGTGCACTCAACTGATGCATTTTGCTACCGTTAACACGCTCGCTACGTTCGAACGTACGGTACCAATAATTTTCGCTTTCGTTATTTCGTTTTCTCGATGCGTTTTCGCATGCTATTTTCGTGGGCCAGCGAAATTTCGATTTTTACTCTCAGCCAATCCGATTTTTACGTTCTCATGTAAATTAGAATTTTTGAATATTTGTTCTCGATTGGTTTAGCTGAGTTACCGAAAAATACGTCACAACATATCTATTATCAAGAGACGCGGTAGCGTCTCGACGCCAAGTACTTAAAAAAAAGTTGTTTAAGCGAGTTGACGAGACGCTACCAAGTAACCTACTCCAAAATGGCGGAAGTGGATTCATGCAGCTCGATTTTCTCGAAAACGAAGCATCGGATCGGAATGCGATGCGATGCGATGCGATGCGATGCGATGCGATGCAATGCGATGCGATGCGATGCGATGCGATGCGATGCGATGCGATGCGATGCGATGCGATGCGATGCGATGCGATGCGATGCGATGCGATGCGATGCGATGCGATGCGATGCGATGCGATGCGATGCGATGCGATGCGATGCGATGCGATGCGATGCGATGCGATGCGATGCGATGCGATGCGATGCGATGCGATGCGATGCGATGCGATGCGATGCGATGCGATGCGATGCGATGCGATGCGATGCGATGCGATGCGATGCGATGCGATGCGATGCGATGCGATGCGATGCGATGCGATGCGATGCGATGCGATGCGATGCGATGCGATGCGATGCGATGCGATGCGATGCGATGCGATGCGATGCGATGCGATGCGATGCGATGCGATGCGATGCGATGCGATGCGATGCGATGCGATGCGATGCGATGCGATGCGATGCGATGCGATGCGATGCGATGCGATGCGATGCGATGCGATGCGATGCGATGCGATGCGATGCGATGCGATGCGATGCGATGCGATGCGATGCGATGCGATGCGATGCGATGCGATGCGATGCGATGCGATGCGATGCGATGCGATGCGATGCGATGCGATGCGATGCGATGCGATGCGATGCGATGCGATGCGATGCGATGCGATGCGATGCGATGCGATGCGATGCGATGCGATGCGATGCGATGCGATGCGATGCGATGCGATGCGATGCGATGCGATGCGATGCGATGCGATGCGATGCGATGCGATGCGATGCGATGCGATGCGATGCGATGCGATGCGATGCGATGCGATGCGATGCGATGCGATGCGATGCGATGCGATGCGATGCGATGCGATGCGATGCGATGCGATGCGATGCGATGCGATGCGATGCGATGCGATGCGATGCGATGCGATGCGATGCGATGCGATGCGATGCGATGCGATGCGATGCGATGCGATGCGATGCGATGCGATGCGATGCGATGCGATGCGATGCGATGCGATGCGATGCGATGCGATGCGATGCGATGCGATGCGATGCGATGCGATGCGATGCGATGCGATGCGATGCGATGCGATGCGATGCGATGCGATGCGATGCGATGCGATGCGATGCGATGCGATGCGATGCGATGCGATGCGATGCGATGCGATGCGATGCGATGCGATGCGATGCGATGCGATGCGATGCGATGCGATGCGATGCGATGCGATGCGATGCGATGCGATGCGATGCGATGCGATGCGATGCGATGCGATGCGATGCGATGCGATGCGATGCGATGCGATGCGATGCGATGCGATGCGATGCGATGCGATGCGATGCGATGCGATGCGATGCGATGCGATGCGATGCGATGCGATGCGATGCGATGCGATGCGATGCGATGCGATGCGATGCGATGCGATGCGATGCGATGCGATGCGATGCGATGCGATGCGATGCGATGCGATGCGATGCGATGCGATGCGATGCGATGCGATGCGATGCGATGCGATGCGATGCGATGCGATGCGATGCGATGCGATGCGATGCGATGCGATGCGATGCGATGCGATGCGATGCGATGCGATGCGATGCGATGCGATGCGATGCGATGCGATGCGATGCGATGCGATGCGATGCGATGCGATGCGATGCGATGCGATGCGATGCGATGCGATGCGATGCGATGCGATGCGATGCGATGCGATGCGATGCGATGCGATGCGATGCGATGCGATGCGATGCGATGCGATGCGATGCGATGCGATGCGATGCGATGCGATGCGATGCGATGCGATGCGATGCGATGCGATGCGATGCGATGCGATGCGATGCGATGCGATGCGATGCGATGCGATGCGATGCGATGCGATGCGATGCGATGCGATGCGATGCGATGCGATGCGATGCGATGCGATGCGATGCGATGCGATGCGATGCGATGCGATGCGATGCGATGCGATGCGATGCGATGCGATGCGATGCGATGCGATGCGATGCGATGCGATGCGATGCGATGCGATGCGATGCGATGCGATGCGATGCGATGCGATGCGATGCGATGCGATGCGATGCGATGCGATGCGATGCGATGCGATGCGATGCGATGCGATGCGATGCGATGCGATGCGATGCGATGCGATGCGATGCGATGCGATGCGATGCGATGCGATGCGATGCGATGCGATGCGATGCGATGCGATGCGATGCGATGCGATGCGATGCGATGCGATGCGATGCGATGCGATGCGATGCGATGCGATGCGATGCGATGCGATGCGATGCGATGCGATGCGATGCGATGCGATGCGATGCGATGCGATGCGATGCGATGCGATGCGATGCGATGCGATGCGATGCGATGCGATGCGATGCGATGCGATGCGATGCGATGCGATGCGATGCGATGCGATGCGATGCGATGCGATGCGATGCGATGCGATGCGATGCGATGCGATGCGATGCGATGCGATGCGATGCGATGCGATGCGATGCGATGCGATGCGATGCGATGCGATGCGATGCGATGCGATGCGATGCGATGCGATGCGATGCGATGCGATGCGATGCGATGCGATGCGATGCGATGCGATGCGATGCGATGCGATGCGATGCGATGCGATGCGATGCGATGCGATGCGATGCGATGCGATGCGATGCGATGCGATGCGATGCGATGCGATGCGATGCGATGCGATGCGATGCGATGCGATGCGATGCGATGCGATGCGATGCGATGCGATGCGATGCGATGCGATGCGATGCGATGCGATGCGATGCGATGCGATGCGATGCGATGCGATGCGATGCGATGCGATGCGATGCGATGCGATGCGATGCGATGCGATGCGATGCGATGCGATGCGATGCGATGCGATGCGATGCGATGCGATGCGATGCGATGCGATGCGATGCGATGCGATGCGATGCGATGCGATGCGATGCGATGCGATGCGATGCGATGCGATGCGATGCGATGCGATGCGATGCGATGCGATGCGATGCGATGCGATGCGATGCGATGCGATGCGATGCGATGCGATGCGATGCGATGCGATGCGATGCGATGCGATGCGATGCGATGCGATGCGATGCGATGCGATGCGATGCGATGCGATGCGATGCGATGCGATGCGATGCGATGCGATGCGATGCGATGCGATGCGATGCGATGCGATGCGATGCGATGCGATGCGATGCGATGCGATGCGATGCGATGCGATGCGATGCGATGCGATGCGATGCGATGCGATGCGATGCGATGCGATGCGATGCGATGCGATGCGATGCGATGCGATGCGATGCGATGCGATGCGATGCGATGCGATGCGATGCGATGCGATGCGATGCGATGCGATGCGATGCGATGCGATGCGATGCGATGCGATGCGATGCGATGCGATGCGATGCGATGCGATGCGATGCGATGCGATGCGATGCGATGCGATGCGATGCGATGCGATGCGATGCGATGCGATGCGATGCGATGCGATGCGATGCGATGCGATGCGATGCGATGCGATGCGATGCGATGCGATGCGATGCGATGCGATGCGATGCGATGCGATGCGATGCGATGCGATGCGATGCGATGCGATGCGATGCGATGCGATGCGATGCGATGCGATGCGATGCGATGCGATGCGATGCGATGCGATGCGATGCGATGCGATGCGATGCGATGCGATGCGATGCGATGCGATGCGATGCGATGCGATGCGATGCGATGCGATGCGATGCGATGCGATGCGATGCGATGCGATGCGATGCGATGCGATGCGATGCGATGCGATGCGATGCGATGCGATGCGATGCGATGCGATGCGATGCGATGCGATGCGATGCGATGCGATGCGATGCGATGCGATGCGATGCGATGCGATGCGATGCGATGCGATGCGATGCGATGCGATGCGATGCGATGCGATGCGATGCGATGCGATGCGATGCGATGCGATGCGATGCGATGCGATGCGATGCGATGCGATGCGATGCGATGCGATGCGATGCGATGCGATGCGATGCGATGCGATGCGATGCGATGCGATGCGATGCGATGCGATGCGATGCGATGCGATGCGATGCGATGCGATGCGATGCGATGCGATGCGATGCGATGCGATGCGATGCGATGCGATGCGATGCGATGCGATGCGATGCGATGCGATGCGATGCGATGCGATGCGATGCGATGCGATGCGATGCGATGCGATGCGATGCGATGCGATGCGATGCGATGCGATGCGATGCGATGCGATGCGATGCGATGCGATGCGATGCGATGCGATGCGATGCGATGCGATGCGATGCGATGCGATGCGATGCGATGCGATGCGATGCGATGCGATGCGATGCGATGCGATGCGATGCGATGCGATGCGATGCGATGCGATGCGATGCGATGCGATGCGATGCGATGCGATGCGATGCGATGCGATGCGATGCGATGCGATGCGATGCGATGCGATGCGATGCGATGCGATGCGATGCGATGCGATGCGATGCGATGCGATGCGATGCGATGCGATGCGATGCGATGCGATGCGATGCGATGCGATGCGATGCGATGCGATGCGATGCGATGCGATGCGATGCGATGCGATGCGATGCGATGCGATGCGATGCGATGCGATGCGATGCGATGCGATGCGATGCGATGCGATGCGATGCGATGCGATGCGATGCGATGCGATGCGATGCGATGCGATGCGATGCGATGCGATGCGATGCGATGCGATGCGATGCGATGCGATGCGATGCGATGCGATGCGATGCGATGCGATGCGATGCGATGCGATGCGATGCGATGCGATGCGATGCGATGCGATGCGATGCGATGCGATGCGATGCGATGCGATGCGATGCGATGCGATGCGATGCGATGCGATGCGATGCGATGCGATGCGATGCGATGCGATGCGATGCGATGCGATGCGATGCGATGCGATGCGATGCGATGCGATGCGATGCGATGCGATGCGATGCGATGCGATGCGATGCGATGCGATGCGATGCGATGCGATGCGATGCGATGCGATGCGATGCGATGCGATGCGATGCGATGCGATGCGATGCGATGCGATGCGATGCGATGCGATGCGATGCGATGCGATGCGATGCGATGCGATGCGATGCGATGCGATGCGATGCGATGCGATGCGATGCGATGCGATGCGATGCGATGCGATGCGATGCGATGCGATGCGATGCGATGCGATGCGATGCGATGCGATGCGATGCGATGCGATGCGATGCGATGCGATGCGATGCGATGCGATGCGATGCGATGCGATGCGATGCGATGCGATGCGATGCGATGCGATGCGATGCGATGCGATGCGATGCGATGCGATGCGATGCGATGCGATGCGATGCGATGCGATGCGATGCGATGCGATGCGATGCGATGCGATGCGATGCGATGCGATGCGATGCGATGCGATGCGATGCGATGCGATGCGATGCGATGCGATGCGATGCGATGCGATGCGATGCGATGCGATGCGATGCGATGCGATGCGATGCGATGCGATGCGATGCGATGCGATGCGATGCGATGCGATGCGATGCGATGCGATGCGATGCGATGCGATGCGATGCGATGCGATGCGATGCGATGCGATGCGATGCGATGCGATGCGATGCGATGCGATGCGATGCGATGCGATGCGATGCGATGCGATGCGATGCGATGCGATGCGATGCGATGCGATGCGATGCGATGCGATGCGATGCGATGCGATGCGATGCGATGCGATGCGATGCGATGCGATGCGATGCGATGCGATGCGATGCGATGCGATGCGATGCGATGCGATGCGATGCGATGCGATGCGATGCGATGCGATGCGATGCGATGCGATGCGATGCGATGCGATGCGATGCGATGCGATGCGATGCGATGCGATGCGATGCGATGCGATGCGATGCGATGCGATGCGATGCGATGCGATGCGATGCGATGCGATGCGATGCGATGCGATGCGATGCGATGCGATGCGATGCGATGCGATGCGATGCGATGCGATGCGATGCGATGCGATGCGATGCGATGCGATGCGATGCGATGCGATGCGATGCGATGCGATGCGATGCGATGCGATGCGATGCGATGCGATGCGATGCGATGCGATGCGATGCGATGCGATGCGATGCGATGCGATGCGATGCGATGCGATGCGATGCGATGCGATGCGATGCGATGCGATGCGATGCGATGCGATGCGATGCGATGCGATGCGATGCGATGCGATGCGATGCGATGCGATGCGATGCGATGCGATGCGATGCGATGCGATGCGATGCGATGCGATGCGATGCGATGCGATGCGATGCGATGCGATGCGATGCGATGCGATGCGATGCGATGCGATGCGATGCGATGCGATGCGATGCGATGCGATGCGATGCGATGCGATGCGATGCGATGCGATGCGATGCGATGCGATGCGATGCGATGCGATGCGATGCGATGCGATGCGATGCGATGCGATGCGATGCGATGCGATGCGATGCGATGCGATGCGATGCGATGCGATGCGATGCGATGCGATGCGATGCGATGCGATGCGATGCGATGCGATGCGATGCGATGCGATGCGATGCGATGCGATGCGATGCGATGCGATGCGATGCGATGCGATGCGATGCGATGCGATGCGATGCGATGCGATGCGATGCGATGCGATGCGATGCGATGCGATGCGATGCGATGCGATGCGATGCGATGCGATGCGATGCGATGCGATGCGATGCGATGCGATGCGATGCGATGCGATGCGATGCGATGCGATGCGATGCGATGCGATGCGATGCGATGCGATGCGATGCGATGCGATGCGATGCGATGCGATGCGATGCGATGCGATGCGATGCGATGCGATGCGATGCGATGCGATGCGATGCGATGCGATGCGATGCGATGCGATGCGATGCGATGCGATGCGATGCGATGCGATGCGATGCGATGCGATGCGATGCGATGCGATGCGATGCGATGCGATGCGATGCGATGCGATGCGATGCGATGCGATGCGATGCGATGCGATGCGATGCGATGCGATGCGATGCGATGCGATGCGATGCGATGCGATGCGATGCGATGCGATGCGATGCGATGCGATGCGATGCGATGCGATGCGATGCGATGCGATGCGATGCGATGCGATGCGATGCGATGCGATGCGATGCGATGCGATGCGATGCGATGCGATGCGATGCGATGCGATGCGATGCGATGCGATGCGATGCGATGCGATGCGATGCGATGCGATGCGATGCGATGCGATGCGATGCGATGCGATGCGATGCGATGCGATGCGATGCGATGCGATGCGATGCGATGCGATGCGATGCGATGCGATGCGATGCGATGCGATGCGATGCGATGCGATGCGATGCGATGCGATGCGATGCGATGCGATGCGATGCGATGCGATGCGATGCGATGCGATGCGATGCGATGCGATGCGATGCGATGCGATGCGATGCGATGCGATGCGATGCGATGCGATGCGATGCGATGCGATGCGATGCGATGCGATGCGATGCGATGCGATGCGATGCGATGCGATGCGATGCGATGCGATGCGATGCGATGCGATGCGATGCGATGCGATGCGATGCGATGCGATGCGATGCGATGCGATGCGATGCGATGCGATGCGATGCGATGCGATGCGATGCGATGCGATGCGATGCGATGCGATGCGATGCGATGCGATGCGATGCGATGCGATGCGATGCGATGCGATGCGATGCGATGCGATGCGATGCGATGCGATGCGATGCGATGCGATGCGATGCGATGCGATGCGATGCGATGCGATGCGATGCGATGCGATGCGATGCGATGCGATGCGATGCGATGCGATGCGATGCGATGCGATGCGATGCGATGCGATGCGATGCGATGCGATGCGATGCGATGCGATGCGATGCGATGCGATGCGATGCGATGCGATGCGATGCGATGCGATGCGATGCGATGCGATGCGATGCGATGCGATGCGATGCGATGCGATGCGATGCGATGCGATGCGATGCGATGCGATGCGATGCGATGCGATGCGATGCGATGCGATGCGATGCGATGCGATGCGATGCGATGCGATGCGATGCGATGCGATGCGATGCGATGCGATGCGATGCGATGCGATGCGATGCGATGCGATGCGATGCGATGCGATGCGATGCGATGCGATGCGATGCGATGCGATGCGATGCGATGCGATGCGATGCGATGCGATGCGATGCGATGCGATGCGATGCGATGCGATGCGATGCGATGCGATGCGATGCGATGCGATGCGATGCGATGCGATGCGATGCGATGCGATGCGATGCGATGCGATGCGATGCGATGCGATGCGATGCGATGCGATGCGATGCGATGCGATGCGATGCGATGCGATGCGATGCGATGCGATGCGATGCGATGCGATGCGATGCGATGCGATGCGATGCGATGCGATGCGATGCGATGCGATGCGATGCGATGCGATGCGATGCGATGCGATGCGATGCGATGCGATGCGATGCGATGCGATGCGATGCGATGCGATGCGATGCGATGCGATGCGATGCGATGCGATGCGATGCGATGCGATGCGATGCGATGCGATGCGATGCGATGCGATGCGATGCGATGCGATGCGATGCGATGCGATGCGATGCGATGCGATGCGATGCGATCGCGTCTACTGCGCATGCGTCCGCCGGGCCAGCTGGCTTGCCTTTCGACTCCTGGGCTACGTTTCAGAAATCATACCCGAGTATATCAATCGGCAAAATATATTTTTTTTTACGTGATGAACATTTGTGCTGAAAATTAGGGAAACAAACTTATGATTATGTGATATGTGATATGTGATTTAAAGAAATGAAAATATTTTTGCGTTAAAAAAATGTGAGAGTGTCGTGAAAAATTGTGCATAATAAGTGTCAATAAAAAAATAACTTTCGTGTAAAAAAATTGAAAACCGTCGATAAAACCCCCCATAAATACATCTAATCTGATAATATTAATAAATATAGTATGTATTATATATCTTAAAAATATTAAATTAACTTTTTGAATTATGTGTCGGACGTGTAAAGTTAATTTTTCCTTGATCTTTTTATGACTAACCTAATTTTGACGTTTCGTTTTGTTTTTGCGTTTGAAATATAAAATACTTGACCAGAAGATGGTTCAGTTTTTTAAAAGTGGACTCTATGCTCCGTCAACAAAACATGAACTTATTCACCTACCCAAACAAAGGAATAAATCTTTTCCTGACGGAGCTGGCATTCTATTTGAGACATTTCCCCCTGGCGATGGGAATGATATAAAGAAAATATATAATTAAAGGCTCCGCAGTGAACATTTATAATTTATGTAATAAACCTATTCCATATAGTGCCGAAAAGCCTCTCCAGCTCCACACAGATGCCCTCGATGCTCTGGAATCTCAGAGGGACTGCGTCAGGATCAACAGATGTCTTTACCCATTGTGCGAGAGAGTTAACTTTTTTTTGCTACGTATGATGAAAACCACCTCCTGATCCTGACGCAGCTGCCTTCGAAGGTCCAGAGCATCAAGAGCAGCTACTCAAGGTGTCGAACATGCCTTTCATCACCATAAAATGTTACACGAATATATTTTACAGGAAGATGATTCGGTTTATTCGCTGTATGTTGTCTGTAATAATAAATCAAACAACATGACTGGATGTCAAAAATAGGTGAAATCAAAGCAAAAAATACTTTAAAAAAAAAAAAGTAAAAAGTACGCCAAGTACTTAAAAATTGTATTCTCGTTCTGAAAATATGTTTATAAAAAAAAAAAATTATGATAATTTGCCCAAACAGATGTTCATCAAAACAGTCTCTTAACAAAAAAATTCTTCCGAAAAGACGTTTATCAAAGCAATTTTTTAAAAATCAAAAAAACATGTATCTAAATCTCAAAAAAAAAATCGAAAAGAAATCCAATCAAACCAGCCAAGTAGTAGTATATACAAAAAAACTCTTCAAAAAATATGTTTAGCAAAACAATCTAAAAAAAAAATATACAAGATGCAAAAAATCTTGACAAAAAAAAACTTGGCGTGCCAGTTTTTTTTACAATTACAGTTACTGCAGTTATTTCAGATGTACAACAGCTGTTGTAAAAAAAAACTGGCACGCCAAGTCTTTTTTGTCAAGATTTTTTGCATCTTGTATTTTTTTTTTAGATTCTTTTGCTAAACATATTTTTTGAAGAGTTTTTTTGTATGCACTACTACTTGGCTGGTTTGATTGGATTTCTTTTCGATTTTTTTTTTTTTGAGATTTAGATACATGTTTTTTTGATTTTTTAAAAATTGCTTTGATAAACGTCTTTTCGGAAGAATTTTTTTGTTAAGAGACTGTTTTGATGAACATCTGTTTGGGCAAATTATTATTATTTTTTTTTATAAACATATTTTCAGAACGAGAATACAATTTTTAAGTACTTGGCGTACCTTTTTACTTTTTTTTAAAAAAGTATTTTTTGCTTTCGAAAAATACGTCACAACATATATACCTTTTGAATTATCCTATCTTTACATAACACAAATTGTATGAATGTGATTGGGTATGTGCGAGGGCGAAGGTTTGCCGGCTAAGTTACGTCGTACACGATGAAAAAGTAAAAATAACTATTGCTAGGATCTAAAGAAACATATTTTATCCTGCCTTGACGCGTATTAACGCATTGACGTAATAACGCATAGTAATAAATGCATTGACGTAATAACGCGTAATAATAAACGCATTTACGTAATAATGTGTAATAATAAACGCACTAACGTAATAACGCGTAATAATAAACGCATTGATGTAATACCGCGTAATAATAAACACATTGACATAGTAAACGCGTATTAACGCATTGACACAGTAAACGCGTATTAACGCATTGACATAGTAAATGCGGATTAACGCATTGACGTGGTAAACCTGGCATGCTGCCAGGTTGACATTACAACCAAGAAACCGATAAGAGTTTCAGAGCGATCAGGGAATGGCGATGGACGAGCGAATCTTGTTAATTTGAACAAGTCACCTGGCACTCGAGACTCACTCACATCGGATGTCATAGGGTTTGAAGGGCCGGATGGGCGCAAGCTCTCACGGAAACCTCTCGACGAACTAAAGAGCCAATAAGGAATGACGCGAGTAGATGGTATAGTATCTCCGGTAAAAGTTGATGGCTGTTCTATTCTACACTCTAAGGCTTGTTCCCCTCGGCCTTTCTCTTCCCCTTTCTTCTTCACTCTTCCTTCACTCATCTCCCATTTCTACCCCTATAGGTGCTGTTGGCGAGTTCCTCCCGTAGCAAACACCCTATAATCAAGACTGTCGTCGAAGGTTCGGTTTCCGATTCGTTCTAGAAGCACGTACCGCACGTCAGTTCATTGTAGATGGCAGCAAATGTCATCGATTGACAAGACGCAATAAGCCAGCCGCAATGTCCACTCAGGGACAAACAGGAGACTATCGTTGTATTAGCGGATGAATCGCATACCTTCAGGCTATATATTTTTTTCTATATTACATTAGCCTGACCTTTGAAGAACATATTAAGTTTTTCTGAATGAAAAATTTCAAAAAAATTTGGAAGCTACGGCATTTGGAGCGTCCCAACTTTTATTTTCATGGAAGTAAGTAGGGGAGACCGGGGATGAGAGTAACAAAAATCCTTTTTTATTTTTTGATCGACAATTCCGAGAGGTTTACGCTTGGGCATCTAATGCCATGTTACGTCCCGATCAGCAATTTTCACTCCATCTCGGTCAAGGAGAATTTACACCCTCCGTTTACACGATATTCGGAGATGACGCTTTATCGAGGTTTTGGCCCTGTTTTGAACCTAACCTTTCGGAAAATAATTCGGGATAGGGCCTAGAGTGTATATATATGTTATTGACGATATTTTATTCGCGGTTAAAAGTGCGAATTTACTAGATTTTAAGTGACGATTTTAAACTGGACAAGAAAATTCTGGATGCTATCTCTTTCTATGGTCTGGAATTCAATACGCGGCTATCTCTCTCTCGCGCGTCACCCTCGACGCATGGCTCGCGACAGCTCACTATCACGCTCACTCACTATTTTCTCCCGACCTATCCCAATACTCTTAACGCGCACTGTTATAGCTGAAATAAAATTGACCGACACGAATATAAATTGACCAAGAAATATTTTAAACTTTGATGACAGTAAATAAATGTTGATAAATAACGATTGGGAGAAAATGGATTTTTAAGATGTGGATGATAACGTTCCAAAATTAGGATATTATTTAAATGGGTTTACCTCAGAATGAATGATCGAATGAATCGATTGATGGATGAAATTAAACGATCGAATTGAAACGTCCTTCCCAAATGCTGGAAGAATATTCGAGTCAGAATCGAATGATGATCTACTCCCGAAAATAACGTCATTCCAAAATGCCGAATTTTCGAATCAGAATCGAATGATGATGATGGTCGACTCCAGAAATGAACGTCCTCCCCAGATTTTAACGATGAATGATTTCGACGATGGAATGATTTTCAGTCGAAATATACTCAAACTCGATGGAATGATTTGGAAAGTTCCGAATGATTTATTGAAATTGGTAATAATGAATACTGGCTCGAAAATTTTACAAGTCAATTTACAGGTTCTTTGTTAATGGCTCTGAATACAAATTGAGGTCAGTGCCTCGGTCGCAAAGAATTTAGAACTCCGGAACAGGAGAGAGTGCCGAAGGAGTGAGTGCCGAAAGGTCGGTGGGCGCACGAATAAAGAACCTCGGTGCCGGACACCCCCGCGTCACCGCTGTCACACCGGCGCCTCGTCGCCCCACTCTCATCACCGGATTCCTTTCTTTGATTGACTAATTAAATATTTCTAATTTCGTAGTTTTACAGTAATTTTGACATTCCAATTTGTTAATACTTAAATTCTATCGCGAATTTTATGAATATAGAAATTTGAATGAAAGCTGTACGAGCTTTCGTTGCGAAGTTAACAATTGTTGGCATAAATTTTTATCTTAATATTTATCTGATTATTTTCCTGAATTTCTGTGTTAATAGTTTTGCATTTCTTTCCTTTTTCGTAATTTCCCATATTTTTCCCAGTTATTTGCTATTTGATTATTTATCGATTATTTATTATTTTTATATTTATTCCCTTCCTAATATTTTATTTACTTTCTTTATTGAATGTTATCATGACGATATGACTTAATTTTCTTTGCTCACTTCTTGACTCTATTTTATTTCCCGAATCTGTTAATAATTTCCAAAAATACTATGTCAATCCCGTGCATTCGTCCCTTAAACTTGATTTCCATTTATTTCTTCATTTATTAATTCAACTATGATCCTCCTGGACTATAACGATGATCTAGCATTCATCGATATTCACCGTCCAGGAGGTGCTGCACTCATTATGCCCAACGGCCGCTCTCAGCATCGTGCCCATCGTGACACGCGCCGTACAAGCAGGCCCTATGTTCGACAACTGTGAGGAGCGCTCCGCCGATATCCTTATCTGCATTTTTGCGCCTCAGGTTACAGACTCTCGTACGGTTGATTTGCTTCGTACAGTCACCTCTGTACATCAGCCTAATTCACCTGAAGGCTAATTATTTTTACCAAATGGATGATTCTTTCATTAGGTATTTTATCTATTTATCGAAACTTTGAATTCGACCAATTAAACAATGGCAATTTTTCCAATGTTTATTTTTAACGAATTAATATATTTCAAATATTTGGTTAATTCTGTTTGAAATATTTTGGAAAAATTCACAGGACGTAACAGCCATGTCAATAACGTACTCTTAGGTATTTACTTAAACATTTTCAAGCAGGAAATAGCACGGAGTTAAGAACACCGTTCATTTAAACGCAGACGAACTTGAATGCGAATTTGGACCGCGGTCGGGTCAATTATAACGGGTAGTGGGTTCGATTGTAACGCCCGATTTGAACCCCTATTTGAACGTATGTGTCAATCGTATGTTACTTTTGACCCTGACACCAATGAAATCGCTCGATGACCGTGATTAAGAAACATTTCATTGTTTTCTTATTATACGTTCGGCCCGGGTGTTCTCTAATGCCATGAACGTGTTACAACCGACCCCACGAGCGTGTTACAACCGGCCCCGTGACTCGATCATCATCGACCATCGGAGCATCACAACTATAAACGTGTTACAACTGAACCACACCAGCGTGTTACAATCGACCCCTGATCCCATATCTACATAAAACGAGTCAGTCCTTTTGATTTATTAATCAAATATCTAAGTAATGCATCTTAAAACGTACAGAAAAGATCAAATTTACTGCAATGACAATGAGATATTAAAATAAGCTCGACTTGTATTCACCAGTCGACTTTTACGGCGAACTTGAAAATGTACTTTTTGACTCATCAATTCGTTTTCGGCGTGTGAAATTTTTGCAATACCCATTAGAACTGTAACATTTTTGTCAGACGTAGAATTTGTGCCTCCAATAACGTACTGTTAATTTCAGCAAGCCTCTGATCTTGCAAGTATTTTAAAAATCGTTTGTTACAACCGAGACGTGTTACTTTCGTCCCCGGTCTCCCCTAGGTAGCCGGTCCACTCCATAAATATTATTCAGCGGTATTTTGATTTTTGAAATTGCTCATTGACTCGGTGCGGAAATGGCCACTTTTCCGCCCGCTTCGCGTGCGTAAAACCGCCATTTTCGCACCTTGTGATGAAAAAATTCGTACATCCCTCGTGCGAAACACTTTTTCTAACTCGTGTGATTACAGCACTCGCCTTCGGCTCGTGCTGCAAACTCACTCGTTAGAAAAACGTTTTTCGCCCTCGTGGAGTAACGTACTATTTCTGACGAGTGTGACTTTACAGCACGAGCCGAAGGCAAGTGTTGAAATCCCACGAGTTCAGAAAACGTTTTTCGCACGAGTATCCGATAAAATTTTATTTCACAAGGTGTACAAATGGGGGTTTTCGCACGAAAAAACCGCCATTTTCCCACCGAGTGAAATAAAATAATTTCGGTGCAGACACGTCATTCTCAGTTTTCGCAATTTCTCGTCCAAACAATTTATTTCACTTCTCGAGAAACACACTCACTCACCAAAAACAATCTCCTTTTACACTCGTCTGACTCGAGTCTGACAATCATCGCGATTTCTCCCGGAATTATGCCGTTGCAGCGGCTCGAGCATGATTCTTAATTCGGATTAAGAAAACTCGATACTCGGCTGGTCGTCACGCGCGCTTTATTCCTGGTACGCTAAAGTGGCGGTTCCTTAATATCGATCAACTTGGTCGATTGTCGATTATCCTCGCCATGTCTCTTCCTCCATCCATCTCGCGGGCCATGCTAGCGTCGAACCCAAACGTCGCACTGACACATCGCACTGACACATCGCACTGACAAATCGCACTGACACATCGCACTGACGCTTCGCACTCACGCTTCGCACTCACGCTTCGCACTCACACTTACATTTTTCGCGATTTACGCTCAGAAGTGGACGCTTGAGCGTTGCATCATCGGCACGTTGACGCGAGCGCGTTGTAGCTACTCGTCACAATACATATTATACTAAGATTATTCTATTCATCAATACTTATCTTGGGTACATCGAACATAAAAAATTAATTACCCAGTTTAAAAAAATAAATAATCTGTTAGTAGAAAGATGAGTCAAAAAGTTGAATCTTAGAGAACTCGTGTATCATTTTTTCTACTTTATAATCATGACTGGGGAGATTTCCCATGCGTTTCTTCGCCGTAAAAGGGCTCCATGCGCAGTAAATGGGGTTTGCTGCACATGAATCTCTTTGTTTTTTAATAAAGAAAAGAATTCACATTTCATTTCATTAAAGTTTATAAGGTGACAATCACACTTAAAGCCCAAAATGTAACGAAAATTGGCAAAAATCGCTTTTACTGCGAAAAAATTGTAAATTTTCTTTAAATGCTTCGACTTCCAAATTTCAAGTGCCATTTTACAGTAAAACACCAGGCTATTAGGGAAAAAATAGATCCACTGTATTCCGTTCAAAAAATCTGGGGAAAACAGAAAACTGGTCGTATTAAAAAAATCAATGAAAATGCAAAAATATTGGTTTTGCATACGATTTAACATTTATTTTTCTTAAAACATTGTCGGCAATTAAAAATAATGATAATTATTCTACAGAATTATTAAAATTATAGGGCAAAACGCCATTTTCCAATAACTTTTGGATGGTGGCAATGGTAGTGCGTGGGGCAAAACGGGGTTGAAAATCCGAATGTATCGTTGGGACAAAATGAGGCATCTAAAAATCATTGGAAAATTGAGTTTTGCTCTCACTGTCTCGTTTTGCCCCACTGGCCCACTTTTCCCCGCTTTCCACTAAGATTTCGTTTTTTTTTAATGGCGACTATATACGTCCAATTTGCATAAGAATATGTTACATTTTATAGTTCTGACAAAAAATAGATACACTTACACAAAACACTAACGGGAACTCCAGAGTTGGGTGGATTTCCACCCCAAGCGTTCTGCGGTATCGTTCTGTGCAAAAACCATCGAGCAACTGAGGCCTGCACACATCAGATAGTTGAACTAAATTATTGTTCAGAAAATCGGACCATTATTTTCCTGATTTTCGTAAAATGAAACAAATACAGCTTCCGAGATTCCACATGTTATGCAAAGTAAACTTTGTATTTAGGAGATACCAAGATCCCGAGTAAAAATTTGCGAGCGTTACATAGGGCCCTGATCGGGTCCGGATAAGGCCTTATCAAGCTCTGACAAGGCATTATCAGTAACGCTGTAATGGCAACCGTGTAACGCTCGAACATTTTTTTTCGGGATGGGCGTGAAGAATAAAAATGCATTTGTGCAAAATTCTGTACAGTAATTTCGCGAATAAAAATTGCAAACAAAAATTCTGACAACATCGTTTCCCGTATCGTCACCAAATAATACGTTTGAGTTCAATATTTGAACTCTATAAATTGATATTTATCGCAACATAAATCGCCCACAAATATTTATGGGTATCAAACACCCAGCGTATTGTTAACGATCGTCTGCAAAAGTGTACGCCTTCTGTGTCAATACCCGATCGCAATTCTTGATGGCCCGGAACCGGCGTTATAATATCGTAAGCGTCAAAGGGAATTTCTAAACTGTAATATATAAAAATAAATTTAGGAGTCCCACTTCGAATTGGCTCAGGGACGTAACTTAAGCACTCTCGCTATTCACGAAAGCGCCCATGCCGCTCCAATCTTCGCTACCAGAACCTCGGGAACTTCGCGGCTCGTTTGCCCTTCTCCTCCCTTCATCTAGGCGCCTTTCCGTATTTTTTTACCCCTTATCCTCGTCTACTCATCCTCTCCTTAACTTTTGGCGGTATAAATTATCGAACGATATCCGCGACGGAGAAGCTCGCTGGTACGGAGTTTTCTGTACGATAATACTTCTGTATACCTGTATTTATACTGTGCTACTGCTGCTGCGGGAAATCTGTACGAGAGATGAGCCGGATCGTCGAGCGTGAGAAGGACAGGGAGAGGAAGAGAGGGAGAAAGAGAGAGGAGGCTATAAAAGTTCGCAGTCACGTATAACTGGGCATACATCATCGAGACATCCACGAGTGAATAATCGTCGAGTATGACAATTAATTACATTTTTTGGCAAAACCTGAATATCATATATTTCTCACTTTACGTCGTAGTAAAGTTCTCAGCGGGAAACTCGTTTTACAGCGACGTTCTCTCGTTATTTGTTCTTTACACAGCGTTACCAAAAACAGAAAGGCGTTTCTTCTACGATTACACACAAAAATTGTGCCGTTTTGATTTTAGACACGCGAAACAAGAAACAGAATCGAAAACATTATTATAATTTTGTTTTTGCTTCTTCATTTTTCCCGACTGTTCACAAAGCTTCCCCTGTCAGGAAGGCAAAATTGGTCAACACACCTTTTCATGAAGGCTTTGTTAACGACGGTCAAAAATAGGGAAACAAAGTCCTGACTTTTTTCAAACGGTCGGTACGTTTTCTTCACTTTATGCCCATGTATCTGTCTATTTTATATGGACATTTGCAGGTTGTCGCACCCTGAAAAAAAAATTATTTGACGCCTACCGTTTATTTGGTTTAAGTAAAATATTTATTTGATTTAAATAAATATTTCTTTAAATGAATTAAATAATGAATTTCTTTAAATGAATTAAATAATGAATTTCTTTAATGAATGAATAGTTACATAAATGAAAAAAATATTTTACTGCCTAAATATTTTTAATGAAATAATTATTTTACTATATGACGGCCACCGTTTACCAAATAAACGGTGGCCGTCAAATAGATTATTTTTCGAGGTGTGCGGCTTGCGCATCGCATTAGATTCGTAAAGTAAGTTTGCCTTTATCTCCGAATCTATCAAATTTTGTTATTATTGTTATACGGCCATGGTTTTTTAAACAATGAAAATTGAAGGTTTATCGTTCAAAAAACTTAAAAATTTATGTTGTAACCAATTCTAGAAACATCAAACTAAAGTAAGTCACTCGGAACTTTCGATATTTTCGATGCGTAAGTTTATTGCAGCTCCATAAATAAATATTTGCGATCGGCCGTCTCACCCGGACACTCCGGGTGACATGGCCACAGTAATAATGGTAGTCAATTAAGCCTAGAGAAGCATCGGGAACGCACAAAACATGTCATACTACATTTTATGTTGTCTACATTAACTACAGAAAGACAATAATTACCTCCGTCAAATGTTTCAGATGCCAAACTGGCCATGTCACCCGGAACTTGCGGAGAAAATGACCACGTGGCTATCTCGCCCGCAATACCCGGGTGATATGGCCATATCACCCATTTTCCAGGAAAAATAGGCGCTGCTTAAATGTCGGGAAGACATTTTTTTTAAATCGTTTTACTACGCGCCAATATTTTCTTGAAAGATCCAACTATAGTGTGCAATGTTGATTTATCAGCAAAGTTATCATTTAGTATGTCTCCAGAGCGCTACAAATATAGTGCGTGAAATTTCTGGCTATCTCGAAATGCGGATTCACCGCGTAATCACATTATATCCACATATACTAAAAACTATACAAACAGCAGGGCCATTCGCTTGTTACGTTAAAAGATATTGCGGGTGGTCATATCACCCTGATTTACACTATTTTAATGCTCCTCCGACAAATTGTATTCCCCCAAAAACTACGCAACGCCAACGACAACGATTTACAAAAATTACATGAATTCTCATCATCGGGACGAACATCGTCGACTGCTTAAGGATCAAGGACATGGTGAGTTTCTTTTAGAGCAGGGATCATAAAATAAAGAAATCATGGACCAAATCCGAGAGGTCAAGGGGCCGACCCAGGTCGACTTCGTATGGAATGCCTCATATTGTCCAGTACCGTTCTCTTTAAGTGTTTCCGTGACTATGAGCGTTTCACATGTCACGCGCCGAAAACCACACCGCTACCACGACCGCCACTACCACCGCCGACGGGTAACCCACGGCACCATATCCGGACAATGCAGGGGTAACCCAGTAGTGCGCGCGAGTCTACAACGTTTCTCTCTCACGGTTTTCTCGAGTTACGACCCGGACCCGTCGTCACGGGGCCGTCCGCTCGTTCGATTAATTAATTAAGCAGTTAATATTAATTCGCCCTACGGGAAATCCGGCTATGTGAGGAAAATGTGAGTTGGCTAGGGGTAGTGGTTGCTCCGCCTATCTGCGTGCTCTCGCTCAAGCTTCTGTCCAAACTCGAGCATTCCACAGAGCGTGCTCGCTCGCTGGTGGCTACGTAGACCACTGACGGGCAGCTGCCTTGGCAAGTGCAATGGCACGAAATCGTACGGAGTAGATACTTGGTAGGTAGCCTCGTGCTCCAGCATAATGCCCCTTGCTCCAATTGTACCGCATACTGCAAAAGGAAGCGTGTTGTTTCAATATGCTTTACGCGGGGTAATCACATAATTACTTTTTACACGGTTCGTTGCGTATTGATTTCCATCAAGGCGGATGATGTGTGTTGTTAGAACACATCTAAAGCTGGTTTTTTTCGGTACTGAATCCTTGATCATCGAACACTTGGCGTATTATGGTCTAAACCGCATAAGAGCCATTCCATACCACTCAGCTACTTTTTCGACCTTCTCCGATTTACCTAATAATCGGCCATAATTTAGTATACATTGACGGTACTCTCTCCGAATTTTTTTTAGAAGTTTAAATCTAACATTGCAGAAAATATTGTATTTTGTAAGTCAATTTATCTCGAAAATTTCAACTCACAAAGAAAAGAGTCAGATGATAAAAGGTGTAATTTTATAATATGTCATGATCGAGCGAAGACTTCAGAGGATTAGTCACGGTCGATGCTGTGACGGCCGATAACGGCAAAGATGAGCGATATAAAATATGGTTATCGTCAGGATTCGATCCCAGGTCAGTCGGTTACGAAGTAAGAGCGCTAAACACTGGTAATCGTAACCCAGTAAACACAGTAATCTAGCAGCAATATAACACCAATGTAACTGAAAATAACACGTAATATTACGAGAATGTTACAAGTAAATTACATGTAAGTTGCCATTTCCGACTCAGCAATATAACACTGTTATATTACAGCGTTATATCATTGTTATATAACAATGTAACATGCAATTTTTTTTATTCAAAAAACATTACGGCTAATTCCATCCTTGGAGCAGAATCTTTATTAGTGACAAACAAATTACTCTATCGATAGGAACAAATACATCTCAGAAAAAACGTTATTAATTTGTGTGCCATCGGCGGGATATGAACCTGGGACCCTCGGACTTGTAGACGGTGACCATACCTATTCGGCTATGTTGGAGTTGAGAAAATAATTTTGGAAAATTGTACACACGATTCAGACGGATTACCTACGGATCATGACTGATGTATAAACTTTAATTTTTAGCATTAAATATTGGTCGGCAAGCCATTTAACGGTAATAAGGAAGCCAGTAATTATTTGCTTGTTATAACATCGTTATAAGCATGTTATGTACCTGTTATGAAGCCCGGTTTTGTAACCGTAACGCTTCTACACTTTGTAACATTAACATTGCCTGTAGATTAGAAATGGTCATAAACATTGTTATAAACATGTTATATGAACGTTACAGAGTCCTGTTACATTATTGTAATGTAATTACGTTATACGCCATTAACATTACCTTATTATCACGAAAGTTACACTCACATTGTTACGAGTATGTTATGTTACGGTTACACAATTTTTATACATAACTATAACGTTACACCGATATATAACAGTTACATTGACTGCATATAACAATTGAAACATTACATGTTAGTCCCATGTTATATACCCTCTATATATCGGAAGAATAACATTGTTACATAACATGTAACTTCCATGTTATATTGCCGCAATAAAACGTGTTCACTGGGAATCCATATGTTTCTATTATTTGAATCATCTACATATACGCAATGGTGGACCGTTACATATGTAAGCTCTTCAATGAAATGTTTCAAATAATTTAATGGACCCATTATATTATCCATTAATAGATCAATGCGGAAGTTGTGATTAATATAAAAATGTTGTGGCCCAAAAAATGTGACGATTTTTTTTCAAAGCGTTGTAACATTTCATTCTTCGGTACATTTGCAGAATATTTTTGAATGTATGTTGATGACATTAAAACATTGCCAGAGTGGCACAGTTCCATGATCCACAGTAAAAAAATAATTTGTTTTGAAAGAAACAATTATTAAATGTGTAACTCAGTTGCTATCCGCGTATCCACGACTCGTAACGACATTACGGAGATAAAATTACGTACGAGATAGATATAAAATTTGCTATCTGGTAGAATAATTAAATAGTAACCTCTTGTCTTCAGCATTCATCGGTTACTTTGTGGCTAGTGAATGAGCTTTTATTCTCGGTCGCCCCGTAAGTTTTGCAACAGGCTCTCATAATGGCTACTTCAATAGTTTCATAGCAAAAGCGCACACCTTGTCGCTTCTACATAATAGTAAAGTACGAGACCATCGTAGGAACTCATAAATAGTCCATGGACACCTCACACCGGTACTCAAAACACTCACAATATGCATAACTGCGTGAGATGTCGATGCGAACATTTACTGGTCTTATAATTGATCATTATATAGATATGTACATATGTGGAATTGCGGGCAAAAACCATATAAACCCGTGATTGAAGGAAAATCCGTACCGTGCGTACCGACCTGCAAGTTCGATGAAGGATTTTCGCTGCTCGTATAATTCAAGAATACAATTCAAGATATTTACAAACAAACGTCCTTCCATAAGGGATTATGATTTTCACTTATCTTTGAGTTACATACATAACGAGATGTAGCGGCGCTGAATTTTACCAAACTTTTTGAAAGGTCGTTAAAAGGGTAACGTGACCTCAAAAATTTTACGTTAATGTAAGACGATTTAATGGAAGCAATTTTGGTGAGCGTGTAATTGATCTATGTAGGGCGGCCCCTTTGCCAAATCCAATTCCGTTAAGTCATCTGCAAGCGAAATAGGGTCAACATTTCTGGCTCTCTCCCGCTCGCACTCACAAGTGCGTCCAAAGGGGGAGGGGTTCTTAGCCTCCTCTTGGAAACATTACTGCTGTCCCATCTCCCCTCGGAGCTTATCTGTTCCCAAATTGCCCTGTTTTATGTAAAAATAATACACGAACAAATAATTTCCTCGTGGAAAACTCATCAACCATTACAAGTGATAGATTCATTTAGACCAGGTCAGTCCAGTAGACTTGTAATAAAAGGATATGACATTTATACTGAAAGCATGAGCAACAACTCATAAGCATTAATTCAATCTTCCTCTCTTTATATACTTGTGTCTATTAATTGTGCACAGCCAGAAAAAAAAATTATTTGACGGCCACCGTTTATTTGGTTTAAGTAAAATATTTATTTAAATTAAGTAAATAGTTACTTAAATGAAATAAATATTTATTTAAATCAAATAAACATTTTACTTAAATCAAATAAACATTTTACTTAAATCAAATAAACATTTTACTTAAATCAAATAAACATTTTACTTAAACCAAATAAACGGTGGCCGTCAAATAAATTATTTTTCTGTGTGCAGCAGTCGCAGCAGCCATTGGCCTTCAGGGCTATTAGCATCATCGAGTTATTCAGCCGTAGAGAGTTCTCCAGGGATACAAGCAGTAGATACTAAAAGTACGAGCGAGCTTGGTCGAGTCTGAACGACCAAGCAAGGAGCAAGTCCGAGAATACGTGGACAGTAAGAGAGAAAAGCTAAGTGAGCTAAGCACCGGCCGGTCTTACGTTCTCGCCACGAATCCTCTTTGCCAAGCCCAAAGTATACCTTCGTTGGGTTTCGGCTTATGGCTTTCATCTCCTTTATTCCAAGCAAGGGCCAGGTGCGAGCGAACTTCTACATTCTCCTTCTAGCTTGATTCGCCTTCTTGGAGTTTCCTTTTAGGAAGGGTTCGATTCAGGTACGAAATCGATCCATTGGCGATTAGGATGAGCTTCCGGCGTCCTTATACAGCTTCAACCCGCGACCGTCCGGTAGAAGATCTACTCGATCGCTTATATATCGATTACTTATCTTCTACTTCAATTTCGCGTTTTTAGTTTTATTCTGCGGCCTCTTTCTCTCCCGCTTTAGGTGCCGTTCACTTTAGACAAGAGAGGCAAGATACCACCCAACGAGCTCGTGATTCTCAATGACGGGCCAAGTGGGTGAACCCGCAATGCTGGCTCTGGCGCAACCTGTCGTTGATCGTTACAGACGTTAATGAACCCGGACGACCAACCCGAGCATACCCCAGCGCAGAAGCAGCACTCTTAATGACCCGGTATCTTGAAAGAATATGGAAAGATAATTAGGCTAGGGCGTTCCTTGATAGGACACACGTCATCGCTAACATACTTTTTACAGCGCGTGAACGTGGGCGTGACTCTCATCAACACTACTAACCTGGCTGTGTGAAGACCCTACACTTATACGCTTTGTGGACATGATTATAAACCTTCGAAGCCTTCGTTCCTATCAAGAGCGGCGATTGCGTCTCCAAATAAGAGGCTGCGCCGATTCATTAATTATCACACTTCTGAGAAATTATATTTAAAAAATTTACATTTAATTCTGAAAATGCTTTATTTGCCCACGGAGTTTTAAAATAATCAGTCCCCCTCCCCCCTCTAGGGGGACTTATTCGAATATTTCAATTGGGGGGGGGGGGGGGGTCAGCTTCACCGAAGGTGGAGACGTTCCGTGTATAATGAAGGTGAACTTTTTCCCTTGCGATAAAGGGGAAACGATTCACCTTCATAATAAGGGACCTCCCTCTCCGTACAATGAAGCTAACATCCCCCCCCCCCCCACCCTGGTTTTTGGCGACGGTAGCGAGACTTTAAGATGTACTAGAGATATTTAGTATCTTAGATATTATCTAGTCGGAAAATTTTAAATAATCAAAATTGAAGATACTTGAACCATTTTTCTCTATCTGTATATAGTACTCAAAAGTAAAGTAAGGAAATAGAAAAAAATACATGATACACCCTTCGAAAACCCATTAACCGAATTCATTACATCAAAAGAAAGGACGCACCAAGAATTTTTTATTTGTCTTATTTTATTTGTGCGTAAAATATATAGAAAGGGAAAAATGGTTTAAGATTTGTCAGTTTCTGTTTTCATTGTTCACTACATAATTAGTATACTAAATATACTCATATATGTATTGTGACGTATTTTCCGGTAATTCGGTTCAAGATCCGAAAATCGGTAACTCGAAGCGTCACCTGTTACGTCCAGCCTGACTCGTTAGAGTGTAAGGGAGAGCGCAACACCGTCGGCTTCTCTTTTCGGGTCAAGGCAAGTCCTTTACAGCGAGGATGGAAACCTCGCCTTTTACACTATAGTAGGGGAGAGCGGGGCAAAATGGGCCAGTGGGGCAAAACGGGACAGTGAGAGCAAAACTCAATTTTCCAATAATTTTTGTATACCCCATTTTGTCCAAATGATACATCCGGTTTTTCAACCCCGTTTTGCCCCACGCACCATCATCGACGCTATCCAATTACGTATAACATGCGTGTAACTTGCGTGTAACTTGAATAATTATCCATGGCGTTGCAGTACACTTGAGACTTTATTATTGCGCGTGACGACGCAGTCTTCACCGAAAAGCTGAACGAGCTACGAACTTTGACTTTCAGTTGGCCTGTCTTCGAAGTATAATTGCGCAGCCTGACGTCGCACGTACAGGGGTTTGACGTTAACTGACTGGCTGATTGACATCCTCTGGGCGTTTTACTCATCTTATATACTAAATTTTAACTAAGGGTTGTAATGATTATAGATTAAATTAGCACATTGAAAATATTTTTATTCGGTGATGTCTGTTACAAATATTAATTCTATTATAAATTTAGAGCGCAGCGCATTTAAAATTTAAGTGACCAATGGAAAATGACGATAACAGTGGATATAAAAATGATTACACGAATTACGGGAATATTAATGTGAATCATTTGGGGTATTTTATTACATAAATAACAATATTTCAAAAAAATAACAAAAGCGATACATATCTATATGGAAGTCAATATTTTTTTAGCTTCCCAAGAAAAAAATGTACTAATACATTTTTTTAGTGAAATGTAAACATACGAAAAAACACCGGGTATAAGCATTTATATATTCATACTCAAACCAAGTTTCACACAAATACATAATTATTAGTGCCGGTCAAATGAATAAATAATATATAAAGGTACCGACAGAGAAAGAAATGTAGTAAATATTAATAAGCTTCTCGCTGTAAGTGATACCGGCTTGCCAATTAGTTTCAATACATATTTGGATATAATTACAATGGCCTTTTCACTAAGGCGGACGGACGAGAAGTGATTTCGCAGGTAGCCAAATTATTACATATAGGCGAGAGCCTATACATATACATAAGTCTCCCACCTATCTGTCTCCTATTCACAATTATCGGTACACTTCTGCATGTCCCCGTGACAGTGAGGGTAGCGTCGTGGTACCTCCAAAACCCCCCAAAAAATGTCCCAATAGGACATTTTTATATAGGTTCACACTTCGCGTTATGCGCTTCGTAAAATGGATCACACATCGCGTTACGCGCTACGAAAATTGTATATGCATACCTCATTATGAAATGTTATTTACAAATTTCGAGTAGTCATTATAAACATGTTATATACAAATATACTTCACGGATTAAGAATGTTTGAAATTGAGTTTAATTAATATTAATAATAGCGATTAGATATGATAAGGTTTTGATACGTTTTGAAATATCATAGATAGAACTATAATTCGAAGAATTAGAAGGTATCAAGCTGAAATTTGACGCGGCAATGAACTAACACTATACAATGTTTCATATTAAATTTGGCGAAAATGGAGCGAACAGTTTAGATTTTATAAGATTTTGAGTGTTTTGAATTTTTCGGAAAATGTTAATTTTAACCGGAAGCCCGAAGTAATGAATAACGAATAAGTGAACTGAATATGTCAATTACCTATTCACCGTATGTAAAAAAATGTTGATGAACTATGTAAAACCCGTGACTGAAGGACTTAGTTCGATGGCCAATTGGCAATATATATATATATATATATATATATATATATATATATATATGTTTTCACGAGATTCTACATTATGTTATGCTGTACCATATTTTTTTTAATTTTTCGCTATTAAGTCTATAATCCTATATAAGTGTCTAATTGGTTTTAGATTCTTAAGGCTTCATGTTCACGATTCAAGACTACTCCGTAATCAATTTTTGCTGCATTGGTTTATTTATTGCGAAGATTTACCATAATACGGACGTTCGATGGAACCGAGATGTAACAGAATTTCAAAGGTTCCGCGCGCTCTCACGTCAGAGACACGTAGAGACGCAGAAATTGATAAATCTACATTAATTCTGATCATGAGGTGGGAGGCTTACGTACACTCCCACCTCCTAATTAATGAGCGCTCTGGTTACTTCTTGTCGGACCGCAGGAGAACGCAGAGGTATTGACTCCTTTCTACTATAGTAGTCGATTGCGTATATCTACGTCCAATAATTTGGTCAGGAAGACGAGCGGGATTCGCCTCATCTGATTCATTTTCCTCCTGACTGGAGACAAGCTCGAAGGATGGACTACATATTAACACCAAGATGAGTAAAACGATTGGCTGTCTCTTGTAATATTTATATATATATGGTTAAATTGACGTGATGTAATATACGGGTCCACGTTTATTCTTTTGGAAAAGAATCCGTTATATGCCCGGCCAGAAGGATTTTGTCGTATATCCGGAGACGTAGAATCAGTTTCTCTTTAGATGTTTGCGAACTCACTTGTAATGTGTGCGCGTATGAGTGTGTGCGAGTGAATTTTTAGATATAAGAAAATAATTCTGTGATAATTACGGCCATTTACACCGATTTGTACTTTTTACATATTTACATAGATGTCTTTTATCTGAACGAGTATATTTAGTTTTCTTTATTCGGTGTTAAAAATAAAAGTTCTTTAATGCGGTGGCCATCTAAATGTATAGTTGCGTAATGTATTATTTCCGTTCCCGTAAAAGGGTTCCAGCTTATTCATTCGTGGTCCGGGCAACCTAAATCTCCATGCGTATTTGTATTTTTTTATCTCTGCATATTTCTTTCTTTTTTTTTTGTTATAATTTGTATAATGCCGTACATAATAATGATTCGTTTCCCATTCGTTGTTTGTCTTTTGATGTTCGTCATGATATTTTACTGTGCCCGTTGGACCTTTTTAATCGTATGGCATTTCACGTTCACGCTTACGGGGAATTCGTTTCAATAAAACTGGATAATTAAAAACGGTTTTTTATATCTATGAATTCACGGTAAAATAGAAAATGCTCCGAGACAATATTAATAATCACTACAATGTGTAAAATAGTACTTTTCGATACGAGAGCGAAAAAACTGTTTCTGACGAGTGTGAGTTTACAGCACGAGCCGAAGACGAGTGTTGCTATCACACGAGTTTAGAAAACGTTTTTCGCACGAGTATCGAACAAAATTTTATTTCACAAGGTGTGTAAATGGAGGTTTTCGCACGCGAAGCGTGCGCAAAAACTGCCATTTTTCCATCGAGTGAAATAAAATAATTTATGTGACGGGCGCCCCACAAATAAATATGTATTTATATCAATTAAAAGATTTATTTAATTAAAATAAATATTTATTTATATCAACAATTAAAAGATTCATTTGAACCAAATAAACATTTATTTGCTGGTGTCCGTCAAGTAAATTATTTTTCTGGTTGTATACAGCACAGCACGGCAACGAGATCACTTAACACAGGAAAATCTGAATAATTGACACTAGAGCAATGATTGTTTAAATCGAGAACGACAGCGTAGGCACCGCGTACATCGTTTAGGAACATGGGAGAGTGAGCGTACGACACGCACGCGGGAACAATACTATACACACGGGACTCGGGAGCTGGAGCGGACAGCCTAGTTGGCGTCGCAAACGAGACTGACTATGTAATGTAAATCACGGTAACGAGGGATTATGATTATCCAAATTCCTTGGTCGGTAGCGACTACCGTCTCGACGAGCTCCTGACGTCATCAATACCGATAGCCTAACTATTAAGCACGGTAACTGCTATAGATCCCTCACGATCGCTTCCCCTGCTGCATGCGCGAAAACAAGGTTCTTCCTTTGACGTTATATGGCGTAAAGCCACTGTCCTTTATCCGGAAAACCAAAACACTCCGCCGGTTCTCCAGCGCATTGCACGCTTTCTTGTAGCGCCTGTATTACATCAGGACTTCCGCCGATTCGCAAGGAAATCTCGTCAGATGATTGTCTCTACTGGGCATCTCCTTTACTCAGTCTCACACCATTGAATAGAGCCAAGCATGCTGATCTTGTAATGAATTTATGTATATTTGAAAATACAAAATACTTTTTCTCAAAAAAGTAAAAATGGTACGCCAAGTCCTTAAAATGGGTTTTCTCGTTCAGAAATAGTATATTATGCGACAGGGGAGGAAAGTGCGTGTTTTCACCGAGTGTGAAGTTTGATGCCCGAGCGAAGCGAGGGCAGAAATTCACACGAAGTGAAAATGCACTTCCTCCCTTGTAACAGGAGCAGATGCCTCGTACAATATTTTCCGTATTTATGCGCCTCCTTCCGCGAGAAGGGCACTCAAACGGACGGATTCGGGGACTCGAGCGTGAAGGAATTATGGGCTGGCGTGTCAGAGACAGCTTTGATGTTAAATAATTCGATTTATTGTCCCAATTACAGGCTGAAATCTTTATTAACCCTTTTTCGGTTCTATCTTAACTCGGAATATTCTCTGTTTATATCTATATTCGGAGCAATTACAGAGATTGTTCTTTCGGAACGCAAAAAAAATGAACAATGAATTTCAATCTCGTTCAAGCACTTGTTTCTCCTTCTCTTATTGTCTCTAATTATTGCATTCTTTTATGGCTTCAAGGCGATATTTTTAATCGAAAGATAATTATTCCGCGTGAACCGCACCACGCATGCGCGGTTGGCTTCTCGGTCGACGCGACGTGCCGCTGGCCGCTGTGCTCGGCTGTCTCGCGATGACGTCACGGCACGGCGATCGCCTGTGACAGCTCGCTCGCCTCGCACTTTGCAATTGGCGTGAATTGGAGGCAAAACTTTTTACCTTGTTTTGTCGGTCTCGGAGCCTTCAGGGGGAGTGAACGAACCCCTGGATGTACCTTTTTCCAGTCCTGGAAGTTGGGATATCCGTCTGATCCAGCCTTGCCGTGTCTGACGGGTCACTTTTGGTCACTTTACCAGTTCACTCCGACTGTCACTTTTATTGGCCCGACTTATTTAAGTTCACTCAGGCACCACAATTGATAAAGCCGCTGCGGTACAAAATGTTTATCAGTCCGATTCTGGTACGAATTTGGTAAGTCCAATTCGGCACCAAATGTTTATAAGTCTGTTTTCGGTGCACACTCTACAAGTTCACTTGGCCCGAAATTTTATAAGTCAAATTGTCACAAATTTTTATACGTCCAAATTTGGCACGAATTTTATAAGTTCAATCCGGCACAAATTTTATAAGTCCGAACGGCACACTTTTTTATAAGTCCGAACGGCACGAAATTTATAAGTCCGAAAGGCACAATTTTTATAAGTTCACCGTTGCACAAAGTTTATAAGTACGAGCGGCACGAGTTTTATAAGTCCGAACGGCACAAAATTTATAAGTCCGTTTTGGCACTGTTTCACTTTATTCACTTTTAATCCACTTTTACTTTTCACTTTGCACTTTTCACTTTAGTCCTGGAGAACTGGCCGATGGTACAGTAGATCGTTGACTGATCTCCCCCCGACTGCCGAAATCACCGTCCTTTATACCCCGATTTCCGACTCCCACTCCGTCGGTTTGGCAGATTTCTGGCGGACTCGCGTCTGCGTGCGGTCGCCCGATTATTAATTTTCTCATTGGCTGGAAGCATTGTTCCTCTCTGCCCTCCAATCCTGGGTCGGTATGTTAGTGACGATTATCCGGTCTTATCCGCTGAGCAAATAGTATGCTCGGTCGGTGCCGTGTGCAACGGTAGTGTCGTCATTTCTGTCCAATCAGCGAGGCCGATTTTCCCTCGCTTTCGCCTTTCTTCGACCTTGAGCGTGCTTTCGCCGCAAGCCCGCTCGGCAGCGCCGCGGTGCTTCCGATCTCTCGTCTGCGCATGCGCTCGGTTCGATATTGATCGAGCCGCCGCTCGATCCTGACAGATGTCGCCACTTACACCTCGCGCTATCTCACTTTATGCCAATAATATCGGGTTTAGCTCGTCGTCGGGCGCTCGCCGATAGCCAAACAGTTACATTGTCCCCCGATTTATCATGAGAGAGAACATTTATGATCTCGAATGATCAATCTTAAAAAATCTTCTCTTCATAATTTTATTGGCTATTTCCTCGTGCTGTTGTGATTTTAATATTATTCTTATTCCTATTTTATTCTTATTTTCTGGTTCTCGCGCACTTGCGTCCAATGTTCGTCACATTTTTGCACACACCTTTTATTTATTTATTTATTTATTTTTTTTTTTTTTTTTTTTTCTTCTTTCTTCTTCGGTTCCTTTCCGGATCCGCTGGCTTGTAGCTTCGTCGACAAGCCTCGTCTCCTCTTGGCGAGTTCAGCCAATCCCACGACGAATTCGTCGAGAGAAGTTACTCTCGACGGTTTTCCAGACGTTGACTCGTGCGTCGGACCGATCTTGATCGTCCCCCAGTCCACCTGGTAACCTGGTGATCTCTGCCGATTTCTCCGTTCGTCGACCGGTCTTTTCAGTCTGAACGGCCGGTCTCTTTATCTCCCGGTGGTCAATATTGAGCCTTTCGGCGTCCGCTCGTGTCGTTGTCTGGAAGGTCGTCATCCTGACCTCGTTGACGGGCTGATCTTCCGGTGTTGTGCAGATCTTCTTTTTATCGGGTGTATCTGCACACTGTTTCCGGACGCGCTTCCTCTTTCTCGATGTTTCGGTTTCTCGTCCCTCCGTAAATTCGCGGCCATTCGCCTCCTTAGACCTCGGTGATTCGGCTATCCTCTCGATCTTTTTAGTCTCGGTCTCTTGGTCTCCTTCGCCGACCTTGATGGCTTCAGGCGCGTCAACATACCCTCTGCTTTCTGACGTTGCGTCGATACCGAGAAGCATCGATTTTAGACATCTCGGTACCCATAGCAAATTCACGTCTCCCTCGGAATCATACATATTCGCCTTCGTCATCACCTGGTGTTTTCTCCGTCCCGAACCCCCTCCGAACGCTCCAACAATATTTATTGACGTCACCGGCAGGGTCGGACATTCTTCAATCACCTCCAGGTTCGGTTGGTGAACTCCTTCCGAGATCCATGAAACTTCGCTTACGCTGTCGACTACCGCACTTACCAATGTGCCTTCGAGACCGATCGGCACCTCGGGGCAATTTGGTCGCGTTTCGTCGTAGGTTAAATCCCATCCTGGCATATCTCGGAGGAAATCTTGGGGACTCTCGAAGATATCATTGAAAATTCTTTGGCTCTTGTTAATTTTTCTGCCTTCGAAATTCCATTTTTCTTCGGCTCCTTCCTCCGCTACGGCCCATCCATCCCACGCCCATGTCTTCGGAATGGCTCCTTGTCCGAGAGTGTTGACTTCCTTATTCCCGGCCGTCGTTGGCGTCGAAACCAGTACGGGTTCGAGTTGGGGTTGACGATCCTCTCTCCTGCCCTTCTTGGCACCGACCTTCTCCTGGTCCATTTCTTCCTTATCCTCCCCCTTCCTAGGATCCGTCTCTCTCCCGTTCCTCGTTAACCCTTCCCGTTCTTCCAACGATTTGGCCGTACGGACGGTCATCAATTTTCTTTCGAAGTTTGTCGCTTCTTCCTTTGAGTATCTCGCAGCCTTTTCGCTTTCCTCTTCCCTCTTTTCCTCCTGTTTCTGCCAATCTTCTTGTCTTTTCTTCTCCTCCTGTTTCTTCCTCTCTTCTTCTTGTCTCTGTTTCTCCTCCTGTTTCTTCCTTTCTTCTTCTTGTTTCTGTTTCTTCTTTTCTTCTCTCCTGCGCTTCCGATCTTCGTACTCCGACACCAGTAGGCCGTATTTCCTTTTTTTGTCGGCGATCTCCTGCATCTGCCGGTCATCCTCTGCGTAGTCTACATCGACTTCCTCATTCGTATCCCGGGCTGCACGCCGCCTCTTAAGTTCGTTGATACGGGCCCTTACCGCGTCCCGGAGTCGCTCCTCTTCCAAGATTACCAGATAGTGATCGTACTTCTCCTGGTACGGGCAGTCGTCAACAAGGTCACCGAAAGTCAAGTTCTCGTCCGGGTGAGCCATTTCGGGGGTGTTTGACTTTTCCCCTGCGCCTTCAGCCGCTGGCTCGGCCTTTAGAGTCTCGACTCGGGGCCGTCCCCCGCAGCACAGCCTCTCTTCTTCCTCCATCAGCACGCTGTCTTTTTACTTCGGAGATGGCTTCCGCGTAGGCTCTTTCCTCTGTTCCGGGGCTCGCAGTACAAATAATAACTTCTTCCTTATTCTATCGGCCGGCCAATTGCGATCGGGACCTCAGACACGGGCACAGCCCGCTAAATCCCGTACAATCGTACCATGTCTTCGAAGCGTCCTTCGGTCACGACGTCCCCGGAACGAAAGAGGCCGATTGCTCTACATCTCTTACTTTCGCCGATTTTCGCTCGATAATCACGGCATTTCAATTCGCTTGCCCTGACACACGCAATTCCTTTTTGCTCGAGCCCCACGTTGGGCGCCAAATGTAACAGGAGCAGATGCCTCGTACAATATTTTCCGTATTTATGCGCCTCCTTCCGCGAGAAGGGCACTCAAACGGACGGATTCGGGGACTCGAGCGTGAAGGAATTATGGGCTGGCGTGTCAGAGACAGCTTTGATGTTAAATAATTCGATTTATTGTCCCAATTACAGGCTGAAATCTTTATTAACCCTTTTTCGGTTCTATCTTAACTCGGAATATTCTCTGTTTATATCTATATTCGGAGCAATTACAGAGATTGTTCTTTCGGAACGCAAAAAAAATGAACAATGAATTTCAATCTCGTTCAAGCACTTGTTTCTCCTTCTCTTATTGTCTCTAATTATTGCATTCTTTTATGGCTTCAAGGCGATATTTTTAATCGAAAGATAATTATTCCGCGTGAACCGCACCACGCATGCGCGGTTGGCTTCTCGGTCGACGCGACGTGCCGCTGGCCGCTGTGCTCGGCTGTCTCGCGATGACGTCACGGCACGGCGATCGCCTGTGACAGCTCGCTCGCCTCGCACTTTGCAATTGGCGTGAATTGGAGGCAAAACTTTTTTACCTTGTTTTGTCGGTCTCGGAGCCTTCAGGGGGAGTGAACGAACCCCTGGATGTACCTTTTTCCAGTCCTGGAAGTTGGGATATCCGTCTGATCCAGCCTTGCCGTGTCTGACGGGTCACTTTTGGTCACTTTACCAGTTCACTCCGACTGTCACTTTTATTGGCCCGACTTATTTAAGTTCACTCAGGCACCACAATTGATAAAGCCGCTGCGGTACAAAATGTTTATCAGTCCGATTCTGGTACGAATTTGGTAAGTCCAATTCGGCACCAAATGTTTATAAGTCTGTTTTCGGTGCACACTCTACAAGTTCACTTGGCCCGAAATTTTATAAGTCAAATTGTCACAAATTTTTATACGTCCAAATTTGGCACGAATTTTATAAGTTCAATCCGGCACAAATTTTATAAGTCCGAACGGCACACTTTTTTATAAGTCCGAACGGCACGAAATTTATAAGTCCGAAAGGCACAATTTTTATAAGTTCACCGTTGCACAAAGTTTATAAGTACGAGCGGCACGAGTTTTATAAGTCCGAACGGCACAAAATTTATAAGTCCGTTTTGGCACTGTTTCACTTTATTCACTTTTAATCCACTTTTACTTTTCACTTTGCACTTTTCACTTTAGTCCTGGAGAACTGGCCGATGGTACAGTAGATCGTTGACTGATCTCCCCCCGACTGCCGAAATCACCGTCCTTTATACCCCGATTTCCGACTCCCACTCCGTCGGTTTGGCAGATTTCTGGCGGACTCGCGTCTGCGTGCGGTCGCCCGATTATTAATTTTCTCATTGGCTGGAAGCATTGTTCCTCTCTGCCCTCCAATCCTGGGTCGGTATGTTAGTGACGATTATCCGGTCTTATCCGCTGAGCAAATAGTATGCTCGGTCGGTGCCGTGTGCAACGGTAGTGTCGTCATTTCTGTCCAATCAGCGAGGCCGATTTTCCCTCGCTTTCGCCTTTCTTCGACCTTGAGCGTGCTTTCGCCGCAAGCCCGCTCGGCAGCGCCGCGGTGCTTCCGATCTCTCGTCTGCGCATGCGCTCGGTTCGATATTGATCGAGCCGCCGCTCGATCCTGACAGATGTCGCCACTTACACCTCGCGCTATCTCACTTTATGCCAATAATATCGGGTTTAGCTCGTCGTCGGGCGCTCGCCGATAGCCAAACAGTTACACCCTTGTGCCATACGATATTTTTTTTCCGACTTCGTTAAAATAACATTTCTTGCGTCGCAAAATCGTCATATTCGCCAATGACAATTTCTGCCCGGGGAGTAATAGAGCTTCCAGAGGGAGTAATGAGCCCTATTACTCCCTAGGGAGTAATGAAATTTTACTGCGCATGCGCACAGGTTAATAATGATCATCGGTCAATAACAGGCCATTTTCCGCCCGTATTGCACGCAAGAAATGTGGCTATTTTAGCGAAGTCGGGAAAAAATATATTTATCAAAACAATCTCTTAAAAAAAAATAATAAAAAAGTAAATGATATTCTAAAAATAAAAAAATCTGCCAAAACAGATATTTATTAAAACATTCTCTTAACAAAAAAATTCTTCCAAAAAGACGTTCATCAAAGTAATAAAAAAAAAAAAAAAAAAAAAATCGAAAAGAAATCAAATGAAATCAGCCAAGTAGTAGTACGTATAAAAAAATTCTTCAAAAAATATGTTTATCAAAACAATCTAAAAAAGAAAAATACAAGATGCAAAAAATCTTGACAAAAACAAACTTGGCGTGGCAGTTTTTTTTTACAATAGCTGTCGTACATGGTTCATTCAAATAATCAAGGGAGAAGCAAACTAACTGCAATAACTGCAGTAACTGTAATTGTAAAAAAAAACTGGCACGCCAAGTTTTTTTTTGTCAAGATTTTTGCATCTTGTATTTTTCTTTTTTAGATTGTTTTGATAAACATATTTTATGAAGAATTTTTTTATATGTACTACTACTTGGCCGATTTCATTTGATTTCTTTTCGATTTTTTTTAAAATTACTTTGATGAACGTCTTTTTGAAAGAATTTTTTGTTAAGAGAATGTTTTAATAAACATCGGTTTGGCAGATTTTTTTATTTTTAGAATATCATTTACTTTTTTTATTACTTTGTTTAAAGAGATTGTTTCGATAAATATATTTTCTGAACGAGAAAACCCATTTTAAGGACTTGGCGTACCATTTTTACTTTTTTGAAAAAAAGTATTTTGTGTTTGATTTCACCTATTTTTGAAACCCTGTAAATGGGATAGGGTTTCGCTTAAAAAATACTTATTTTAAAGTACTTGATTGTTCCTTTACCTAAATAATAATAGTGATCTAGTATGGTGTCAATCGGTTCATATTTTATAATGCATTCTTTAAACATCGTTTAAACAATATTTGGTAAACATTTTTTTTACCAAAAAATTGTTCCATTGCTGCAATAACAATATTGACCAAACTTAGTATCAATCCGTTTATATTTGATATAGGAATACTCCCCAGGTCCATCGTGAAGATTTCCGAAGAATCCGAAGAATTTTTGCGTATAGCAAGTATCACCTCACATCCGTATTTCAGGTTCACCTCATCATATCTCGGGAACCGCCGGACGATTATGATCGTAATTAGGCCCATTGGAAAGCTTGGGTCCAAATTATATTATAATTATAATGATAAAAGTGTCCTTGAAAGTTCGATCCGATGCTTCGTTGCCGAGATCGAGCCGTCCGAAAATTATCGCGTAACTCACGCACAATCGAAAATGTTTGGATCGATTGCTGATCGCGATCATCGTACACAAGAATCCACCGAACGAATGTGTTCGGAATTAAGCGAACTGGAAAGCTTGGATAAACATTCTATAGTAAAAATCTTATTATCATTACGATTTGATGATTTATTTGTGAGATAACGTAGAGCAAAGAAATACTTCCGGCATTTTGGAGTATAACTACTTGGTAGCGTCCTTCGCTCGCTTAAATTTTTTTTTTAAGTACTTGGCGGAGAGATGCTGCCGCGTCTCTTGATATTTGCTATTTCATTTTACTTATTTACTTCAACGGATAAGGAAGGAGGAGAGAGGAAAGTGAAGGAGCCCGTAAACCTTAGGGGATCGGTGTAATGACACAATACACAATTAATTACTTCAATTATATCATTGTTTATCATTCTCGGCAAATTAATTGGTTTACATCGATAAATGTTCAGAATTCATGATACATTTTAAATAGGGTAAAAGTGGGGAATATGACCCGGTCCATATATCATTGATTTACGTGTTAATCGAGGCGGGCCATATTCACCACTTTTACCCTACAACTACTTGGCTCATATGATTCAACTTATTTTAGATATTCTTTTTAAAAAGATTGTTACGATAAACATCTTTTTTTGAAGCGAAAACAAATGTTAAGTACTTGGCGACTCATTTTTTAAGTTTGTGAAAAAAAGTTTTTTTTTTTTTTGGTTGATTAAATTTATTCGTAGCTTTTGCTGACGGTGTTTGTATTTGATCTCAGACTTACCTCGTCCTAATAGTAATGACACGAAAAGAAAGTGTTTTTGCAAAAATCGAACTTGGATCATATTATTTAACTTATTTTTGTAAACTTTTTGTGGAAAGAGATTTTTTGGTACTCAGCTTTTTTAGTACACTCGTACTTTATTTTTGATGCAAATAAAAAAGATATTTTCGTGATATACCAATTTAAAATGACAGTATTTTATTTATGGAAAATAAGTATTTCATTGTTAAACGCGAAAAATTGAAGTTGAGATTTACTAGGTCATAAGGTACAGTAGTACCTTATGACCCCAATTAATCGGGGGATTAATTGGGGTCGAATTAACCGGAAAACGGATTAACCGTGCATCTTCCGATGTTTTTTTTTTATGCTCGGAACAAACCAAAGCCACTGAGTATTAAAAAAAAAATACTATCTTACGTACTATTAATGAAAAAAAAATCCAATGCTTTACATTCTGCTTCACACTATTTAACAATTAAGGGCAAGTTATACTAAATGTCATTGTAACTAGTCAAAATAAAGTTGTATCATTAGCCATTATTGAGTTGTATACTTTCGCTGTCTAGTTCGGATTAGCCAGGATTTCGATTATCCGGGGACTCTTCGGTCTCGAGCACCCCGGTTAATCGGGGTTCTACTGTACTTTATTCCGAGCTGTGCACTGCCCTTCATTAGCGCCGGCTCTGTTTGTCTATAGCAGATCTATACCGATCGTTCAGTCAATGATGAAGGTTATGATACTGCTCAAACCAACAAGTCCCGTACCCAATATATGAAATTTGATATTCCCATAAAACATCTATTACTTTTTCGATATTGCGATCGGCCACCAAAAGTGTGGAAAGTGTTTGACCAAATATATGGATTATGGGATAACGAATACCTCAACGATATTAACGGTGGGCGTACAAGAGAGTGAACGATAATACAAAAGCGTCGGCGGGTGGTTTCGAGCGAGAAATAATAGAAATCGAAAATTCACATTTTGCGTCGCTGCCCGAAATATTCAGCCGGAGGCGATGGATGTTGGTGCAACGGAGTGGCCACGGAGGCTCTTTAATGAGAGCTTATCGCGTTTGGGGGAAATATCGGAAAATGTTTTTCATGGCAGGAACAGTTCACCCCAAACCTTCCAATCCATTTACCGACCATTGTCGACGACCGATCCTCATTCGATGAGCTTGTGCGCGCACGTTGGACCAGAAATTTACCGAACCGCGGAGTATACCAAACAACCGCGGAAGGGATTGAATTATCCATTCGTAAAACTTGCTTGTTCGTCGATCGCATCCGAGATCGCATCGTCAATGTATTACGATTAAAGAATATAAGTTAATTAAGTAGCAGTAAAAGCGTATTTATGCCGTTCCGATCGGGATTGCAAGACGACGACGATTCTTGATTGTGAGTAACTTATGCGTACCGTTTGTGGCGGTCTAACATTACATATATGTAGACAATAGCGAATGATGGGTGAAGTTAAAACATGGGTGAAGTTAGCGCAGTGGTTAGCGCATTTAGGGTAAAAGTGGGGAATATGGCCCGGTCCATATATAATTGATTTACGTGTTAATCGAGGTGGGCCATATTCACCACTTTTACCCTACTTGGGAACCAGCTAACCAGTGTTCGAATCCCGACAATCAATATATTTTTTCATTCCCGAGTACCTTGTAGGGCAAAAAGAGGGGAAGTTATGCGTTTTACTGTGATCCGCCGGCTCGGCGACTTTTCGCAAATGCCTATAAACGTCGGAACGGCAAAAAATGACTTAACAGATTTTGGTGTACTAAACTTTATAGCCTGATCTATGTTTGTGACAATACGGTTGTGAGCGGAGGTATGAACTCGCGGTAATAAACCATAATTAGAGAAATCCGGTTAAAAATTCGCGGTGACATATCGAAAAATGCCCACTTCTACGTACAATCGCAAATGATGCCGCATACTTCACGCTGCTGCCGAGATCGTCAATTTTCAATGCCCAATGAGAAGCTTTAATAAAATAAAATAAATTGTTATTTATTTATAATCGTGGCATTTTTTTTAACATTCACATTTGGAGCACCCGTCACCTCATTGGCTACGAGCAATCCTCCGGAGTCTCCGCATGTTCGTTACACGTTCTTACGGCATTCCCAATTGCAGCGTTGGCGACGGCCCTTCGTCCGCCCTTTTTCAGATATATTTGAATATTACTTTCAAATATAAATAGATATCCGTATCTTCATTTATACGTGATCGACCAGATATATCCAGAAGTCATAAATTCATTTCAGTTTTCTCTCTGCTTCTCCCCCCCCCCCCCTCCGCCCCCCTCTATTATAGCAGCTGTCATGTTTAATAAGGTGTTAAAGCAATTTTATCGTATAAATTTAACCGGTATAACCCTTCTGAGATTCTCTCTCAATAAGTTAATGAATCCTGAGCTATATTACAAAGACGAGATTCAAAATAGGAATATTGATGTGACTTTTACCGGAAAGAAGGGTGATTTATATTGATTAAGGCATCGCGCAATGATTGGACTAAATCTCAAAGAAAGAAGCCGACCTGTTTTTTTATTACCTTTTATCGACTTTCCGCTGCTAAGCGTCCATTACCGAATTCTTGAATCACCTTGTGAACAAATTCATTCACTGGTAAACGATCGTGCAACCAAATCCACTTATGGTTGTGAGAGATACGACAATGTGGAGACGCTCTTTAACACGGAAGTTGCCAGAAATGAAGTTGAATAGGAGTTGCCTGACAAACGTCGACTTGTATACCAATGCAATGTTACCTTACATTTTATACTTATAACCTCGAGTTTCGTGAAAGCTTTTTTATTGTTAAAAATTCCTTGATTATGGTTTTGCTGCCTCATACAGGACGCTTCGTTTTCATTTTAAAAACATTTCAAAAGTTTCGTATCAAAGTGTTGTGAGCTATCGAGCGCATTTGATTGAATCCTCACGCTATAATAACAATGACTCGTCTCAGCGCGGAGATAAAAGATAACGATTATGCGCGCGCAAGGTTGAAAAATGTATCGTTAGCGTCTCACGTCATTTACGGTCCACTCGACAAATTTCAGCGAGAAATCAGTTTATTTCTCTCTGCGGACGTCGAGGACAATAAACGAGTCAAACGTCCTGAGCAGGACGGAATGAGGAGACCAGAATATAAAAGAAAAAGCTCACCGAAATAAGATAAGTGACAATTTACTGATTGTACGATTTATTTGCTCCTAAATGGGAAAATGGAAATGAAGTAGCCAAAAATGTTTAATAATGAACTTAAATCGTTTCATTTTGTACTGTAACGTATGTATTGAATGGTATGGTATGGAACGAGAGCGAATAATTCTGTCTAAATATATAATCAGCGGTCGTTGTATTCCACGAAAATACATGGCTAAATATGTGACCTGTTAGTAAAAAATGGTCTCTTTTTTTGTAGCCAAGTATCCAAGAAGGAATAATACCACAATAATAATAATTATTTTTTTGCTTCGTTCAATTAAAATCCAAATCCGTAGATATTCTTAACAGCGTGATCCTTTTTTTATTTTTGTACTTAATTAACATGTTGACATGTGTTTCGTATCTAGAATCGGAGTTTCATTAGACGTGTTATTTTAACTGTGGGTTGGAGAACTTTTTTAAACTTTAAAATGTTCTAAATGCTCCAAAACGCTAAAAAATCATATTTAAGACAAATGTCCGGATATGCGTGCGTGCGTGCGTGCGTGCGTGCGTGCGTGCGGATGGCTTTTCTTCGACGATTTTTTTTATGCTGTTCGCATGCTGACGCTTACAATTTTAGCTACAATCTATCTGGCTAAAAAGTTGTACATAGGTGGAATATTATCCTTTAATGATCACTATTAAGGCCTTACAACACAGTCAAATTTCTACTTTAAAAAAATATTTTATTATGTCAAAAATATTTTGTTAAATTTTTATGTCGAAATTCAACAAATTACGAAAGTTAGAGACCGGCGCTACTGAACTTTGAACGCGTTTTTCTTGAAACGTGGTTTTCAAAATGGGTGTCCCTGATATCTCAAAACTGGCTTCATATGGATTTTTATGAAAATTTGTTCTCATATTCTTCAACAGATTTTTTAGTCCTTGGCAGTCTCATATTTATAAAAAAATAAAGAATAGTTTTAAAAAATCATTCAGAGTGTTTACAAATGGGCAAGAATTGCCAATTTTTCCCCCTTGTCAAGAACCGCGGTATATATCATTTGTTAAGTAACAATTAAAAAATGTTGGTTCTGATAAAATTACAAGTTGAAATCAGGGACACCGCAAAAGAACTTCCAAAGAGATTTGTCACGCCGACCGATAAAAAGAATACACAATAACAATAAATTTGAATAAATATTCCAAAATGTTCTTTAATAAATCCTCTTTCCACCCTAAAAAAGTTAACGGGTTCTGCCGTAATGGATATGACAAAGATAATTTGAAAGCAACATTAATAAGTATAAATTGAACCATAAAATGAATTACCAATAATTTTCTTGTGTTACTTATGTTACTTGTGTAATTCACACCCACACTCTGTATAATTTGTAAAAAGGATTCAACCCGTGAAACCTAATAAATAAATAAAAATAAATAATCACAGCCGAAACGATGCTCTATAAGCACAATTTCTTTCTAAACGTCAATCCGTTTCATAAAAATAATTCTTCAAACAATTTTTACTTGAATTTATTTCGATTAAATTATGAAATAACATGAAAATGAAAATATATACATTGCTTCATAATTATTTTATTATGTTTTTCATTTCCTACGAGATTGAATTTTCTCGGGACCAGCTTCAAGCTACGTGTCGATATTAATCGCGTCAAAAATGTATACAATGAAACGATTCAACGTCAACCCCGCCCTAAACACGCGCCTGGGGTGTATTGAAGTTCATATACAAAATTGACGTAAAATGAATTGTACGATGCATTAAACACGTGTACAAAACCGCGATTTCATGTACGAATAATTTATTTTGATACATCCTTGTGTATTAAATTTAATTAATGGGCTTTTGTATAAAAACGTTATATAATGCCTATCAATTTTCCTACGAACATTTTTTACGGTATACAAAAGATTTTAATGAGATTAGCGCATTACCTTAAACTTCACGGGGTAGCTTCGGGTGTTTTCAAAGAGTTTGGTCCTTCGAGCTCCCCGAAACGAGCGCTTAATCGATCGCCGTAGGACGTCGCTGAAGAACGATTGCACCATGTCAACTTCGCTTTACGATAGAAAATTGAGATGATGCAACTTCTCATCTAACTAATTGGATTATAACGCCAATCAATTAATGAGACATATTCCCCAATACTCGATAACATCATAATTATGCATCATGATAGACTTAAAGACTGCTAAGCCGTCAAGCAAAACAACTCTGAGTAAACAGAATTCTCGATTGCAACCCTTATAAGCTTACGGGCTTCACTTATTTTCATAAAGCAGCACAATAGGCACAGGTTCTATATCGTGTCTCTGAGTCGTTCTCAATACTGAAAAGTGTAACATTTTTTCCATCACGGTTTATTAAATAAAAAAAAAAAAAAAAAAAAAATCGTTTTCAGTATTGTATTAAATTGAAGGAAAAATTGAAGTCCGGAGGTTCGGGGACGCACGATTTGACGTCCAATATCCTGTGTACGCATGTGCGAGCCATAGAGGAAATGGGAGAAAAGCCGTGAATGGCGGAGGATTTTCCGGTGGACGATTTCCGCTCGGTCTGGAGCTCGCTATTCCGGATTCGGGGGGAAACAAGGAAATCCTTTTGGCAACAGTTCACGGTCCGTGGAATAGAGCAGTAGTGCCTGCGAGTGGCCGAGCTGTTCGACGGTGCGGCGAGCGCGTTAGGCACATGTAGTGCCGCCTACACCTATATCGAACCGCGTGTGCCGGGACCGAAGTAGCGGCGCAAGAGCGTGCTATCCACGAAAAGGGGGCGTTAATTAGCTTTCATTATAATCCCGATGGTTTCGGACCACATGCGCAGGCCAGGACGAGGTAGGTGAGTGCGTGAAGTGGTGGCGGTGGCTTAACGCCACGCGCGTTCTCTCGTTGCGTGCAGCTGCGGGGTTTACCTGTGTGTCCCTGCCGCTGCTTACCGCACGTATCTACAACCATCCAGCAACCCCTCTATATTGTATATCCTGTGCACTGTGTCGATTCTATCCTGTTATCATTCGCATTCTGTCCGACGTCCACATTCACTTATCCTATTTTACTCCCGCTCGCGCACTGCGCCGGTTGCAATTCCGTCACCGCTTCGAAGCCGCCAATGCGGAATACCTAATCGGGAATAGAAATCATTTTGTGAAATAATTATCGAAGAGATACAACGATGAAACAACGGATGGGAACTTAATTTGGTTGTTAAGTGAGAATTATGTTCTTTTTTATCAATGCAGTCGGCAATCGTTTTATTATCAAGGTGGACTAAACGCTTCGACGTTTTCAGGGGTTTGAGGTTAATAACCCACCGTGATATACTAACAGGATCAGTGTGTTCGTTTCTGCGAACGGCAGATCAAAATCGGGGGCGGGAGAAGCAAATAAAGTTAAAAACAGCAATATCAGTAGGGTAAGTCGGGGTGATATGTCCATGGTTTTTTTAACAACGAAAATTTTAGGTTTAACATTTTTTAATTTAAAATTTTTTGTTGTAACCAAGTCTGGAAACTTCAAACTAAAATAATTCTCTCAGAACATTCGATGTTTTCGATTCGTGATTTAATTGTAGCTCTATAAATAAATATTTGCGATCGGCGGTCTCACCCGGACATTGCGGGTGACATGGCCACACTAATAATGGTAGTCAATTAGGCCTAGAGAAGCATCGGGATCGCACAAAACATGTCTTACTATATTTTATGTTGTGTAAATAAACTATAGAAAGACAGTAATAGTCTCCGTCAAATATTTCAGATGCCAAACTAAAAAGAAAATGGTTTCACTGAACATGTCAGTCACCCGGAAATTGCGGAGAAAATAGTCACGTGGTCATCTCGCTCGCAATATCCGGGTGATATGGCCAGCACCTGCTATTGCGGGCAGTGGCCTATCACCACCAACGTGGCTATTTCGGGTGACATGGCCACCACTGACATGGCCATATCCCCCAAAAAATAAGTGGCCATGTCTCCCGGAAAATGAGTGGCTATATCACCCATTTTCTCGGAAAAATAGAGACTGCTTAAATTTTGCAATGTTGATTTACTAGCAAAATTATAATTTAGTATGTCTCCAGAGCGCTGGAAATATAGCTCGAGAAATTGCTGGCTACCTCGAAATCGGGATTCACCGTTGGTACTGAACGCTGCACGTATAATCTTAATTTTTTTTGTGCAATTGTATTGTATCCACATATACTAAAAACTGTGCAAGTGGCGGCGCTATTCATTTGTTACGTTAAAACATATTACGGGTGGCCATCTCACCCTGATTTACCCAACTTATGTTGGCAATGGGATTTTAATAAGAGAACATAAGACGTAACCTGTGCAAGTACTGTTTACGGATCGTAATTGGATAAATTAAAATGAACCTGTACAATGTACGTTAAATGCAAACATTACATTGATTATATAAAAACTACGTTAAAATTAGAAAGTCCACAATAAAAAATTCCTGCATAATTGAAAACCTCTGAAAGACAGGTAATAATTGAAGCGTCTGTATAATCAAAGTTTGACTACAATCAGTGGAAAGCTCTTCAATAAATTATGTTTCTTCGATTGCAGTGAAATTTAAACCGAGAATAATGGATACCAAGATTTCAACACCCCGAATATATTAGATCCAATCCCAGAACTTGGTTTCTATCTACATGTCAGTAGCGCATATCACGAACGTTATAACTATAGCGTAAAGCTGACGAATATGGCTCTGTCTATACATAATTGATTTACGTGCTAATCGAAGTGGATCGTATTCCCCGCTTGCACACAGAAAAAAAATCAATTGAGTCAGCAAAATGCGTGCTTAGGGGTGGCGAAACAAATATTTGGTTGATCGAAACGAAAAACTCGTTGATTAAATTAACTGCCCGTCTAATCGAATGTTTCTTTACTTACTATCACAATTATTTCCTTCGATCAATAAAAAATGGTTTTGCCACCCGTAAGCGTTCATTCTGTTGATTGAATCGATTTTTTTTTTAAGTCCTTAATTAAAATCAGAAGAACATATTTTCTGTACAGAAGGATACAAAATAACGCATTTTGTATCATGCATAACGTAAAACACGGTAAAAATTACTTCAAATTCTGTACGAAATATTAAGACGTTATTCAGTAATATCAATTTTTTTCAATTCTATGCTCCGTCAATTATTTCATATCTTTATAAGCTTCCAAATTAAATGTTCACACTCGTAGCTGCAATAAATTGCGAATTGTATTTCTCACATCACCTTTAGATTAATTGTAACAAGGGCAGCCCGCATTGACCGCCAACCCGCATTGGCCGATCGCCCTTACTCGCTGTCGGGCGTAAGCTGTGTTGAGCAGTCGCCGGAGCGAAGGGGATGCTGCGACCGGGGCTGCCGCACGGCCGAAAATATTCAATTGGTCGTTGCCGCTTTATCCCTTAATTTGTTGGTTAACGGCCAATTAATGATAGTCCCCGTTATACACATATCCTATACCTATACGATGCGTGCACACACGTGCAGGCACACATCGACATAACCCACTGGTATGGAGAGCTATCGGCGCTACTGTTGCGGCTGAATGCTGGTGGCTGGGCTAGAGTGACGTTTCGTTCGGCGTGAAAATATTACGCTCCGCTTGCCGTTGCACCCCGACTGACACCCCGGATTCCCCCCGCGTGAAATCATTTGTCGATTTATCCGGATCGATCGTCTTTGCAGCAAATTATCCAGAGCCAACTCACCTGCATGCTCGTACGCATACGGTATACAAAATTTCACTCGCTGGTATGTTATCCGCCCACACTTATACGAACCCCCCCCCCCCCCCCCCACTCAGCCCCCCCCTTCGCAGCGAAGCTTTCCGCCTGTATTCTCTATACAATTTCACAGCCTAATAGCCATCAGTAACATATACCTATACGCACAGATAACTGCATCGGCATATAGCGTACAGCCCGTGCAGATGCAGCCCGTACCTCCAATATGGAATGGGTAAACGCGATCCAAACAGGCCGCTATTATTTTTGGTCCGTCCCCATGCGCTCGTGCCAGCCGAACCTACCATATCATGCGCCCCGGGACGGAGGACTTTATACTTTATATACACTCTCGCGAATGGGACAGCGGTAAACTATTATTTATCCCCCGCAGCTTGGTATCGCCAAAACGAATATAATTGTTTATCCTATATTTTCTGTATTATCGAGCCGTGTGTGTATAGCGAGTGTGCACACACCGTATCTGTGTACCGACGTAATAATCGCGTGACTCGTGAGGCTCGGATGTACATACAGAGAACCCCCCTGATTCGCACGGTATATAACGTTGTATTTCATATAACAAGTATTATATGGAGCAGTTTAATCCACATCGGTGACTCGGGTGACGTCAGCTTAACACTTTGGTGACTCCCTATCTCACTCTCCCTCTCTCTCTCTCTCTCTCTCTCTCTCTCTCTCTCTCTCTCTCTCTTTCTGTGAGAGAGAGAGAGACTCCTTCCCATAGCCGCGGGTCTTGAAAGCCCGACATCAAAATCGTAGCGAGGGTTCTGGACGACGGCATCGCTTCACCCTACTGGTTAACCGTTAGCCCTGTTTCTATACACTCTGACCCCGCCCCCCCCCCCCCCTGAGACCTGTAGCGTGGTCTTGGCCTTCGCTCATCCTCATCGTACGGCTATATCCAACATAGTATATGGGTACCTTAGAGATATCTGAACGACCGCCGCGCTAATAACGATAGACCATGGAGATTTATCGACCGGACTGTACCGGCGCATCGAGAACCGTGGATAGGACCAGGAGCTGGAAATGGCGAGACAGAGATGTCGGCAATAAGAGGGGCAGAGAGAGACCGGCAGCCGGAGGCCAGGCGTGTGCCGCGAGGGGAATGCATTCAAGCATCCGACGATGTACCTCAGGGGCGCACACGCCGTCGGGGGTTGATATACTCGTTAATGAAAATATACGCCTATATGCTCTCTCGTCGGTGATGCAGCCCTAGCCTCCAGGGTCTACGCTAGACTTTGCTGTATATGTATATACATGTAGACACTATAGTCTCGGGGCTTACCCGGAGCCCTGCTTATTTTACTGTACTGTAACCAGCCACGCTTCATTTACCATAATTCCGGGTAAATATTGTTTCCAACGCGTTTTTCTCGCACCCTCTCATCTCACTGGCTCGGTTTATCCTTACGGAAGTGGAAAAGTTAATGAGCATGGCAGATGTACGCGAATCTTGCAGCACGGGTGTGGGAGATTTTTATTGTTACCGACAAATTAAGACGGCATTATCGTACGATTCGTTGGCTTGGGGGATCGCTGATCATCAATAAAATTGTTATTTTTGGTGGGATGAAATCTTTATTTCGTTTACTATTGCACGGACCGTCGATAGATAGTCGATACTTAACCTACAACTCATGTATGGGCTACAAAAATAATACCCCAGACGGTATTCAAACTGCGCTCCTAAAGTAGAAATCGACATTTTAGACTTGGGATCTCCACGATAATTTAGTTCCATGATCTGACGATGTGCTGAGGCCGCTAGTAACCTTAGTTACTTGTTGGTTGTTGCACAGGACGCTAACGCAGCGCACTTCGGGTACCAAAGCACCCCAGTCAGGAGTTTCCGTTAGTATTTTATGGAAGTAAGTGACTGTTTTTTTTTTTTTTTAGAACTATCGAATGTAAGTTACTATTATATAAATTGGACGTATATAGTCGGCATTTAATTTTTGTATAACTTTTTTACAATTTTTTATCATTTTTATATATTTTTATAATAATTATCATTATCTTTAATTACCTACAATTTTGTTTGCGTTTTCATTGATTTTTTTCATGACACAATTTTTCGATTTTTCCTCATGTTCAAATGTTCAAATAAATAAACTTTTTGAACGGAAAACAATGGGAATATTTTTTTTTAATAGCCTGATGTGTCCCCTGTAAAATAGCGGTTGAAATTTGAAAATCAGAGGTTTTTTTTTAATTACAATTTTGTTGACAAAAAGTGCGGTTTTTGCCAATTTTCGTTAGGTTTTGGACTTTAAGAGCATGTGAAACACGTTCTCAGCGTGTCTCGCTCCGCCGAGAGCGCCGCTGATGCTATCTCGCTCGCCCTCCATAGTGTTTCACATGCTGTTAAGGGTGATTTTCACCCCCTAAACTTTAATAAAATCAAATTTGCCGCATACCATTCTCTTCCTTATGAAAAAATGAAGAGATTCATGTACAGCAAAACCCATGTACTGCTCATAGGACCCTTGTACGTTGAAGAATCCGCGTGGGGTACATATGTATCCCAGCCATGAGTTAGAAGGTAGAAAAAATGATACATGAGTTCTAGGGTTAAAATCGAAAATGTATTAATGTTGCCAGCCGTTAATAGTTTGCGTTATTACAGTTTGCGTCAAAAGTTTTTATAGTTACATTGTAAAAGTGACCTGGTCTCTATATTTAAGATCTGTCTACATAGTTTCATCAAAATTTGTAAAAATAAAGCAGCCGCCTTCCGCCTCGTTAGTCGTCTGAGCGCTGGTTCGTGTGACGCGAGACGGCAGTGATGCATGAAGTTTACAAAAATATCCGATGTTAAGTCGGACCGTATCGCGGACCGTTTCCTGAATGGAGCTCCCCTGTCTTAACGAAAATAAAATACATTGGTCAAGTTCTTGTAGTCAAAACCAAAACATTTTGGTGTAAAACGAGCGCGAAAGAGGCCAATCGCATAACTTATGGTAGTCAGAGATTATCACCAGTTAAAAGTCGAGTGATTGGCTTTTACAATGCGAGTCGCCAATCATTTGGCAATATGGTGAAAATGATGTTAAAAGTGCGAACACGAAATGTTCAATATTCGAGCCCGCAGCACTATACTCGGCATACAGCGAAATTTGTGATAAAATACATAAAACCCCCACGGAAATCAAATATATGCAAAACATATATTCGCAATACATATTGAATTCGACGATTTTATAGGTACAGTTAATATGTTAATCATATAGATTCTACTCTGTAAATGTGAAATTTTTTTACGTTCGATGAAAATTAAAAATTTGAATGAAACTATAACGATTCTCGAAAGATAAGCCGTCGTTATTCTCGGTGTTTAAGCTGTATTCCTTAGAGGATTGGCTCAGATCTTCGCTACCCACTGCTCTAAGCTCAACAACACCCTTATGAAAAAAAATATATGAGGAAATATATTTTACATATATTAAATATACTCTTCACGGAAAATTGTATAGAATTTGTATGTTATGAGACATAAGTGATGGATAAATACAAACAAATATTTAAAAAGTGTATGTTAGTGCATATGAGGTATTCCACACGTTTCATACAATTCATGACTTTAACCCCTATATATTAAAAACTATTAGCCGTACAAAAAAAAAACGTTTGAGACATAAAAGTTGCAATTTTAAATGAACTTTTGAAAACAAAATTTTGTAGATTTTTTTGAATGCAATAAACGTCCATTTCTATGAAAAAGATACTAAAATATTTTTTTTCGGCCAATATGTCATGTTTGATTTTTCTTTAAAAATTCCAGACTATACGGCCAAGTGTGTAGAGTGATGTCATATTTTTGTTTGGATGGGCGAGACACCCGTTTGATAGCTATGCTTCGTTTAAGATCGATGTTAACTATCAAACGGGCGTCTCGCCCAACCAAATAAAAATATGAGATCACTCTACACACTTGACAGTATATTCTGGAATTTTTTAAGATAAATCAATCATGACATATTGGCTGAAAAAAATATTTTAGTCTATTTTTCATAGAAACGGACGTTTATTGCATTAAAAAAGAATCTACAAAATTTTGTTTTCAAAAGTTCATTTAAAATTGCAACTTTTATGTGTCAAACGTTTTTTTGTCCGGCTAATAATTTTTAAGATATAGGGGTTTTTAAAAAAACTTCAATTTTTCGATATCACAAAAATCCAAAAATTCTGAAAAAATTACAAAAACCCCTTGTAAATAATCATGAATCGTGGTTAAATTATAACTTTTTGGAGAGGGTCGAGTTTTTGACCGTTCGAAACCGTATAGAAAACCTTATATGAAACGTATATAATTTTTATTGCACAAAATATTTTTTCGCGTGAAAAGTGTTATTTTTAATAAATTTTTCGCGTGCACTTTTTTTCCGTGCGGCAAGTATGGGCCAGATACGTGTGACGCGTTAGCAGGCGTTCGTTAATATTATCTCCAGCCGAACAGATGGTTCGCTATTACTGAAATATTTAACTCGTAAAATCAAAATCTGTTAGGAACACGAACTATATGCAATTTATCGGTTCGCAATACATTATTCACGGTTAGGGATTTATTGAATAAATAAATTTTCTTTGCATCCGATGCTATCGACAATTTGTTATTCCTGCCGGTCTCATAATCCCCGATAATCAATAAGCTGTATCCATTGTGTTACACTTTGCATCATTATAAATTCAAGCCAATGAAGACTATTCACGCCACGTATATCCAAATTAAGGTTAAGGTAGCTATGTCGCTTCCGGCTCATTTCGCATTAGTTCGAGAAAAATAAGAGAAAATTGCAAAAACTTCTCGATGGTATAAAAATCTGAAAAAATGCATGCATACTAAAGGTACTGAAAAGACTAATTTTGCATAATAATAGTTCCAAAATGTTATTAACAAATTATTCAAGAAATTAATTGTTTAACAAATTACCCGGCAACGCAACTTTTTTTTATGAAAATGATTCATTTATATTTCTGAATCCGTATGCATTTTTTCAGATTTTTCAATTGCTTTGATTTTTTTTATATGGAAAAAAGCGTGCTAAGTGATTTGCACAATTACTTCCTCATGTTTTACGGTTTTCCTCATAACTTCCTCTATGATAATTCCGTCGTGCCATTTTGGCTTCCTCATAGAGGAAGCTATAATTAAAACACAAAAAAAAAGTTTTAAGGCAATTTTTAATCTAATCTTCAGCGCTGATTACGAAACTATAACTCATTCTACTCTTTGCGCGATGTTTGATTCAGAAACTTCTGACAAAAAAAAATTGAATAATTAAAAATTTTCAAAATCCCATAAAATTCAAACGGTTAGATCAATTTTTGCCAAATTTAATACGAAACATTGTACAGTGTCAGTCCATTCCTGTGGCAAATTTAAACTCGATACCTCCATGTTTACTCGAATTAGACGATTTTTAGTAATTTTTCAAAAAAATCAAAATTCCGTAAAATCTGATTCCTTCGGTAGATTTTGGCCAAATTCAATACCAAAGGTCTTTGTTCATAGTATTGTATTTATATGCATTTTTAGGACGATAGCTCAAAATTTACGAAAGTTAGAGCTACCACAGACTTTTTTCAAAAATTTCGAATTCCCGTAAAATTCCGAAACGGGTCGCAATCTTCATGAAAATGATATCGAAGGAGGAGACGTGACTACTCTACTAGTGTACAAAATTTGAACCCGCTATCCCAAGCCGTTTCCGAGTTATAGTCGTTCTAAGCGATGCACGCTGTCACACACATACACACACACATACATCCGGACGCCAGCTAAAAATCACTTTTCTCGACGTTTTCGACCATTTCTAGTACGCTGACATTAAAATCTCGAAAAATTTTTTTTTCACGAAAACATAGCTTCCTCTATGAGGAAGCAAAATGTGCGAAAAAATACAAAAATCAAAACTAAATGAAAAATCTGAAAAAAATTCATACGTATTCAGAAAAATGAACGCATCATTTTCATTAAAAAAAAATTGGTATGCCGGGTAATTTGTTAAACAATTAATTTTTTGAATAATTTGTTAATAACATTTTGGAACTATTATTATGCAAAATTAGTCTTTTCAGTATCACTGCATGCATTTTTTCAGATTATACCATCGAGAAGTACTTGCAATTTTCTCTTATTTTTCTCGAACTTATGCGAAATGAAAGCGAAGCGACATAGCTACCTTAAATAGTTTTCACCATCTCGGAGAATCGTAAATCGTCTTTTTCTCGGTACTCGGGCGGATACTCTTTTTTTTATGAACTTTTCGTCGAGACGATACTTAATATAGACGATTTGATACTGAATTCGCATAACTGTTACGTTCTGACCGGTGAATGGTAAGGTCGCTCAGAGATAACGATAAATAAATACAGTAGAATCCCGTTTATCCGAGAACGTAACACAGATAATCAAACGATTATATATATATATACGTATGTAAAAAATAGCACACCACCTCATATGAACATTAATTTTATTAGTTAATGTAGTCATTTGATTAATTCAATTTTAATTTAGTTAATTGACATTACCTTCATATGAACATAAACCATTGACTCTACAATCGGAACGAGTAGATTTACAGCTCGAAATATAAATACGCAGCAAGCTTGTACAAGTTGCTTTATCCGTTTTATCCGAGCCTACGCCTCAATTAAGGTAGTCCTTGAATAGTGTTCACTTCGCATAAGTTTCAGAGAAATGAGAGGAAATTACAAACGCTTCTGGATGGTATAAAAATCTGAAAAAATCAAGTATATTAGAGGTGGTGAAAAGATTAATTTTGCACAATAATAATTCTAAAATTTTATTAGAACAAATTGATGAAAAATAATATTGTTGAACAAATTTCCCGAAAACCTAACTCTTTTTTTACGAAAATGATTCGTTCACTTTTCTGAACACATATAATTTTTTCAGATTTTTAAATACACTTTGAATTTTTGTTCTTTATACGGGAAAAATGTGAAGAAAGTCACAAAATTCAAAGTGAATTTAAAAATCTGAAAAAATCCATACATATTCCAAAAAATGAACGAATAATTTTCATTTTAAAAAAGTTACTTTTCCGGGAGATTTGTTGAACAATTTTATTTTTCCTCAATATGTTAATAACATTTTGGAACTGTTATTATGCAAAATTAACCTTTTCAGCATCTTCAATATGCTTGATTTTTTAAAGATTTTTATACCATCAAGTGTTTGCAATTCCATCTCATTTCTCTGAAACTTATGCGAAGTGAACACTATTCGCACGGACTACCGTAACGCGGAGGCTCGGTTGATCAAAGGTCATATAAGCGAGGTTCTACTGTAGTCACTTTTTTGAGTGAACAGAGACTATTTGTTTATGGTTCTCTCCGAGCGCGAGCCAATTACTTCAAGGCGTTAGCCCTTTACCCGGGGACGGAGACCTGGCTGTGCTATCGTGGATATGTGTATGAAGACCCGCGGAGGTAGAGCCTTTGAGAGATTGTCAGATGGCTCGGATGCATACAAACAAATGTTGAGACAGTGGTTCGGTTTTTAGAGCACTCCCGGTAGTACATTAGATGATGGTCCGACGTAGAGTTCAAAGGGTTCAACAGAATTGAGCCATCTTGGGTGGTTGAACTAGATCGGAGAGCTCTGCCGCAGAGGGCTGGAAATTTAGTAGCGTGGAGCCTCGCTGGCTCTACGTAGATATTGGTGATCTTGTTCGATGGTTAAAGAATTCCTGATTCGATACAAATTTTTTATTAAATTCGGAGCACTATGCTCCTAATGCTACAGAAGGAGTTAAAGGAAGACGTTGACAATAATAGATGTTTTCTGGAAAACGATTGACACATTATATTTTATAGAATTAAAAGTTTAGTGCTGGTAAGGAATATTTAGTAGGCATTTTCAGGAAATTTGAGTAAATATTCTTTCAGATGGCAATTTATGGGATGAAAGATTAATTCTAGAAGAGGGAATTAATATTTACAAAAAAAAGAACTTATGTAACGGGTGCATGGCAAACAAGTGTTTGTTTGAATTAAATAAATAGTACACAGAGAAAAAAAATCAATTGAGTCAACAAAATGTGCGTTTACGGGTGACGAAACAAATGTGTGGTTGATCGAAAGCAATAACTTGTTGATCGAACTAACAGGCCGTCGAATCGAATGTTTCTTTACTTACTACGACAATTATTTCGTTCGATCGACCAAAAATATGTTTCGCCATCCGTAAGCGCTCATTTTGTTGACGCAATCCTTTTTTTCTCAGTGTAGTAAAAGTACCTAAAGCATTGGTAGCTAAAAGTACCAATGCTCGGACGCGTCGGTGTTTGGACAATACCCCCAATTAGCACAATATTATTAATATAATTGACGAAAAAGAAAAATAAGGGTTGAATTTATTTGTATGATTGTTAATCATTTAATATTAATAAAATATCTGCGCCCTTCATAAATATGTAATAATTGAATTGACGCACAATATTGACAAGCTCGCGTCACTCATGTCATGGATGCACTTTTCTAACGCAAAGAACTTAAACGTTACTATTGTACAGTATCGACTTATTTTTTTTTGTTTTTCAAAATTTGCCTACGATCGATCGATTCGGAAATATAAAAGCTATGCGATACTGATAGGTATACCTATCAATTAGCATTCGATAAGGTTTTACACGATAATTCTTGTGTCAGTTTATTGGGACATTCATTCTACGTTTGTCCCACGGCCATACCTTGCGGCCGATCACTCGTGCGTGCGCATTTCGCTATCTAGACCCATTCACCGGACACTGAGCGTTGCTTGTTTACGTAATCCATTATAATTACAATGACGACGTATTATGATTGCGGTTTTAAATGCGACCAATATCAATGAGTCTAATAATGGGTGATTACATATATTGTATTATATTTAAATAATCCTATAAAAAATGTCATTATTAATCGCAGATGGGATTAAATTTTGAGGTTATCGATTCTGTTTTTTTTCCACATACACTACACTAATGAAGTCACTGCAAGCCGAAATAACAAAAAAACAAAAAATACAACGCGACGAGTAAAATTCGGCAACTGCCTGAAAAAAAGAGTGTGGATATTTCCCACACAGTTGTTGGCATATTTTAAAATGTATCTCGTTGCTTAATGATATTTTGTTTATTTATTTATTGTCTTTACAAATAAGTATAAAGAAGATACATGTACTTAACATTCGTAATGGTGTACAGTAGGACCGCGCTTATCCGACCTTCAATTATTCGAGCCTCTGTGTTATCCGAAGCACCCAACTCATCAGAGCCCTCCACGCTAACCGAGGTGTGGGCGCGGATAATACGGAAAACTCGGTTAAAACAGATAAAGCAGCATGCCCGCGCGCGGAGTAGTCTGTAACTGCTACATTGTTGCATACGCGCTTAAACTCGTACAAGTTTGCTGCGTCTTTATATTGCGGACTATAATACATCAGTTCCGATTCTGGAACTGATGTATTTATTGATTCTGGAGTCAATGGTAGAACATCGTGATGTCTCAAAAAAGGAAAAAGATCGTAAACTGACTAATAAAGTTAATACTTATATGAAGTGGTGTGTTATTTTTTAAATATATAATAGTAGTACAAGTTTGAATTGAGTATGTTATCCGTGTTATCCGAGTTTTCGCTTATCCGACGCACGCTCTCTCCACATTACCCCGCATAAACGGGGTTCTACTGTATATGATGAGATCAAAATCGATTCTTCTACGTTTCTATTGTCCGGTAAAATTAGTTCTCTTCACAACATTTGGAGTCCATCTTCTATGATGTCATTGAATAAATCTTGAAGATGTATGAAATGCTCCAATAAATGTTCACCGCGACTCGAGATATGAATATGAATGTGAGAAAAGGAATCCCTTTAGAAATTATTCGACCGTTCTGGGCCACGGCCCAAAGAATAATGTTTCTTGCTCTAATTTCGCGAAATTTCATCGCCGAAAATAATTCGAGCTGAGAGTAACGTTGTACCGGCCAGTCCAGACGTCGATCTTATGTTTTTCTATCCGTCCTGACTGCCTCCCCTCTTTCTACCTATCTGATATAGCGGTGATCATTCGAAATCAAGCTTCTACAATGGTCATTGGTATGGTTGAGCCGGGTGTGAAAGATTTTTCAATCGATCGTTGGTGATGAAAATGTGATCGAGGATAACGTGTGAGTAACGGGAGACGAGACTAGAGACAGTGAAAGCCACAAATTACGGGTGACACGGGTAGAGCGATAGAGAAATAGAGGAAAGTCTGTCTGGTAGGCAGAGTGCAGCGTGACTGAGCTAATACAGTTATTAGCAGTATTGCCGGAACGAGATTTTATGTCAGAAGTCAATATTGGCGGAGATTGTTATTAAAAAGTTACGCATGACGTAACACAAGTTCTTCGAGACTTGAGATTCTGTCAGATCCATGGCATCGAATGCTATGGTAGAAATCGACCCGCAGGAATAAGAAGTATATGCGAAAAAGTTTTTATATATAGGTTATTTATTTTTTCATATACACGAAAATATATATTTTTTTTATATTTGCCCGGATATATCCGTCACACGTATCTCGAAATATGAGAATGACACACGATTTTTTGCATGAAAAAATGAATTTTTTCATATATTTTTTCCATGGGTGAGTTAACGCGGGTTTGAAGATGCAAGTGCTGAGTCTACAAACATTTTTTCACTTACAGTAGAAGCCCGATTAACCAGGGTCGGATTAACTGGGAAGCGCATTAACTGTATTTTTTTTTATGCCCGGAGTGTGGCGCCAGCAAACGAAAATGGAAAAAAGTGCAAGAAGCAAACCAAAGTCACGGAGTACTTAAAAAAATAAGACTAGCTTACGCACTATTAATAAAAAAAATATCCAAAGCTTACATTCTAGTTCACACTATTTAACAATTAAGTGCGTATTGTACCAAATTTCATTTTAACTGGTCAAAATAAAGTTATATCTTTTTTTTTATTAATGTTCCGTTCCAGGTATACCCTTTAGGGGTTTCTACCTTAGCTCCCCCCCTAGCCTAACCGTGTACCTATTCTAACACTTTCCTACCCGCCCTTCGCTAACCTACTCTAATTCCGTGCGTCCGCAGCCGACTTACTTCCCCCTAACTGTACCGCATTCGCCAAGGACACAGGGAAACTGCGGAAAACCCATGTCGGTACAGCTGGCGATATTCTACTGATCCTCCGGTATTTCTGCACTTGAGTAAAGTGCAGAAACACCTAAGTCTCAGAAGAAAGCGCCTCCCGCTCACCGGTCGATGCGCCAGCTAGCGCACGGCTAAGCGGTCACCCATCCAAGCACTGACCGCGAACGATTGTGCTTGACTTGGGAGACCACCGGAGCCGTGCGCCAACCGCGCATCCACCGCTGTCGGTAATAAAGTTATATCATTAGCCATTATTGACTTATATACTTTCGTTGTCCAGTTCGAATTAACCAGGATTTCGATTATCCGGAAACTCTTCGGTCCCGAGAATCCCGGTTCATCGGGGTTCTACTGTATAAACATCAGCTCTTGAGGTTAAAAGCTCACGTTGCTGAGGTGAGTTTTGTTCGATAGCCCGCGCTTCGAATCTTGGAATTTAAATTCCCAGAGGGAATTAAATTAAAGGAAGAATGTAAAGATATTGCACATAACAGTGTCATCGATAGCAGATCGAAGCTGTAAGTACAATAGGGATTGTAAATCGTAACACATGCAATTTTTTGTATTTTACAGTAGAACATTATTTAGAGACTATTGCATTGTTATCATAAACGAAAGAAGGTGACGAGGTTTGCTCTTAGGTCGCTATACGAATAAAATGTTTTATCGTAAACTATTATACAAAAATTGCCGCTATAAGTACAATATGCGCATTGTCCCATCGTCACCCAATGGAACAACTTTCGATAACTTGTATTTTTTTATTTTTTGCCCCACTATTTCACTTAAAGAAAAGATGTTTTTGTAAAATGTAAAATGATGATCAAGATATTAAGGAAGGTAAGTTAAATTATCAATGGTCGATGTATCGTTATCGATACATCGACCAAGCTAAAACATGGTGGCCGCGGTCAGGGAAAACCGGAAAAAGTCAAGAAAAAAAATCTTGGTCAGGGAATCAGATAAAAGTCAGGGAATTTCAAAATTGGTCAGGGAAAAAGTAAATTGTCGCCGAACCTTGTATAAATAAATACGAAGTACATAAAACGGAGCTTTAAATAAAATAGGGAACATTTTGAAAAAAATTAAAACAAAATAGAATTAAACATTAATACAATAATTAGGCATTTTCATTTGCATCATTTGCATTAATTTTTTTAAATAGAAGTCGTTAGAGGATTAGTCACGGAACATTTTTAATTAGTGAAGTCAGGGAATTTTTTCCGGGGAAAAAACGGCCACCATGTAAAATGAATTCGTTACGGCAAAGGGGTTTTAGGTAACTAAAAAAAACCTTTGCTGTAACACGGGAATCGTAGCTTAGTCGTCGTCACCGGTTAACTCTTCGCATACCCTCATGACACTTGAGTGTTTGTTTCTTCTTTGAGCGAGGGTCAAACTTCATTTAGTTCAGTTGTATTGTATTCTTTTTTTCCTTCTTGTTCCTTCGTATACTCTTTCGGGTTTTTAGGAACCCCGCAACCTTCCAGATTTCCCCTATCACTGCCTACCCGCACTTCTCTAAGCTATGAAACTCCAGTTGCCTCCGCGGTCGACTTAGCTACGCTGTACCGCACACGGCGAGGACATCGGAAAACCGCGGAAAGACTCGTGCCAGTACAAAAGGCTCTTTATTTTTCTGATTCCCCAGTGTACAGCATCAAGGTTTCAGAAAAACTGGCATTCGGCTCAATGGTGTAAGCCAATGTGCAGCTAAGCGATCACCCATCCAAGTACTGACCGCGACCTGTACTGTCGCACACTTTATTTTATACATGTTTATTGTGTTGAGCGAATGCAGATACATTTTTCAATGTTTACGAAAACAAGTAATAAAATACCAAATTGGGTATTGAGATAAAGCACTTGGCTGCAGGCTTGCAGCGCTCGTGTTTAAACATTGTCGTTGCCGATTAGTGGAGCTTATTTTTCTTCGTTTATAGTTTAGACAGATAGCTCCGAAGCCGCACACCAACCGCACATCCACCGCTGTCAGTACTTGGTTCGGTTGTAATTTATCGGTATTGCGACTATAAATTTTGATCTGTATTTTATTTATGATTTCCTTTCGAAAAAATCAGTCGCGAAAATATCTGGTATTTTTTATATATATGTATAAATGTGTATGTGTATATGTAATGTGTATGTGTATATGGACAAATATGTAGGTATGTTTTATATATGTTTACATATGTACGTTTATAAAAGCATTCCGATCGGCAGCGACACAAGCCTAAAATTAATGTTGTTCGCCGAGCAATTTCAGTCGTATTGCATTTTGCGCGAAGTTGTGGCGTGTATTATTATTTATTAGTGTCGGATACATGAGTATGCGTGTGAGAGCGGCGGAGGGATGGCGTGTGTCGGGGGCGAGCGCGATCAAGGGACAACAAAAACCGCAGCTACGGACTCAATTATAAAAAGAAGTAATTGAGACTCGATCGTCGTCGCGAAGGGTCGTATTTTGTAAAATGCAAAAGACCGATAAACGTTTTCTTGATTTAATTTATTCGTTCTTTCCTTATTGTGTGGCCTGTAATTGCTCCACATTAGCTAGCACATAATAAAGAAAATAAATATTTGTGGTAGTTATTAATTCCTGAGAGATCGCGACTCAGCGTATAATATGAGAAATTTCCGTCGTGTTAACGAATGAGAATCGCGTTGATGGGTTATAAACATTTCATAAACATCAATCGCCGCAGATTATATATAAAACTGCGGCGATTAATATTTACGTCGTATTAAGCCGTATCAAAAAATGGTATTATCGAAAATGAATTATCTATTTCAAGACATTGAATCAAGCGCGAGGGGAGAAAAAATTTCGGAGGAATTGGATACATTTCTCGACGATCATTGGACGTATTACATTTTGCAGATTTAAAGCGAGATGCAGTTCAGCAATTGATGCGCGACAGAATATTACGATAATCATGCACACGGTCGCGACCAGTTTAATCTAAGTACGCGTTCATAAGACTACACCGATAAAAAGGTTTGGAAATATCAACTAAGCTGCGGTTGCGGGTGACGAAGGAAATATTTGGATCGATTGAGCGAATATTTAGTTGATTGAACGAATATTTAGTTGATTGAACGAATATTTAGTTGATTGAACGAATATTTAGTTGATTGAACGAATATTTAGTTGATTGAACGAATATTTAGTTGATTGAACGAATATTTAGTTGATTGAACGAATATTTAGTTGTTTGAACGAATATTTAGTTGATTGAACGAATATTTAGTTGATTGAACGAATATTTAGTTGATTGAACGAATATTTAGTTGATTGAACGAATATTTAGTTGATTGATCGAATATTTAGTTGATTGAACGAATATTTAGTTGATTGAACGAATATTTAGTTGATTGAACGAGTATTTAGTCAACTAATATTTAGTTGATTCAACTAATATTTAGTTGATTCAACGAATGTTTAGTTGATTCAACGAATGTTTAGTTGATTCAACGAATGTTTAGTTGATTCAACGAATGTTTAGTTGATTCAACGAATGTTTAGTTGATTCAACGAATGTTTAGTTGGTTGACTGTTCTGTTATTAATTGTAAAAAACATTTTGTTCAATCGACCAAACATTTCCTTTGCCACCCGCAACCGCAGCTTAGTTGATATTACCAAACCTTTTTATCGGTGTACTCTCCACCGAAGCGATTTAAAGTCCTGCGTCCTTGTCTGTATTGCATATAATATGGGTAACATTAATCCCTTATACTATATATGGATAAAAATTTAATTGTATCGAATTTCGCATCACCGAATCAGCACGACCAATTTGCAATCAATCGGGAGCGTAGGCAATCGTCGGGGCACATGACGCATATGCTATTAATATCCCTTGTGCTCATCGATGTCGGCATCAACATCAATCGCCGCAGTTCATAAGCTTCATGCGGTTATCCGTAAAAAATTGTATTATCGCAAGTGAATTATCTATTTCAAGACATTGAAGCAACAGCGAGGATGAATTTTTGTTTTCTTTATAATTAGAAATATTTTTCGCCGTTCATCGAGTCGATTAAAATGTGCAGATTCAAAGCGAGATGCAGGTTAGTAGTTGATGCACGGAAGAATAACACGATAGTCGTTCGCGCGCGGTCGCTGCTAGTTGCAGCTTTAGATTAGCGTGTTCTTCGTAAGCAAATATTTAAATAAATATTTATGTAAATTAAGTAAATAGTTACTTAAATGAAATAAATATTTATTTATATGAAATAAGTATTTATTTAAATGAAATAAGTATTTATTTAAATGAAATAAATATTCATTTAAATCAAATAAATATTTTACTTAATCTAAACAAACGGTGGCCGTCAAATAAATTATTTTTCTGGGTGTGTCTATTTTGCAGATCATATAATATGGGTGACATTTTCTTTACTGTGCTGTGGCTGCGGAACGGTCAATCTTGTGTATTTCCCTTCTTCGGTTTTGTATTGAAGAGACTCCTTTTACGTTTCGACCCTGGTCAGGTCCCTCTGCAGAACTTTCTTTATTTATTATGTCCTAAATTACCTCTTCTCATTGTTTCTCCGCCTTATTCTGTTTAGTCTTTGTTATATGGATCTCTTGCATAGGGGAGAGCGGGGCAAAATGGCACAACGGGGCAAAACAAGATAATGAGACAAAATGCAATTTGCCAATAAATTTTGGATGGGACAAAATGGGGCATCCAAAAATTATTGGAAAATTGACTTTTTCCCTCTCTGTCCCTGTTTTACCCCACTGTTCCATTTTGCCCCGCTCTCCCCTATAATCATATAATATGGGTAACATAGAGTATATGAATAATATAGAGTATAAGGGACTACCTTATACTCTATATAGATAAAAATTTAATTGTTCCGAATTTCGCGTCACCGAATCAGCATGACCGGATTAATTCGGAATTAATCGGGAGCGAAACCAATCATTAGTGCACAAGTCGCACACTATTCATATTTCTTGTGCTCATCGATATCAGCATCAACGTCAATCCCCTTTGTTCATGAGCTTAGTACGGTTATCCGTAAAAAATTATTTTACTACAGATGAATTATCTATTTCAAGACATTGAATAAAGAGCGAAGGGAGAAGAAATTTCAGAATAATTGGATACATTTTTCGACGTTCATTGGGTCGATTCAATTCTGCAGATTTAACGTGAATTTACCTGATTAACACGATCAACTTATAACCGTAAGGAATCGTTGGTGCACATCTCGCACGCTATAAATATTATGTCCATCGACATTCGCTATCAAGACGTGACCCGCGCGGTCAAATCGCGACGGCACGTTGCGCGACGATCATAGAGATGGGCGGCAATTTTGTGATGTTTCACTTTTATGTCAATTGACTGTCACGTGACCTTCAATTGACGAGTCCGGAAATGACCGCACTGCGACAACACCGACATTAATTCTAAAAACGTCCACGGTCTTAACTTAAAAATCAACAAAGTGCCAATCTCGTTAAACAAAAAAAAAAATTGCATTCATTTTATAATATGGTTTCATTGATGAAATAATGAATAAAAAATGAAAATATGAATGATTACGAAATCAAGAAGTAATAAAAATTTGATTGAAACCAACTTAGAGTGCTAAAAAGTTAACCAAATTTATGAACAAAACAATTTTACGCTCATGGCACAATAAACATTTTCTGGAACCAAAAAAGCCGGTTAAGTGACGGTCATTTTTTGGTCGATAGACGATTACAAAAAATGCCCGTCACGGCTCATCTCTAGACGATCACTCCAAGATCGGTTCGGCAATAAAACAGAGCGGACGAAACGGGAAGTTTGTTATCCGCCTTGAAATAATTCGTATGACGAATTCGCAGCGATTTGTCGGGCGCGAAGCGACAACAATGTTGCAACACGCAAAGTAACGGTGCACAAATCTGGTAAACGAAATAATGGCTTGTCGCCGAATCGTCTGTTCCAGTTCGATACCAAAGTATTCTATTGTCTAATATCATCCGAATGGAAGGATCGAATAACTATAGCCTATAGGTTGAGGAGCGGCGAGTTCCACGGCAGGCAGGTCACTGAGGTCGACGAATGGGCGCTTGCGGGTGATGGTGGGGTGCCCGGAGTTGCGACGCTGCTCGGAAGCGCAGAGAACTAGGGGTCCGGGCGCCTCCTCGCGCCAGTGTCGAGCCCGCGATCGTGGCGAGCGTACGCGTATCTCGTACGCACCGTACGCAGTCTTAACCTCGCACAAAATCGGAACGCATATTTTACACTATTGTGAGATTAAATTCCCATCGAACGAGGAATAAATTCGCCGTTTTATAAACAATTTCTTGTGATCGTCGAACCTTCACAGTAAAAAAAAAATAAGAAAAAAGGTCTCGTTTATCACAGGGATTAAAAAAAAATCGCAGTTGAGGCAATTCTGGGATTGGTACGAGTTCACGTAATATGCAATATCTTGTTAATCTAATCGCGCTCTTCGAGAGTCTCGACGATTGTCACACGATTTCGTCGAAGGAGATGAGAAGAAGAGAAAAACAAAAAAATATCCGATTGATAATTAAAACGTCGTTATGATCGGCGATAAATTCGATAATTCCGAAGAGTGAAAGACCAAGTGCGCCGGTTATAAAGGATATATATCCGTTGGTCGATTAACGAATCAACGTCGCGACTGGGATTTCACGTCGAGGTTCTTTGATTCGAAAGAAACGTATGTCACCGAGCGGATGTGTGACTCCGGGTCTCGAAGTACCAACCCGCGCGGTCGGGGGATGTTTTCTAGCTCGTCGGCTCGCTCCGGGCCGGGAAAGCGGACGACGTCGCTCTCGCGTAACGATATTTCTCGGGGACGAAGAGCGCACCGCTGTGGCGTGCGCTCCCGTCCGCTCCCGTACGAATGGTCCAATTTTCTACGTGACGCCGTTTCGGCGGCGTTGAATCTCGCTGCGAAATCTTGTTGGCGAGACACTCGGCACGGTACGGGATATATAGCGGGCGCCGGTACCGAAGAACGCGCGTTAAGGGTGACGATGGAGGAAATTAAAGGGAAGGAATAGCGCGAAGATACCGCACACAGGAGCGGCCTCGATAGTAAATCGAAGCTGTAGTACGGCGTGGTAACTGTTCTAGGACTACGGAAGTGCAGAAGGAATTTTAAGGGAATCGAGCGGTATATTAGAGTCGCGCAGTCTCCGAGAAAAAAAAAGTATCTATATCTTGGAATCGATATTTATCAGAGTTCATATCGGTACCGAAGAACGCGCGTTAATGGTGACGATGGAGGAAATTAAAGGGAAGGAATACCGTGAAGATACCGCACGTAGGAGCGCCCTCGATAATAGATCGAAGCTGTAGTACGGCGTGGTAACTGTTCTAGGACTACGAAAGTGGAGAAGGAATTTAAGGGAATCGAGCATTATATTAGAGCCGCGCAGTCTCCGAGAAAAAAAAAAGTATCTATATCTTGGAATCGATATTTATCAGGGTTCATATCGGTACCGAAGAACGTGCGTTAAGAGTGACGATGGAGGAAATTAAAGAAAAGGAATACCGTGAAGATACCGCACATAGGAGCGTTCTCAACAGTAGATCGAAGGTGTAGTACGGCGTGGTAACTGTTGTAGGACTGCGAAAGTGGAGAAAGAATTATAAGGGAATCGAGCAGTCTATTGGAAGTCGCGCATCCTCCGAGAACAAAAAAGTATCTATATCTTGGAATCGATATTTATCAGAGTTCATATCGGTACCGAAGAACGCCCGTTAATGGTGACGACGGAGGAAATTAAAGGGAAGGAATACCGTGAAGATACCGCGCGTAGGAGCGCCCTCGATAATAGATCGAAGCTGTAGTACGGCGTGGTAACTGTTCTAGGACTACGAAAGTGGAGAAGGAATTTTAAGGGAATCGAGCAGTCTATTAGAGTCGCGCATCCTCCGAGAACAAAAAAGTATCTATATCTTGGAATCGATATTTATCAGAGTTCATATCGGTACCGAAGAACGCGCGTTAAGGGTGACGATGGAGGAAATTAAAGGGAAAGAATAACGCGAAGATACCTCAGATAGGAGTGCCCTCGACAGTAGATTGAAGCCGCGGAATCTTCGAGAAAAAATAATGTATATCTACGAATTGATATTTATCAGAGTTGTCCATATCTGATCATGTCGTTCATGAGGAAATTAAAGGTACCGTGAAAAGACCGCACATCGGAGTGGTCACGACAGTAGATTGAAGCTAGTAGAGCATGGTAACTGTTTTAGGACTGCAGAAGTGAAGCGGGAATTATAGTAGAATCGAGCAGTATATTAGAGTCGCGCAGTCTCCGAGAAAAGATATCTATATATCCGAATAGATATTTATCAGAGTTGTCTAGATCGGATAATGTCTAAACAGTGAACGTCCGGGTTGTGCATATATTTCGTTAGAGTACATTGCCCGTATGTAGGCAATACGATAGAGCATAGTGTTGGATATTCTATATGCCCTTTTTTCGGCACCATTATTTTCGTTACAAAATTTACCCGGGGGTTAGGAAAAAAAAATGACCCTTGAGTATCGATAAAATTATTAAACCACGGCACAGGATAGTTCCTCAGCGAAACGGTCCATTCGCTTTTCCCGGATTACTCCGATGGCCAAACTGAAAATCGCACTGCGCCAGAATTGATTTGCAATTTTCCAGAAATAACCATTCGGACCGTTCATTCGTTCGATTACTCTTACCGCTCGCTCATTCATCCAGCTGCGATTTACAGGAAATTTCATTTTTCCTGCGAATTGCTGTACGAAAACGCGATCAACGCGTCCGTGGCATTAAATTGGAATGATTAATTAAATTAAAACCTAATTAATTATTACGGTGCGTATTTGGAACGAGTCGGTGTAACGAGATGCAACGGAGCTTTTCACCCGGGCCTTTCCGCCGCAATAGCTGGAAGCAACATTTCGGTCGCTACCGGCCTCGCCACCGCTATTCGTAATTGTATCTTGATCAGGCCGAAAGAGGGTTGTGACAAAAAAATTCCAGCCGGCGATGCGTTCACCGAATCGCTGCCCGGAGGGGATTTTCGTCGCTTCACCTCTCCACTACACCTCGTCCGCCCTACGGTATTATTGCATCGCCTGATTGCTGCACTGTAGGCGTAGGAGGGACGAAGATACCGGGCGTATAAAAATATCAGCAAATGCAGTATCACGGCCTTCGTTTGGGGAATGCGCGTTTTCAACCCGATATCACTTCGATATCACGCTACCGTTTATGACGCATAGCTTATTGATTCAATTCCATGTTTTTATTTCGCTCGATACAGGCAGGCGATAGCCGCCCACCCGAATACACGCGGAACCTCACCGATCTCTTCATTCGGCGATGAAAGCATCCTCCCGAACATGCGAAAGCTCTTTCATGGATTTTAGTACGTCTCGCTAAACGGAAGTGGATCATAGAGAGAAACATAGCGGAGAACGATACACGGCACGGATAGTGTGGGTGAATGAAAGAGAGATTCCGATGGAAAACGGGAATGAAGATTTAATTTCGCGAGCGCACCGCGATCGCCCGACGACTCCATCGTGCCGTGAAAAGTATAGGAAATTAGTGGACTGCATTCCCATATCGGTTGATGTATTCGCTTTCGGAAACCATTACAGTTTCAACTCTTTTAGATTCTCTTTTGAACTCTCCGATGTAGATTTTAACGTAACTACGCTCGTCGGACAGGTTAACGGGGTTATTTGATTCACATTTTTTTACGCAGAGACGTGGATTACCGTAGTTTATCGCTTTTATTCCACTTACGAATTTCATCTACGCGCGTTTCATAGACTTCTTTTCGTACATCTTTTTTGCCTAGTGAGGCTGGAGAGGGCGTCAAGTTCACCCAGAAAAATAATTCATTTGACGGCCACCGTTTATTTGATTTAAATAAATATTTATTTGATTTAAATAAATATTTATTTGATTTAAATAAATATTTATTTGATTTAAATAAATATTTATTTGATTTAAATACATATTTATTTGATTTAAATACATATTTATTTGATTTAAATAAATATTTATTTGTTTTAAATAAATTTTTATTTGATTTAAATAAATATTTATCTAAATCCAATAAATATTTTACTTGTACCAAACAGACGGTGTTCGTCAAACAAATTTTTTTTCTGGGTCTATCCGGTCAATTTTGTTGTCGCTCGGTTCTCGAAGTGAAGTTGGCAACCTACATGATCAATGCTGATGTGCTCGATCACAAAGAATATTTTGCCGTCCTTTCCCTTCCATCTTCGGTGATCCAATCTGGAAGTGCGCGTCAAATTCGCTCGTATTCTTCGCCATCGATGATTACATGGAAAAAGGCGGTGAACAACTTCGGCTTGACAGTTTCCCTGGCTCCTCGAGCACCTGCTGCAAGCAAGACGGATCCCCTTCGCCTTAGTCTAAGGATGTAGCGCAAGCAGCAGGAGAGGAAGGGAAAAAGGCGCAGGGAAGTTTAAATATGCCAGGCGCAGGCAAGTTTAAATGTGCCAGTCTGAAGGGGCTGACGAGAAGACAAGCTGAGGGAAGAACCGATAAGGAAACTCATACGCAGCTCGGCGGTGTAGCCAGGTTGAATAGGCGTTCGAGATAAAGGCACCGCTCCCGCGGGCAGAGGCAATTAATCACTTAGCGATTTTATTTAATTATGTCATGACCGGATTGTCGGGGCGGAGGCGGCTAAGTGTGCAGGTACCTCGAGTGCGCGTATACCTATACATGTGCGCAGTTCGGCGTTGGGTGGGTTCCCCGGTGTTTTGACGCCGACAGATTCAAACGGTGACGTAGCTTAATAAGAGGATGATGGAGGGGAGGCCGAGGCGAGGAAAAGAAATGGGTTCATGACGAAGAGAAGAAAGACTCTTCCTCCGGTGCGGCATTCTTCGTGCCATTATACTCGAGTTTGAGTAGCGCTCGCTTTTTTTTGCCCATTTGCTACCTTTTCTCAACTCCGCGCCATGTATCTTCGTTCGCAAAAGATTCCTTCTTTACGCATTTTCTTTTAGATTTTTTTTTTCCTCCGGACTTTGCGCATCCGCGAGAAATTTGCCTAATGTGAAAGGAAAAGGGCGAAGTTCGTGAGTTGTACACGATGGTTCTGACGGGCCGAAATCACCGACGGTGATATTTTGCGAGGAGGAATTTAATGCGAGATAGCCCACCTAACGTCTGACTTTGGAGAGTTCAATTACCGACCCCTCTCAAAATCGTTAGACTTTCGAGACTCGCGATAATGGGTGTCGGCACCGATAATCATATCGCCATATCGTCGACCGGTTAGCACGGTGTAGATCGCGTCGATCGTGCTTCGCGTCCCAAAAACTTTCTCCCGATAAATACAGCCGATGTTGGGAGTTTGTGTGTCGGTGCAGGTGAAGAGTTTGAGTTACCAGTGCGCCACGTTAAACCGTGCGAGCGTTACGTTCGATAGCGGTGCCAGTGGAGACTGTGATAAAGTGAGGAGTAGCAGGTACACAAAGAATCGGATGTAGGAGGAATAGAGATTTCTGGGGAGGGTAGTGACGGTAGTACAGAGTCCGGGCTCGCGGAGCCTCGCGAACGAGCCGGTTCATCTATCATCGACGATAAAATCCACCGAAAAAGAAGTCGATTTACCTTTCCACCGAGACGCGCGAGCCGGCACGGGGCAGAGAAGAGAAAAAGCGAGAGACGGAAAGGGAGCAGGCGAGTGATGGGTCACGAGGGCGGGAGACCGGCCGACGCCTTCCCGGTACTGGGTACAGCGGCTCAGTAGTATAAGTAGGTGACTACACCGACGGCGCTCCGGATTACACCTACCAGCAGCGGGTCGCCGCTTTGATTCCCAGATTATTATACCTGCCGAGAAACTCGCGTTTCTTCGCACTCAAAGAGAACACCGAGGACGAAGACGTCACAGAGAGACGAGAGAAACGGGTCTGTTAGGTCGTCGGATTCTGAACGCGACTCATCTACTTCTCTCGACGGCGCCTCGAGCGTGCTTGTGGTACTAGTAAAAATAGTAATTTGCGGTGGTCGTGTCGACAACCAGGTTTTTTTCTCCACCTTTAGTCTCCGGTTCGAAGTGTACTTTGCTGTTTCGTCTTGTTATCCTCCTGCTCGGGTTTCTTCCCGGTCGTCTTCGTGGGGGTGGTTCGAGGAATTCTGTGACGAGCCGTAGGGACAAATAGAAAGCGGCGTACCGACTCAGCGAGAACGTTGATGCAGCGCCGCAGGACCCCTGCATCGCGTTTTTTTTTTGTCCCTAACTATCCTTGCTCGCAGTTCTCGAGCGCAGTCTGGAGTGTAACAAGGGAGGCGGAGAAAGCTCGACAGACGCGTCGTTAAGGGTCTATTCACGCGAAATTTCTCTCACTGATGTTCTCGCCCGGTGAGTCCGAAGTCATGCGCTTTCGCGGACCACTGCGGGATGCAAGGACATGACCAAGGAGTGGTTCTTATTCCCTCGGGTCTATGTATACCTATACGCACGACAGGAGCAAACTTTTAGCTCATATTCTCCACTCTCGCCTCTCGCGAAGTCTCGCACGAGGACGAACCGGCACGGTTCTCTTTCCAGGAACTTCAAGTTTTAGTTTCTGGATGTGGACTTTAGTATCCACAATGTATACTTTCTCACCGGAAGTGGAAATTCCGAGTGTGGCGGGAAGAGTCATTGAACCCGAATGGAAGTAGTAATGTTATTGACGAAAAGAGAGTTGAGTAGTTTTTTTCGAACAAGTATAAATCGAGAGTGCAAAATAAAATTGTTATGGAAATTAATGAATCTCTGTGGTGCGGATTTTATGCAGATAATATTTAGCGGTGATGTCGTACACAGAGTAAAAAAAAATTGGATGGCTGCCCAACGTGCCCGAGTTCAACGACGATCAAACGAATTCTTAGTTTGTACGACTAGAAAATTAGTTTGTTCAACAATTATTCGCTTTAATCGAGCGACGTGAGCTCGAGGCGATAAATGTGTTTGGAGCACGAACTAAACAAATAATTCGTTTGAACGTTCGTGCACGCCGATGTTGGATGTTCGACCAGTTTTTTTTGTTTCTCCGCGCAGGATATTCATGCATATAAAAAAATGCACATGATGATATTGTTTTGCGAGTCCTCACGTTCAATACGTCTAGGGTTTATGGATTTCTGTATTATTCTGCCATCAACAGTATTAGTCTCATATACAAGTTATTCTATAATTTAAAAAACGTGTAACTCCGAATAATACGCTTTTTGTTTTGTCACTCAATGTCCATTTTTTAATTAATTTTTCATTTTTGAAATTCCTGGCATGAATATTCGCTGGCAGGCTCGTGGGACGATTTTAAGCGGCAAAGGATCGCAATTTCGATAATGAAACAGATTATAAAAAGTACGCTATGTGTGCCTTCGACGAAATCGTTGTGAAATTCAGTGCTGCGCACCGAGTTGGTGCAGTTAACTGGGGTGCATTGCATCGATTATAGGTAGTCTCATGCTTGTGCATGTTGGTATAAAAAGATTAGCAACGGGAGACTCTCGAGAGCGCTATGCACAGGGTTGGGAAGCGGCCCGATGACGGTTGAACTTCAACCGTCGGTTGACCCAGCACGGGATTGTCCCAAAGCTCCCTCGCGCGTCCATTTTCAAGGACGTCTTGAGGCGTCCAGAAAACTGCGACTCAGAGCCTCGTGTATATGAGTCACCTTTAACCCTCCGATTTCAGGTGGGGAGCAGCTATATCGCCCTGAACTCTTGACCTCTTGGCTCCAGACCAGGCCCTACTCTCACGACGGACACGCCTATACAGTGTACACAGTTTTACCGTTACACATACCTGCGCCACCAAACAGGACTATATTTAATAACTTTCGGGTTCGACGTTGTCGCAGTTCCATCTCAATTTCCGTGCATAAAAACGCAAGACGAGAGAAACTTTTCCTTATCGCCGATGGTTCTACGATTCACGTGTGATGGGCGAGTTCTACCGTACGTCGAAACCCTGAAGTGGTGAGGTGAAATTTGTAATAACAAACAAGCAAAAAGAAAAAACGAAAAAGGACGTCACGATAGAAAAATAATTTTTTTAAAAAGCCGCGAACAACGGGTGCGCGTATACGTTGTACCGTGATCGAGTGCGAGAACGCGAGCTGGCGAGAAGAAGAGGGTGGCTGGAGGTGGAAGCTGAGGAGGTGGTAGCAGGTGGCGGAGGCAAAGTGCACCGAGTTGAGAAGGACGAAGGTGAAGAAGTAACGACGACGAGGACGCCGCAACGCGAGGAGTACCAGCGGAGGATAGACACAGTGGAAAGATGAGGTACCATCCGGTCACCCTACTCGTCGCGTCTTTCATGCTCGGCACCGTACGCGCACAAGGTCAGTCTCTCAGTAATTTATACATGGAAGAGTTATGATTCCCTCCCTCCTCCCTCCCAAGATCCTCTTTCCTACAGGCGGATTATCCAATCTTAGCCAAAGTGCTGCGCATCCTGGTGGAATTATTAAATTGCTTCACGAGAGAAAGACGCATAAGTAGTTACACTCCGAACTGGTCAGATCGCAGTGTTTTACTCGATAAACTCGTAACTCAATGTGGTCCCGAGTACGTCTTGAAGTAATGAAATTCGTGCATTGTTCGTTAAACAGTAAAGAGCGTAATGGGCTAAAGAACAGCTTAATGTTGGGTGATTTTCAACAATTTGACTTCATAAGATTATCCAATTGACGATTATTTTCAACGTAGAGAACCGTTGTTCTCGATCTTGAAGGACATTGAAAATTGTGCCTATAAAATAATTTAATCAGTTCGAAGATAAGTGAAGAATTTCATATAGGGTAAACGTGGTAAATATCGTCCTGCCCGATTAACACGTAAATCAATTACACATGTGGACGGGGCCATATCGACAATCTTTACCCTACGCATTTCTCCGCGAATGGACAATTCGCTTTCTGAGACGTGCTCTTTAAAACGACTGTAAAATTTTTCGATTTATTTTATGTATCCTTCGAGAATATTACCGAAAGCATTACTGAATTCACTGGGGTTACCCGATATCGTCGTTTCTGATTATCTCTCAGTTTTCTCTGAAACCGTTTCTTTGATTTTTCTTCTTCCCAGCAAGCATAATTTGTCAACAAGTGCTTTTGGTGAAACAAATTTGCGATTTCATCACAAAACGAACGACAAACGACGCGCTTCAAGTAAACATCATTAAAGTCATCCAATTAATTTGTACGCATCAGAGCGGGCCAAGTAATAAGCACTTGAAGGAGTATCAAGTGCTGAGTCAGTGTCCGGTACTCCGAACTTCAGCACTTAAGTTCTGTCAGTACGCAACACGTCAGTACTCAAGTACTTCCCAGTGCAAGATACTTCAAGTACTTAGTATGTCGATACGTGCTTCAAGTAGTTTGTACTTCAATGCATCCTTCAAGTCCTCAGTGTATTTACCTAGCTCTGGTACGCAATCACACGACTTCTAGGGCATGTTTGCCAAATTACACGATTGTTGACCAACGGTATCGAGTCGTAGGTAACCCGTGCACCGCTCTTCTCACGAAGCACAGACCACAGTGATGAGATATCTTTTCGCGAATATGCAAAGGCCACAGACAACGGGCCATCAGTAGTTCGACACCGAGGCGTTTAGCCCGCGGGTGCACGAACTATTCGCGCAGCGACTAATTGCGATAGGTCGTTTAGGCTCGGTCGTGTAATCGAGCCGCAGGGTTCGAGTATTGCACCGCCGCTAAATATATCCCATGTGCTCGCTAGCTCTTCGGATACGTTTGTGTACGCTTCCGTGGTGTGTGTGCACGGTGCAGCTCGGGCTCGTTCGCTCGCTCTCCAATTATGTGTTGCCGTGTATTACATTTAAACACATTGGTACCCATTGTGTGGTACGCGCGGCGCACAGCACTCTCGTGTATTAGCTGTAGGGACGTTTGCACGGTTTGGCCGAGGCTGCCGTACCCAGTTTGCGGGCGTCGAGGCGTGGTCGACGAATTACGTGTCGGTGCCGCGGGCTTCGGGTGGCGCGCGCTCTATAGACCCTACGTTGTACGTCCTACTTGTCAACCTCGCAGTCCCATATGCGTGTGCGTGTGCGTGTGCGTGTGCGTGTGCGTGTGCGTGTGCGTGTGCGTGTGCGTGTGCGTGTGCGTGTGCGTGTGCGTGTGCGTGTGCGTGTGCGTGTGCGTGTGCGTGTGCGTGTGCGTGTGAGTGTGCGTGTGAGTGTGCGTGTGCGTGTGCGTGTGCGTGTGCGTGTGCGTGTGCGTGTGCGTGTGCGTGTGCGTGTGCGTGTGCGTGTGCGTGTGCGTGTGCGTGTGCGTGTGCGTGTGCGTGTGCGTGTGCGTGTGCGTGTGCGTGTGCGTGTGCGTGTGCGTGTGCGTGTGCGTGTGCGTGTGCGTGTGCGTGTGCGTGTGCGTGTGCGTGTGCGTGTGCGTGTGCGTGTGCGTGTGCGTGTGCGTGTGCGTGTGCGTGTGCGTGTGCGTGTGCGTGTGCGTGTGCGTGTGCGTGTGCGTGTGCGTGTGCGTGTGCGTGTGCGTGTGCGTGTGCGTGTGCGTGTGCGTGTGCGTGTGCGTGTGCGTGTGCGTGTGCGTGTGCGTGTGCGTGTGCGTGTGCGTGTGCGTGTGCGTGTGCGTGTGCGTGTGCGTGTGCGTGTGCGTGTGCGTGTGCGTGTGCGTGTGCGTGTGCGTGTGCGTGTGCGTGTGCGTGTGCGACGTACGTTGTGTTTCGCGTCACGCTTGCTCGCTTATTCGCCGGCTTCATGGACTTCGCGCCGACTGTCTCTCTACGTATCTCGCCCCCACTCTAACCTTGAATACGTTCGTACACGTAGGTGTACTACCACGGGTTTCAGGTTCTCGGCACGCCAACCGGAGGTAGACGCGTGCCGGTTTCCCTCTCCCTTTTCAATCGTATCACCGCTTCACGGTCGCTGGTCCCGGCGCGTGCTGGCCTACCCTAACCGGAAGCAGAAATTGCGTTGCGATTGCGTACGCATCGAGCCTCACCCCGTTCCGTTCCCATCCGGTCAATACTGCAGTAAGTGGACATCGTAAAAGTATCAACTCGATTATTGTTTTTAATTGCAACTGAAGTATCGTCGGACAGCGATGAGGACTGAAGTAGTGTTCACGCCCAGAAACATTAGTTATTCAACGGGTGTTCCGCAAACAAATATTTACGTAATTCAAATACATATCTATTTAAATTGCATAAATATTTATTCACTTCACATAAATATTTATTTTAATCAATTAAATTTTTATTTGCGCCGCACCCATAAAATAAATTTGTTTTCTGGGTGCACGATGTGGAGAATTAACGTGGTACTTGAAATACGCATTGAAATATCAAATAATAAGTAAGTACCTGGCACTTATAACGTCAGCACTTAAATTCTACCAATACTCGATGCGTCAGTATTCAAGTTCTACCAAGTTCCGAGTACTTCAAGTACTTGGTACTTGAATGCATACTTCTAGCACTTAGTGTATCTGCCCAGTTCCGGGCACTGTGTACTACATAGTGGCACTCGTCTGTGAATACACCCTCGTCCACTTCATTTCTATTGGAAACATGTCACAGATTTAGTTGACTGTGCCTACAGGAATCTTGATTGGATTGCGGATTTTGAATAGATAGAGAGCGGGGGAGGATGAAAGTCCCCCTCGGGCTATGGACCGCGTACGTGAAGGATTTTGATTGCCGCGACGATTGGTGCTATCCATCTATTCAGTGAACAAAGTAGCAAATGTAATTTTGAAAACTTTCTTTTATATTTCAATACTTACGATACACCCCAAAAAAAAAAAAGATTTATTAAAATCGAATAAATTTCGATCTTTAAATTATGTTTACTAAGATAAAATAAATGTTTACTTGCCTTAACAAAATTCTTATTAGATTCAAATAACGGCTATTCTTTAGTACAAGTAAAAAAAATGTATTTAAAGATTTGTACTTTAAAATAAATATTTATTCGCGCCAAAGAAATCATATATTTGACATGAAGACAAACGCGGCTATTATCCGGTAGCGCGCATTACCGTGTTGTCACCTCTCGCTGATAGTATAGAACTATATGTGTTCCTTACGGGGAACCGCTACATTGTAATGAAGAGGCAACTCATCGGTTTGTTTTTATGAAACTTTGTTTACTTCACAGTCTGTGTTCCTCGATCGAATTGTGGTTGTGGAATGAGTCCTCGAAGAACCAACTTCGAGATTGGTTGTGTTAAGAGTATAACTAATGTGCGACGTGATTAGTAAAATCGTGCCTCGATAACGCATCTGTATGTTTACTTAATAATATTACATTACTTGTTGATGCTTCGTCGATAATAAAATGAGTTATTGAAAAAAAAAAATCATTTCTGCATCATTCATATGTCGCATTATGCCCATACGACCAAAAGTAGCAGGTCTCTCACGAAATAAATAACAAAATTATTTGACATAAATATCTGTTTATTAGATCCAAATAAACATTATTAAATAATAAGAATACTATCAAACAAGTAAATATATTAGAAATCAATAAACGCTCTATTCGCTTATGAAGCAAATAAACATTTTTCTTTATCCTTAATAAATTTTCTTTGATTGGAATAAACTTTTTCTGGGTCTACCCATTGTAACAGTCCCAAAGATCAAGCTATCGGCAGATTTTACTCGATGGTATCTGAAACCGAACCCTCGACGAGTGGACAACTTTGCGTCTTAAGATCATTCGACTGTGACCGGATTACTTCGGGCTTATTTAGCGGGTGAGCATTATTGAAGGGAGCTTAAAATATTACGACCAAATAATACGATCCATACACTGAAAAAAAAAAAAAATCAATGACTCAAGTAAAATTCGCTTGCGACCTGCCAACAAAAAATTGTTATTTCAATTCTACTTTCAATTCTTGCAATTGCATACTGGATTGAAACGATAACATGTCACCTTTGCAGTTTCGCCGTCATTATTTCAATATCACAGGAAATTGTAAGAATTGAAAGCAGAATTGAAATAACTTTTTTTTTTCGTTGGCAGCCCGCAAGGAATTTTTTATTTTTCAGTGTATAATCGCAAAAATTACCAAACTTTGTCAACGCGGTTCATATATCGAAAAGAATCTCGAGAATCGACTGCGAATACCGTGCCATGATGGGGAAAGGGTTGTAGGATAATTGTTTCATGCATTGTATTAGGAAGTTACGAGAGCTTAATTATTACAGATATTATCGTTAGCGACAGACTCTCGTACATACTTCCTCCCAGACATCCCCACTTTTTTGCTCGGTACTCTCCCCCGTTCACTTTGGAGTAAAACCGCCCCTCTACCAACGAGGTATAGCGTGCCGCTTAATTCTTCCACGCCGCAACTACCCCCTCGACCGCAACGCGGAGGCGCGAGGCGCACGGGTGCCTGCCGAGCTGTATCGCGACGCTCGCTCGGCTACCTCGTGTAAGCCCTCCCCGGCAGTAACGCTCGACAACTTTTCGTTTCAGCATTGCAAATTGTTTGGCACGAGAGTTTCGCCCGGTGGCTACCACAGTAGCAACCGCGTTTCAATGTAATCTTTTCTCTCGGCGCTCTGTAATGCCGCCGCGGCGTTCTGCTCCCTCCTTTTTTCCCTCCCCGCCCCTCTTCAACTACTTCCGACACTGCATTTCTTCGTATTACCGTTGCAACGCGAGGAGGCCGCTCCCTCTGATACTCTTGTCTTTACTTTCCACCAACATCCGCGCGGTATCTCGATGCAATTGCGCGGGGAAGCTCTACCAAAATACGTACAACGATCTTGAGCATGTACGGTATGCACGGTGGATAGTTTCGCAGGACTATCGAGGGGTTTCACTCCGCTTGCCTCTACTCGTACCGTGCCACAGGCTATAAACCTCATCCTGCCCAGACGATCGGACGCCCTCAAGATGCGGTGAAACTCTATGGAGTGCGAAGAAGACAAACACAACCTTCCGATCAAAAAATTCTCGGGCGCGATTGAAATTCCGGATAAAAGACGAGAACGAGGCCCTGCACCCGGATAATCATTTTATCTGACGGGTGCACCGCCAATAAATGTTTAATTGAATTAATTAATATTTATGCGAGTTAAATAGATATTTCTTTAAAATAAATAAATATTTCTTTAAAATAAATAAATATTTCTTTAAATTAAATAAACATTTATTTAAATTTAATATATATGTGTTTGCGGTCAAATAAATAATTTTTCTGGGTGCGTGGAATTATTTGAAAAACAACCGTGGCAGGGAATTTTGGATCACAGTTTTTGTTACCCACCAAGCGGTATCACTTAATCTTAACCCTTTGAAGCACGCTTTGTGTCACAGGTATCACCTATGATACGCTCTTTGAATTCAGAAAAGATGCATTAATAACCAACCGATGTATTGTAAACTTCATACTTGGAAAAAAAGAGAAAAAAAATGTATGCTTCAAATGGTTAAGGTGAAGTGAAATACCGTGGACGATATCAAAAACTGTAATGGACTTTGTTGCATGATATATGGTGACATAACGTGATATATGGTCTTTCGGCAGCTCTTCTGTCCTATACAATTCGACTCACCACGTTGCCGATCTAACACATTCGTTCCTCCACAGATTCTATCGTGCACACTGTTTTTCCTTCACATTTTTAATGTTCACACACTTTTTCCACAACATGTCGATTGTCCACGCGTTCCACAGAAACTGTTTCATTAAGCTCAGATTATTGCACAACCCCATACGGCACGGGATCGAAACATCACATTCGTTTCTCCACAAAATCTATCTTACACACTCTTTTTCTATCACATTTTTTGTGTTCACCATCTTTTTTGACGACACTTCGATTACGCACATTGCTTTTCAAATTTGCTTGATTCTTCACGCCGAGTTTAGTCCACAACGCCATTGCTACGCATTGTCCACGTGCTATTGCTGCACCCTGAAAAAAAATTATTTGGCGACCACCGTTTATTTGGTTTAAGTAAAATATTTATTTGATTTAAATAAATATTTATTTAATAAAAATAAATATTTATTTGATTAAAATAAATATTTATTTGCTAAAAATAAATATTTATTTAATTTAAATAAATATGTATTTGATTTAAATGAATATTTATTTAAATCAAATAAATATTTTACTTGAACCAAATAAACGGTGGCCGTCAAATAAATCTTTTTCTGGGTGTAGCAGCGGTCCCGCAGATAATCGGAATGTTTACGATAGAAATGTCCTGAAAAGGTTGCGTGAACAGGAAAAATGTAATGGAAAAACAGTGTGTAAGATAGAGTTTGTGGAGGAACAAACGTGCTGTAGGATGTTGTGCAGTAAACTGAGCTTGTTGAAGCAATTTGTGCGGAAAGCAGCGTAGATAATTGAAATGTGAACACTCCAAATATGAAAGAAGAATCGCGCGTAAGAACCGAGTTTGTGCAGGAACGAAGGTGTTGGATCGGCTATGTGGCGAATCGAGTTGTGCGGGAAAGAAGCCCTGTCGGTATTTCGAACAACCATACAAATGTGCCGTCAAGCATATGCAAGTTATGTCGCCCTCGTGAGCAAAACTATGTTACGGAACGTTCGATGCCACTTCCCATGTCGTTCCTCTCCATTTCGCTACTCACAGTTTTCTCGCGAAAGTTCCGTGTATCCGTGCAATCCTTTTGAGCGTAACCAATACACATTCTCACGCTCACGCACGCGCATTCATTCATGTTGAACTATACCGAAGGTTCAAGATGCATGCACGTTGTTACTGAAGAAACGGAAACACTCTTCGCGTGCGGTGGAAGTTAGTGGTAGTAGCAGTGCTAGGAGCAGATAGGTGGTTGCCGTCAATTGCTTTGCACATAGAGTAAAACTCGTGTGCCAGTAGTAGTGGCAAGTCACCCCCTCGGTGTTCACGTGCCCTTCGGGCTGGCCAGCACGTTCATAATTTAGGTGGAGCGAGCGAGTGGTCGCAGAACATGCCACCTGGTTCTTTGCCGATAAGATCGCTCGCAAGATCTCCGCAGACCACGGTAGCTTGGGCACCGCGGAGGAATAGAAAAGGAGAGAGGCAAAGTCACTTCATGCATACATATATACTCACATACAGGGTGATCTTGAAAGTTTTCGACACTTTTCGCTGGGTGATAGCTTGTCGTAGTCTGAGTAAAGTTACGTAACCATCTTTTTATAAATTCGCAACGGTTATATATTTATAAATGTATAGCGTAAGTCACGGTGATACGGCCACGGGGGTGAGATGTCTATCCGTAATAACTTTTAACGTAACAAACGAACGGCGCTGCCGTTTGCACAGTTTTTAGTATATGGAGATACAATATGATTGCACCGAAAATTATAAGATTGTATGTACAAGGGTCAGTGTGGTATGTCACGTGGTCATATCCCTCAAAATTTTTGGGTGATATGGCCAGTAAAAACGTTTTATTTTTAGTTTGATATCTGAAACATTTGACGTAGGTAAAATTATTGACTTTTTGTAGTTTATGTAGACAACACGAAATATCCTAAGACATATTTTGTGCGATCCCTTTATGCTTCTCTAGGCTTCATCGACTATTGTTATTATATGGCCATATCACCCATAGTGTTCGGGTGATGTGGCCGGTTGAAAATATTTATTTATAGAGCTGCAATTAAATCACGCATCGACAATATCGAAAATTCTAGGTGAATTTCTTCAGTTCGATGTTTGTAGACTTGGTTGTGACAAAAAAAAATGTAAGTCTCTTAACGTTACACCTCCAATTTTCATTGTTTAAAAAATCATATTACCCCGACTTACCCTAATAATTTTTTATAATTTATGATAAACGGCCCAATCGGAACGAATTATCTTGCGCGCCAGGAGATTCTAGATCGCGATACGAGGACCTGGCAATCTTGGTACCTTCACGACATAAACGCCATCGACTACGGCGAGATAGTCCGTAGATTGGAATATCTCTAATCCATTTCCCACCTAGTCGAAATCGAGCATCCCTCCATCGCATATTCATTCGCCATCTAATCGCAATCGCGTGACCATCCGACTTAGTGATTGCGGGATCTATCGACGTTGAGAGCTCTACCACGTCCGACGTCATTCGGCATCCGTATCGCGACCTCTAACCTGCCAGCGGGTCAGGATAGTTCAATTTATAAATTGAACTATCTCGCTATTTTTACAAATTGCTCACTTTATAAACTATCGCGAATTTTGAAAAAAAGAAAGGAAAAAACCGGCTAACTAACTTTGCTCAGGGGGACAACCAACTACGACTCGGCAAAAAGTGTAAAAAACTTTGGGTATCATCGACCTATCGATGTTGAGAGCTCTACCACGTCCTCTAACCTGCCGGCGCGTCAAGATAGTTCAATTTATAAATTGAACGTTCTCGCTATTTTTATAAATTGGTCAATTTGTAAATAACTGTCACGAATATTGCAAAAAAAAAAAAAAACGCAAAAAAACTGGCTGACTAACTTTGCTCAGGGAACGACCAACTACGACTCGGCAAAAAGTGTAAAAAACTTTGGGTATCATCGATCTATCGATGTTGAGAGCTCTACCGCGTCCGACGTTATTTGGCAACCGTATCGCGACCTCTAACCTGCCAGTGCGTCAAGGTAGTTCAATTTATAAATTGAACTATCTCGCTATTTTTACAAATTGCTCAATTTATAAAGTGTCATAAATTTTGCAAAAAAGAAAGGAAAAAACCGGCTAACTAACTTTGCTCAGGGGACGACCAACCACGACTCGGCAAAAAGTGTAAAAAACTTTGGGTATCACCCTGTACATAACAAGTTCAGGGATCTTGTGTTCTTCGCCAGCAGTCTAGCGTGTGGTTGGGCAAAAATGTCCAGATAGAGCTGCCCCACCACTTCTTCCGTTGATTCCGCTACGCTCTATCCCGCAGGATTCCCATTGGCTGCTCGGGTGAACAACAAAGTTTTCTCCCTGGCGGTTCGTCGTTCTCGTTGTACTTCACCGAAAACTTGACGATCGCGTGGGTAGCCCCGAGGCCAATAATTGTCCCTCCTCGTCGGGAGATGAGAGATTGAGACAAGGATGAGTTTTCGTGCGGGGACGAAGGGAGGTGATGTACTAGCTCTCCTAAGCTCGAGAGAAACAGCCTAGAGCACACTGCGAAGCTCACGCTAGTGTCCCTTTACAGCTTCTCCCCCGCTAAGGTAGCGACTTGTCGGAGAGCGACAGGAGTGTAACTCGGTGTACAATTTTCTCAAACTATTTTATCGCTATGAGAGCGACGTCGGGAAATAATCTCACCAATTAGCGTAGGTTGCGCCCGCGCGTAACCCCGGGGACGTTTATTAGCAACGTTATTAGCATCGGAGGGCACAGAGGGGAAACGTTGAATTCGGTCGGTTGCGCCCTACGCCCGTGGCTATATTATTTATGATCGTTGAAAGTAGTCGAGGTCGCACGAGCACCCACGCCAACAGGTTCAAGCTAAGGTCGTTAGGTTCCAGGTCGTGAAATGTGAGCAACTTGCAATGCTATAGGTATAGAAGTAAGGCATACACTGTCGTATTGTGTGCTTACGTCGCGCAGCATTCGCTGCACGCATTCGTAGGCACGAGCTTAGACGGATCGACAGCGATCGCTCTGGAGAGTTTAGCGATCATTGAATTATCAACAAACTGACATTTCCTATTATCGTTATTGTTGGCAATCGTGGAAAAAATTATCGAAAAATGTTTCAAATTATGTATATAGATAAAATATCGTGCTTGGAAGATGGGTCAGCCTATCGCAATGCAAATTGGAGCATAAAGAAAATGATATACTTTCGAATTTAATTAGGTGCAATTCATCAATTCGTTTGGTCAAAACGTTTTCACTACAGTACGGCGACTCATCCTTCACGCATTTGTTTTGCTAGACAATACAGTTTTTAAGAGAAACGGGATGTCTCCCGATAGCGGGACGTGTGTTAAAATAATTATAATAATGCACTAAAATTATGTACGAAGTATATTGTATAGTATATCGATCAAGGATCTTTGGTACTGAATATGGCCGAAATATTTCCAAGCAGCTGGATTTTATAAAATTTTTGTTTTTTCGAAAAATTGTATAATTTGAGTGAACGTGGAGGTATTGAGCTCAAATTTAGAAAGTTGCTAGATTAACGCTGCACTATGTTTGGTATAACATTTAGCAAAAACAGATGTTCAAATTTTATTAAAGATTTTGATATTTTGGAAAAATTTGTATTTACGTCTGTCACGAGTTTCGGCATCGAACGTCGTGCTAGAAGTAAAATGAGTTGCAGATTTATAATCAGGAAAAAATGTTAGATACGTCTTCGAAATAAAGCGTTACGAAGATTTTCCTTAACAGATTTTTACAATAAACTGCGATAAATTTCGCCTACTTAAATTTTACATTATGAAGAAATTACCTTATAAAGGAAGCAAACCTTCCTTCATGAGGATGCCAAAATCATCCAACGAACTTTCTCATCCAAAAAGCTTTGCGCAAAATCGTAAAAATGAGGAAGCCCTGTGCAACTTTTTAAATAAATTTCTCGCCCATGCATTGTTTGTCATTGGTTCATCGATATGGAATCGTGGTCTGTCAACGTGTTTATATCTGACTTTTATGAAACAATATGTCACCAGAAAACCGAGATAGAATATATACAGCATAAATACGAATAATTAAATTAATTGTTAATTAATATTCAATAAATTCTGATAAACACTGGATCACTTCGAAACGCACCGAGCGAAAATCACAACGTCCGTTTCTCTCTCAGTGAGCATTCGAGACTGAATAAATCGATTTCATCGTTGCTCCGAATAAAATTCAAGGTTACCCGATAGGATATAAATATTTTTGGATCCTATTTATTATTTTATTATATTCAGAATAAAAAATTACATTAAATCGACTATCATTGAGATTGTCGCTCTCCAGTGTTCGATGCATTTTTAATGTCCCATTTCTTCACATATTTTCGCTGCAGAATACATAAATCCACGTGCACAGGTAAAATCTTGATATTGCCTCCGATCACTTCGGATATTTAGCGATTCATATCGACGAGCGTTATCCGCACAACCCCTAATCGTAGGGTGCGGATCGTGTCCACGCTTGCAGCGCGTAGTTATACCTCTTAACCTGGCTCCCCAAGTATTGTACTCCCGCGTGCAATAACCTCGACGATCATTATACGGCACACAGGTTGCGTATACGTATCCCGAACGCCTAGCTACGTAGCCCGCTAATTGTACGCGCCAATTCCACGCATCGGGTATCCTAGCAATACGATTATCGTGTATCGAAGGCCAATTAAGGGAGGTATGTCGAAGGGGGCGGAGGCCGAGCCCCTGCGGGTGAGATCGTACAATCCCGGTGCGGGATCATAGTGAGCTCGTTCACTCGATCCTTTCCCAACGGCGAACTCTCTACCGCGATGCTGATATCGTCGTCGCTAATACGATGCATCTGAATTCCTAGCGAGACGCGGAGGACTCGCGGAATTTACACCGACGAGAATCGAGAGCTGTGTTGCATACAGAGAGTATAACGCTTTACATTCTGCAGTTTCTCATTAACCTTCCAATTCGTGTTCGAGTAACGTCAGAGCCGATTTGCTGAAGGGGTTTTAGGCTGACACTCGTCGTCTCACTGAGGGAACAGGAAACATGAGCAATGTGCTATCCGTTCATCCCCAAAAACATGATATCTGCAAAAAGAAGATTTTGCGAGAAACTGCCAGGTGTACTCGTAGCAGTTTCTATCTAACGATTAAAATCGGCTGCGTGAGATTCGGGATTCAGAAGAAGTATCGACCTCTGTAAGGTTATGTCATATATCGATAGGTTGAATCATCGCCATACAGTTGATGATATCCTAGGCTGAGTGGAAATTTTAAGACTCGTTAAAGGTCTTTAAAGATTAGAGCGTTGAGACTGCATGTTAGAGAATTTTTTACTTTCAGGTCCCTTAGACCCTATATTATACGAAATTTTGCTTATATAATATCCGTCAGGATAACAGTTGGCCACGTGAGATCCGGGATTCAGAAGAAGTATCGACCTCTGTAAGGTTATGTCATATAACGATAGGTTGAATCATCGCCATACAGTTGATGATATCCTAGGCTGAGTGGAAATTTTAAGATTCGTTAAAGGTCTTTAAAGGTTAGACCCTAAATTATACGAAACTTTGCTTACATTATTTCCGTCAGGTTTCCCTTAAGGTAGTCCTTGCGAATAGTGTTCACTTCGCATAAGTTTCAAAGAAACGAGAGCGAATTGCAAACACTTCTGGATGGTATAAAAATCTGAAAAAATCAAGCATATTAAAGGTAAGAAGATTCATTTTGCATAATAATAATTCCAAAATGTTATCAACGAATTTATGAAAAATAAAATAGTTCAACAAATCTCCCGGAAACCTAACTTTTAAAAATGAAAATGGCTCATTCATTTTTCTGAATACGTATGAATTCTTTCAGATTTTTTAATTCACTTTGAATTGTATGACTTTCTATACATTTTTCCCATATAACAAAAAAATTCAAAGTGAATTAAAAAATCTGAACAAATTCATACGTATTCAGAAAAGTGAATGAGTCATTTTCATAAAAAAAATATAGGTTTCCTATTATATTATGCAAAATTAATCTATTCAGCACCTTTAATATGCTTGATTTTTTCAGATTTTTATACCATCCAGAAGTCTTTGCAATTTCCTCCCACTTCTCTGAAACTTATGCAAAGTGAACACTATTCGCAAAGACTACCTTAAGCGATCAACTACAAATCGCTCCTAATTTTTCGTGCAGGCACGTGAATACCCGTACCCTAGTGTATAAACTATATTGGTACATTTAACGTAAAAGTACGAGTGGGTGCCCACCACTTGTCCAGAGTGAATCAGAAGTATCCACATCAAGGCAAAAGCTTCGACGAACTATACTCTCCGCTTATGTATGTACATACATACAGCAAAACTGTTATTAAACGTACGTGAAGCTGGCTCTCGGAGTTTAAGACTAAACGACTACACTACAGAGTAAAGAGTAAAAGTAACGAGATGTTTCGTTTGCGTAGCGTGGGAGAGGAGTTGCGCAGTGGTAGTGGCAAATGGATATGAATTTTCTCGGCAAAGGGATGGAGGGAGGAAGGCAGAGGTAACTCGAAAGTGCTCTTGATACGATATAAGAGCCTTCCACCCTGTCTGCCTGCCAGGCAGCCCGCAACTCGGCGGCCTGTATATATACACACTGCTCGCAGGCAAACGCACAGACCCGATTGCACACTTAGCGAATGGCTCCCGAGTGAGAGAGGTACAACGAGAGATCTCGAAAGTTTTAGCAAGAAAGGAAGAACCGGAGATCCATCCAGCCCGGTCGTGCAAGGCTGAGACGTTCGCCGCATGGCCTCCCGTTGTAAAAATCTCGTAAACCCTGGCGCAGGCAAGCAGGCAGGCAGTACAGGTGGCACACGAGAGAGCCGGCGAACGAAGTGGTGTCATGGCGGTTCTTTCAGACGTTATAACGCAAGCACGAAAGTATAAACCGGCCAAGTGGCTGAAGGAAGCGAAGCTGAGAGTCAGAGAAAGACGCGAAGTGGAGAAGAGGAAGATGTAAGAACCATTATAGAGAATGGCTTAAAAGGGGGGCGAATTGTGGAAACCAGAAAGACGTGGTTCGCGAATCTCGTCAATGTGCGTACGCAACAAAGTCCAAGAAACAAAATAGAGAACTACGTTGTAAGAAATAAAAGTGACGAGTACTCTGGTTAAGCGAAGCGAAATAAACGAAATGAAAGACAATTGTAGGTTATTGGCCTTGAAATGATTAGACTGAGATGTGTACACTTTACAAAAATAGTGGTATTTCTTATTGTTTCATTTTAAAACAACATACATCGTTGAGAAAAAAACATTCGGCTGAAAATTTGTGCAATATATTGAAATAATAGTAATTTTACAGACTGACAAAAAGACATTCACTGCATTTGGGCAACACAGATACACTTTTTTATCGGTTCCGTCGACTGTAGCGAATACTTGTGCTGAATTCGCATGGTTTCTTAATTCTTGTTCGATCGTACGAACATTTTAGTCGGGCTTTTTTTTACAATTTCTTTTTTTTATTTCCAACTTTTTACTATACATTGAAAATTTTCCTTTTTTGCCGCAAGTTCCCTTTAATTCCGTTTCTCGATTAATTTATTTAAGTAACTTCCCTTAATTTATATAAGTAATAACATTGGCATTCCAAAATGGAACTGAAATGACATAAGTTTTGAATATGGGTATATTCAGGCATTGGTATTTTGTTTTGTTTATCGCCATGCTAAAATATTTACCGCAAACTACGGCTCAACATTGATGTCTGAACGAATGGCTGACCGAATCTAGAACAACCGAGTTAAGATTGTCAATGAAAAATCGTGCGCGTATCAAACGCAGAATAGGTGCCTTCATTTTAACAGGTTTGGATGCTACGACCCTACAATCTGCAGGCCGATAACTCGACTTCAAACTTACAGACACAGCACTCCTCCCCAGTTAAATGCTAACAAGGTAGCTCAAAGAAGCTCAAAGTTTGTCACATCTTGGTCTACAAGTAGATTCTTGGTTCGAATACGATTGTTCCGTGGTTAGTTTCTCCTATGTATGGCTTTCGTTTCATGCTCTCTCTCAATCGAGTGTGCACTATAGTGCTGCGACCCTTCTCCAAAGCATTCGTCTAATTAAATTCCTACAGTGGGTATAGACATCCGCCACGCGCTTGTACTGCATTGTGCAAAACAGGATGCCGGGATGCTGTGGGCCGTTGGGACACACTGCTAGCCTGCCGTTTGTACCCTTGCGGTTCACGTTCTGGCTACCTTGTCTGTTTGCTCTGTCTATGTGTATATAGACAGCCGCAGACATGGCCTACGCACATGTGTTGTTGTATATGTACATTTACCGTATGTATAACGCTCCCCAATTGCGTAACATCCGTGAAAAACTTATTTTACCGATTTGCGCGAAACGTCAGTTGCTCCACTGGCTTCGAACGATTCCCTGAGATTGTGTGCCGGTACGAGAAGAAGCGGAGTGGGAGTGAGCGAGTGTGAAGCCAAATAGACAAGAGGCGATAAATTTATAGCGTCTCTTTCATTTTCTTCCGTCGCTTCAGTCTCGCCTCAATTCCGACGTTCCCCTTCACGTTCCATTTTCTTCTAGCCGGGTGGAAGCGCATTCCGTAAAAGTACCTTCCACCTTCCGTCTCTTCGAAGGCTCTCGACGTTAAGCGATGTGGACTTTGTTCGAATTGATAGGATCGTTATTGTTTCCGTTTTGGAACGGTGCGATATTCTCTCCGCTTTTTGATGCAGGTTATTATCTTGATAACCAATGATTTTTACAAGACTCAATCAATCGTATGTTTGATACAGTGGATTATCGCAAAAAAATTAATATTAATTTACACTACACGACCAGATAAGCGAATTAGGTACAATCTGTTAAGTTTATTCCCTATCTTAGCCCGAGAAACTGCTTTCTCTACTGGCCAGTGGGAAGATTTCTCTCCAAGCGTCATCACGCAGTGCGCGTAGCGATATTCGCAAATTCCTCCAAGATGAGTGGAATCTGACGCCTGGGCATTGCAAATTCGCTGAATTAACAAGATTCGACAAAGTCCATTTATGACGTGCTTCCTCGAAGGCCAGTTAAGGTCACACACAATTGGGTCAGTTAAAAAATGAATACAAGTTAAAATCGTCTCCTTGTAACAGCTTTTCTACTTGCTCATTGGAGAGACCGAACACACGATTCCTTTCAATACCATTTCAGTGATTCCCTGATCATGCAACGCCGGGTCTGAAGTGAACAGAGCTGTAGGATCACGAAGCTTATCAGGAAACGTATCGTAAATTGGTCGTGCTGACATTTAGCGTATCGTTGCAAAAACCCCAACCACGGGCTTCGAACCGAATTCTACATTTGAAAATGGAACATATTCTGTTAACTAAGCGACATCGGTAAAAATACTATTATACAAATTGTACAATTTCCATTTTTTTTAATACTAGCAACGGTGTAATTGTTTTAATTAATTTTTAAAGGCGGAAATAATTAGTATGGGCGTAATATATAATACGGTGGCTAATTGAGGAGAATATTAATTAACAAATTATGAGGCGGAGACTATAGAACAGTATCGTTTCCATTCGACACCCGAGTCGGTGACCTATGAACGCGGGATAATTTCCACGTTCATGGGTCACCGTCTCGTGTCTCGAAGGGAATAGAAACTGTTTTATAATAGTCTCAATTCGTGACCTACGGCTGCTATACCTATGTTCGTGGCAATATAAGGTGATTGACGATAAATCGGACACGACGGCACTCGAGCGTGCTAACGGATCGAGTTACATTTTATTTCTTCTTGGTTGTATCGGATCCAAAGCAATTGAAACATCATTTGTTACAATTTGGATTGTTTGTAACATTCAGCATCCGAAAGTGAACAACATTTTTGCTCGTTCAAACAAACTGTAGTAAATGTTCTCTCGGTAATATCCAATATATCCAATCAATACTAACGATACGTTTCCGGATAAGCTTCGTGATCCTACAGCTCTCCCCACTTCAGACCCGGCGTTGCACGATCAGGGAATCACTGAAATGGTATGAAAAGGAAACGTCCCACATAACAATTGGACGACATATATATACGTCGTAAATGGATCGTAAAAAACGGCGGACTTCTTAAATGTGCTCTGAATTTATTTCGACATGAACTCTGAATGTCCTCTGAAAGATATCGAATGCGTCGATCTCGGACCACTGGGAGTCATCTCAAACATGTGAAACATGTGAAACATGTGAAGTAAGTCTTTTCGAGAAATCTTTATATACGTATTGCACCGTACAATAATATTCTGGATCAATATTGTATTAATATTCTGTAAGTATTAACTAAGTCCACACACAGTGAAAAAAGTTTGTACTTTTTACAACAACTTATTGTCCACAATGGTCCACATTTTTTTTTTGTTAATTTTCTAGTTTTACAACCAAAAGTGCAAACTAAAATTGTCAATAACACGGGAAATAAAAGGACAGGTTCGTATATTCAAATAAGTGACAAACGACTTTGTCACTTATTTAATAAAATTATTTTCACGAAATTTCGCATTTCGATTTTACGAAATTATTTTTTACTGTGCAAAAAGACTTACTTAAGTTCAGATGTTTGAGAGTATTATCAGTGATCCGAAATTGACGCATTCGATATCTTTCAGAGGACATTCTGAGTTCATATAGAAATGAATTCAGAGCACATCTAAGAAATCTGCCATTTTTGTCGTCTTCCAATTGATATACGGGTCTCCTTAATGAGCAAGTAGAAAAGCTGTTAGAAGGGACGATTTTAACTTGTATTAATTTATCAACTGACCCAATTGTGTTATATTAACTAGCCTTCGAGAAAACACGTCATCAATGGACTTTGTTGAATCTTGACAATTCAGAGAATTTGCAATGTCCAGGCGTCAGATTCCACTCATATTTAATACATTCTTTAATACATCTTTAATACGAACTTACCTGGTCTTATACTGTAGTACATACAATGATGAATTGAACCGGTATCTCTTGTATCAAAGAGTTATACATTTCTATCTTAGGCACTGTGCAATATCACATTGCCCCACATCGAGATTTGTACGGTCCGTATATTACATTTTCATCCCTTCGTACGAATAGCCATGACGCTCGGCTCCATAATGTCAAAGATCTAGATACGTCTCCCGATACGGCGTATTTGAATTCCGTTGTATTATTTGAAGAGAGATCGGTCTGGACTGGATCGTTCGGTCGGACTGGATGTTGCTTCGGCTATATATAAAAGCCATATATATATATATGTGTGGTGTGGGTCACGTTTAAATTCTCGGTGAAACGTGACGAGGGGTCGTAAACTTGTATACAAACAGTAAGACATTGTTTCCAGTTCTAAACGAAAGGAATTTGCCCAGAATGCACCATAATCGGTGCGCACGAGAAACCGTGGCAAACCACTCGTTTAAAGCATTTTCGGCGAGCACGCGGTACTGGTTGCTCAAATAATTGTTTCGCTGAAATAATAATTTTGAACAGAAAAACCAACTATTCTTCGAGACCGTTGCAAGTATCAGATTATCGAACACAAATTAAGATAAAGTTACATCCGGTGAAACTCCTCAGAGTGTAAGGACACAGGGACGCTCTGCACAGAGAACGGAAATCTCGTCCACTCATACTACAGTATTGTGAACTTAAAGCCAATGCTGGAGGAACTCACTCCATTGGTTAAAACCTATGCAAAACCAATTTTGATTTCGTTTTCATTGATTTTTTTCCATGTTACAAGCTTTAGACTTTTCCCCATTTTCAAATGTCCAAGTAAATAGACTTTTTGAACGGAATACAGTGGGATTATTTTTATCCTAATAGCCTGATGTGTCCATGGTAAAATGGCGTCTGAAATTTAAAAAATCGGACCATTTTGTCAAAACTACAATTTTTTTCATAAAAAGTGCGGTTTTTGCCAATTTTTGTTAAGGCAAATTTTAATCAAATTTGCCGCATACGTTTCTCTTATGAAAAAACAAAGTGATTCATGTGTGGCAAAACCCATTTACAGCTCATAGGACTCTTGTACGTTGAAGAAACGCGTGGGGTACGTATGTACCGCAGTCATGAGTTAGAAGGTAGAAAAAATGATACATGAGTTCTAGGGTTAAAATTGTTGGTTATGTAGAAATAATTGATCGAGGAAAATTGATTGTGTCAAATTTAGTTTACACTGTTGTATAATTAAAACAAACATGTCACTTGTTGTACATTAGTTGCGGTTGTTGTTCCTCGTTAATAGAATGGCTAAAACGACCAAATCTTCGTTGATACAATGGTTATCTTTAAATAACACAGACAAACTTATAGTATAGACTTTAAAGTAAAGACACGACGATTCAGTGTTTGGTGAAGAGTGTGAGCTACGAGTTGAGACTTCCAGCGTAGCTGGTTTCGGTGGTGACGGCGATGGCTTAACAGGCGCGTCGCTTGGTCCATCGTCATGTGCCGTTCGCCAAACCATCACCATGGTTTGGCGAACGGTTACCAGCCCGATCGCTTGGCCCCCAAGTTCGATCTTAACTGAACTGTGTCGAACGCAGTAACGTCGATGTTGGTGGCGAACTGTGCTAAGCATTACGATTTGCTCGTCCTTATATACTAATTTCTCCTCATTATGAATAAACTGCGATAGCCTCTATTACGGACGGTGCGATAGCCACACCTTCGGCAATAGAGGAGAAGTTGGACCGCATTGGCCATACGGTGAAGTTGGCCCTCAGCTGTATCGTCAGAAGCCGAGTGGTTGCATCGTGGTGGCTAATTTGCGGGCAAGCATGAAATGCAGCGGCATTTCAGGCAGGCAGAGAGGTGGTTTTCTGCGGCAGACGTATCTCCACATAGACAAACGAGTATGAGTAAGTAGATTGCCGATAATGAAACTACGTGAGTATCAGGCCACAAGAAGTCATCGTCTCCGCGCCATCCACGCCACACCCAGAAAAAAAATTTATTTGACGGCCACCGTCTATTTGGTTTAAGTAAAATATTTATTTGATTTAAATAAATATTTATTTAAATTAAGTAAATAGTTACTTAAATGAAATAAATATTTACTTAAATCAAATAAATATTTTACTTAACCCAAATAAAGTAGTCCGTATTCACCCCGTTTATCCGACATATAAATAAGGCAATTGTCGAATCTAAAACTAGCAGGTGAAATGTATAATCAATACTTAGTGAGACATTACGATAAACATGAGAACCAGGTATGTTTAATACAAACATATTTTCACTTTTTTATTCACATAATTACTTCTTTAATCACATTTAAAAAAAAACACGTTTCCAACAAAAATGTTTCTGTCGGGTAAAGTATTTTGCCGACTGACTAACTGCAGCCGTCGAAAGTTGAGCCAGCTCGCACGGCGAACGCATGCGCAGTTGACGAAAATACTCACATTTCAGGACACATAATATTTTCGGACCTCTTGAGAGAAACGATGCCCATATTTCAGCATCTGCCGAACAGTTATGATTGGCATTATGACCGATTTATACAATGAACGTGTCGTCGGGATTCCGATCCGATGCTCCGTTTCCGAGAAAATCGAGAATGAAGGTTCCACATTCGGCATATAGGCGTAATTATACCTGGTGGCGTCTCGCTTAAAAATCTTATTTATCAAGTACTTGACGTCGAGACGCTACCGCGTCTCTTGACATATAACAACTATAAATGATTCATATAATTCAGTTTCACTAATTACACCGAGAGTTACTTGGTTCATTCATAACTCTTTTTTAATTCAACCTTTAACTCGGTGGACCGACGAAGGAAATGGGTTTCATGAATGAGCTCTTTTAATGAGGATTGAAATCGTTTTCGGACAAATGCAAGCATTTTTTTCATCTAAATACCCCAATGATGTCGTTTTCCCTATATTTGTATAACAAAATCTACGTCGTTGATTAGAAAAAGGGCAAAGTATTTGCACATGGCTTCCTCAGTTATTACAATTTTGCCAACAGTTTTCTCTGTGAGAAATTTCATTGATCGATGTTTGCTCCCTCATAGTGGAAGCTGTGCGCGAAATTGTAATAAATGAGGAAGCCATGTGCAAATTACTTTGCACCTTGTTCCCGTAACATAAAAAAATTTCTACATCTCACAAGATTGAAACGGTTCAAATTTTTCCGGAAAATTTATTGTAGAAAATTGTTAACTGAAATCAGAGTAATTCGTCGCTTTGAGGATATGTCTAATATATTTTTTCCCCTCGGATGAGGAATCTCAACATTGTGTTACTCCTAGACCCACATTTGATGCATAAACTCGTGTCGAATTTTGAAAAAAAACCTTACTTTTTATTAATTAGATTCAAATAATTAACCATATAATATTAATTTTCACGGTAGATCCCTCTATTTTTTGTACATCGATATTTGCTGCTATAATAATAATAATAATAAAATTATTATAATAGCTTTTATTTTTTATAATTTTATTCAAATTGTATAATAACTCTGCTTTATTCACCATTGTTTACGAACTGCCAATTATCAATTTTTAAATACTGCTTATATATACAAAGTTCGCTATATTTACTTCATCTCTACGAACAATATAAGTAATCAATGAATGCTTCGAGCATCCGAAATATCATGGGACTACGGAGCACCACTCTTAATGCATATCTTTGATTAAATGGTAATAAGTTACAACAATTTGTCGGATACATGGGTATGAGTGTGAGAGCGACAGAGGAGTGGCGGTGAGATGAGTGCGAGCGGGATCACGAGACAAGAAAGGATCGTTGTCATAGACTCATAAACCAACAGGAAGTCAGTCGAGACTCGATCGTCGTCACAAACGGTTTTAAGAATAAACGTTCCTTTTTACATTTCCAATCCACCATGAGAACTGAATTATTTACCGATTAAATGCTCAACAAATTTAGTAGCATACTGTCGTATATATACACTCCTTCAGAACGTTTAAATTCTAGACAAATTCGACACTGCTTTCCAAGAAAGAGGTAGCCGAGATGCTTGGCCTCTCTAAACCACACTGACGAAAAGTATCGGTGTGAAAAAGTTGGGAGGAGGGGAGAGGGGAACATATGTGGTACGGCTTGAGACGTAGGTGAACGGCGTGATTAGGCAAGCATGCAACACAGCCGCACAGTGCCTCAAAGTACAGAGGGGCAGTTGGATCATGAAAGAGTTGAGGCATTCCCGACCTGGGCAAAGTATTTAATGTACAAAATACTTGCAGTACAGAGTACTTTAAGTACCATGTTCTTCATACCTTATCAAGCACTTCATACTTCAAGTACCATGTTCTGATGCCTTATTAAGTACTTGATATTTCAAGCACCATGTACTTCAAGTAAAAACTCTATATTAACTCTTACGGTATGGGGGACGTTTTACTAAGCGCACATCGTGTTGCCTTTTTTTAGCTACAATAACGATAACGATGTTTACGATCAATTTTTTTTCCTTGCCGTAAAATAATATCTACAGCATTTTTTGCGCATCCTCTGCTAGAAACATCACTTTCGCCACACTTTAATGTACAACAGTTTACAGGCACGAAAAGCGGGACTTTTTGTGCACGTGTTCCAAAAAGTTTCTTTTACAATTCTTCTGTTTAAAGATTGAGTAGTGACAAACTCGGTTCTCGTTAGACGAAGAGCCCGTAAGCCAGGAATTAAAGAAATTTATTCTTATTAAGTAAAGTATTTCAATGATAGTTTTTGTTTGGAAAATATTTTTCTAGGTTTCAGTGAAATCTACTTCTGACTGAGGTAAAAACAATGGGCATGTATTACATACATGTATGGGCATGTTTACATACTTGTTGAATTGGAATCCGTAATGTCGATTAAAATAATCGCCAGGAGTTATTATCGTTTTTTTGGCTTTTTATATGTATCCTTTAATCAATAAAAAAAAATTCAGTCGGGAATTGCTAAAATGTCTTAAATTTGTTACTCTCGTACAAAAGCGTAGGTACTGATAGGCGTACCTATACACAACGAGTATAAATTTATCCGTGCTCATTTTCACAGTAACTCATCGTATTGAAAAGAAAGTTGTCTGTTTCATTACTTCGTATTTCTTGTTCCTTCGATATGCCGTACTCCAGCCAATGAAGTTACCGAACGAACGGATATTCCTCGAGTAATGATACGAAGGACCCCATTACGTCCAATTGCCTTTGTGATTTCTTATCTGTACCGATCCAATATTCTGTTCTCCTCGCTTCCCTGTTTCTGCTCTTCCCTTCGAATCCAATAATTAATCCGAGAATCGATACTAAGGTTACGGCGTGTGCGCCATAGCCGAGATACCCAATACGACTCCTATTCAAGTTTACGTTGTAGCGGTGTTTCTGAGAAAAGACTTTACGACGCGTGTTCAACCGAATGAAACTTCTCATCAAAAGCTGATAATATCACGTCAGCTTTCAATGAATTGAAGTGGTTGAAGGGGTTTTACATATTCTTAATATTATTCACTCCGATAGCAAATGATGCGCGTTATCAGTTCACCCGATCGGTTCTATAGTACAGCAACCGGTCTATACGAAGCCGGCCCGAAGCGATGGAGTTATCTCCGTCTATACCCCTATGTCCCTATCAAAGCCGTCTCCTCCTACTGTCGCATGCATCGAACATCAAAGACTCCTCAGGCATATCCCAAGAACGTGAGAGAATATGTGAGATGCTCGCATGCATACCCATTCAAGTATTATGCGTACAACGTTACAACCGCATTGTCGCTCCAAATTGAAAAACCCACGCTTTTAAACCAGTTCATGATCGCTGTAACAGGTGTCACAGTGCTCAGAGTGGTAGATTGACTTTTTAACGGTAGTTTCATTGGTAGCTTAATGGTACCAAATGCTAGTTAGGGTAGAAGCGTGGTCATTGGACCACTTAATAAAAAGTGATTGAAATACTCAATTACCAACTTCCATACACATCTGGAGTGAGGTCCATTCAAGCAATGAATTTTTGTTGTCAACGGACCACTTTAACCATGATGGACCGTCCCAGTTTCATCAATGGACTTTGAGTTGCTTATGCTTTTGGGTCGACCGATTTTAGTGAGATTTGGGTTTTGACTGTTTTTCGATGTTTCAAATAAATTCGGAAGCACCGCGACCCACCGTCGCAAAATGTTTGTTTCGCAGGTCCATTAACGAAAAACCAAAAAAATCTGGGGATGTAACAGGCCTTCGATAATGAGTCACATCTCATCTCGAAGGCTAACAATTACTCTTTACAGGGCGTGGAGGCCCATTATCTTAGCTTTTATTTTCGCTGAGATATTGGGGTTTGGATGGGTTCAACCAAGACAATTTTTCTTAGGGCAACCGCCCGAAATAAAGAATGTGAATGCCCTTGCCCTTTCCGCCAATTGATTCAATAAAAATATTATATACGACTCTATTCTGATATCGTGATGATGAGAATCGATTATTTTATCTTCCGTCATCGCGTGGCGAAATATTTCATCATCTTACTTTATTTTAATGCTCGGAATTTCAGTATAACTCATTCATTACGAGTTGACACTTTTTACTCCCGACTGCCCGCTGCGGCAAAACTAGGGTTTCACTGCGATCCACCGGCTCGACACTTTTCGCAGGTGCTTATAAACTTCGGAACGGCAAAAAATTACTTAACAGATTTTGGTATACTAAAACTTTATAGCCTGATCTATGTTTGTGACAATACATTTGTGAGCGGAGGTATGAACTCAAAGTAATATACCATAATTGGAGAAATCCGGTTAAAAGTTCACGATGACATATCGAAAAATCACGTCGGCGATCCGCATTGGTACGTAAAATCGAAAATGATGCCGCATATTTCACACTGCTGCCGAGATAGTGCCGAGTTGCCAATGCCCCCTGAGAAGCCCGGAATTGTTATTTATTTATAATCGTACCGTTTTTTATTCGCGTTTTTTTCTGTGTTTCGTTAAATCGGCTCGCCGGAATTGGCCTCTCGCTTTCTCAACGGAGATGTTCAAAGCTTTATCTGCACCTCGAGTTTATTGCACAATGTGCACCTTAACTTTTTCCAAGAAATATAGGAATTGGAGGCGAAGAGAATGATGAGAATTATCCGTATTCGAAGTTATCAATATAATTATCAGTTATGAGACCTAGTCGATGCTCACGGCCCTTTGTATTCCCGACGGCGATATCTCTCACGCCTCTTGCTCGACCCCCCCCCCCCCTTCCCATTTACCTATTATTATCTCTGTTTTAATGGAGATTCCACGAATCAAATTGGAGATTCTGCACCAATACGGACCTCACCTGGTGACGATATGAATACAGACAATAATACTTCCCGATGCCTGTGACGCTTTTGTCGTAATAGTGCCATTGTGTGCCCCTTGCTTCCACGCAGAGGGCGCTGAAACGGGCCGCGAATATTCAATACCCTCTCAGTGCATTGGATATTCGTTTAAATATCTATTATAGCGTCTCCATTAGCGCTCAAGCCCCCCGCAATTCCCGGGCTTAAAATCGAGGCTTCGACTCGCCTTTAATCGAATCATGAGTTGAGTAACGAAACGAGATTTCCAATAGAAAACTATGCAGTCCAAATACTGGAAGAATGTCCAATGCACAATAGTTTTTTTGTTTGATCAGTGGTTAAATACGATACAGGAGATTGTTGATAAAGTGTCTAAAATTTTCAGGCGAAAATGTTCATTTTAAGTACTTTTCATTTTAGAAAATGTTCATTTTAAATATCTTATTAGCATGATTTATAAATTTATGCATCAAACACTCCGATCTTTGAAATATCGACGAAAGCGTCGTATGTGGATACAATTCTCAACGTAAACTGTCGTACCTTGAGATCTGAGAATTCCGCTAAACCCAGAAAAAAATTTATTTGACGGCTACCGTTTATTTGGGTTAAGTGAAATATTTATTTGATTAAAATAAATATTTATTTAAATTAAGTAAATATTTTACTCAAAGCAAATAAACGGTGGTCCTCAAATAAATTATTCTTCTCGGTGTATCGCAGACAAATAAATTGCTGAGATATGGCAGTCACCCAGTATTTGGTGAAAACAGAAAAAAGCGACCAAAAGGAATTTTATCAATGCCGACTTACCAAATAAGTATAATAATTACGATACTGGTTTAACCTACAGAAATTTTGGCTGTGTAAACTTGTCACCGTATCGCAATAAAGACACTTTTCTTTTCTTGTTTTGACTAATACCGGTGTAGCTTAAACATGATCCTGAATGTTTTCGGCATTGTTCTTTTCCTACTCTTCCTCCCCGTAGATTGTAGTAGTCGCTGACATATGCATCAAACGGGCCGTTCTTTGAAATATCGAGGAAAGCGCCATATAGGGATACAATTCTCAACGTAAACTGTCGTACTCCGAGATCTGAGAGTTCACGTATCGCAGCCAAGGAAACGGAGGATAAAATTCCAGAGAATATCGAAAATCTACTACGATCGTTCAAAATAAGCGGCGAAAAAAGAGTTGGATAGCTCTGAAGCCTGGCCATCGCTGTATAAACTCCGAATACAAACGGAAGTTGCGATAGCAGAAGAACTGCACGAATTCTTCGCGACTGTGTGAAAACGTTTTGCCAGCATTCCGGCAAACTGCCGGCACGCTGGTGCGCCGATATTTTTGTCAAAGCGACGAATCTCTACCGTCGTATATCTCGAGTGAGTCCGAAGCGACTCACCTGAAAGAGGCTGTGTATCCTCTTGAATATTTCTAAACGAATATATCCACAACGACGGGATGAAATTCGATACATGTAGAGCGAATAGATAAGAAGTACTGGAAGGTTTGCGAGATGTTGAGAAAGGTCCGACCAGAGTGGTTTCCACTATCGCACGGATTTATGTCCCTTTTAACATCTTTCGTGGAGCAAAGTGTAAATCCGTTGCTCCACTCCCTATCTGCAAATATATCTGGCACTAGCTTCAGAGCGGATCTTACTACTCGACAGATATGCATCTTCGACATCGAAAAGCGTTCAAAAAACATAAACATCAAATAAAAAATTAATAAATATCTTTCAAAGCGGAAATTTGCACATTAGGTCCGTTCGTTTTCAGAGTAAGCTGGAGCAGAACGCGCTATTTTACACGCAAAGTATATCTATATTTATCGGATATATAGATATACCTTCCACGTAAAATCGAGTGCTCTGCTCCGGCTTACTCTGAAAACGAACAAACCTAATGTGCCTATTGCTTCCTCGTAATTTTTCTTTCCTCCGAAAGCTTCGTCTATGAGAAAACGACGGATATTACAGAAAACGCTGTCTCATAAAGGAAGCTCTGTGATAATCAGAGCTTGGAAAGCAATTTAGAATTTTCCAATGCAGCTTTTTCACAGGCGCTTCGTTAAACTTTTTTTGCTGAAATTAAAGCTGAAGAGTTTTAACGATAAACTTGAATTTTTCTCAAATAGAACTTTGATAACAATATTGAGGTGATTTGAACAAACGAAGTTTCGTATTATGCACAACAATGAAGTTTAATATAAAATAAAGACGAAATAAATAAGACCGTCTTGGTTATATGAACTGTTTTGTTTCTCGTGCATCGAATGTTGCAGCCAGTCACTGTTCACGTTCAGGCGCGCGGAATGTTCACGCCACAGCGTGCGAGCATTACCGAAGCGATCGGTGCCTTTACCCGAAAACCTGCCTTCCGTTACGCGACGGGTTCACCGATTCGAATGACTAATACCCGGCTGGGTATTAGTCATTGTCTTCGCGAACTACGACAGAACGACACGAAAATCGAGTGTTGGTTTGCGCAATTTTCTAATCTCTGTAATCGGGAATTTACGACTCGCAATTACTCCGATCGGTCGATACACACCCAGAAAAATAATTTATTTGACGGCCACCGTTTATTTGGTTTAAGTAAAATATTTATTTGATTTAAATAAATATTTATTTGATTTAAATAAATATTTATTCGATTAAAATAAATATTCATTTCATGTAAATAAATATTTATTTAATTTAAATAACTATTCATTTCATGTAAATAAATATTTATTTCATTTAAATAAATATTTACTTAATTTAAATATTTTACTTAAACCAAATAAACGGTGGCCGTCAAATAAACTTTGATTTCTGGGTGCAGTGTAACTCCGGTGATCTCCGTAATTCAGGGAATATGGTACCAATTATATTTCCAGATTTTTAGTACTATTTCGACATGAATAATAAATGTGAATTTTACATAAAGTTTCCCACAGTGCCCACCATATTTCTTTCTCCGAGCAATCCTAAACATTCTTTGCCCCTGAAAAGCCTCATGGAACAATTGGCCGACAAAACCCGTCGACCACTTTGTTAGTTACCCTTTTATGGTAAAAATGTTGCGCTGAGCGAAGGCGCGCACAGTCACTGATGCCCCAAATACCAGAGCCATTAATTGATTCCTCCTCTCCGACCAAGTTACTTCTGCGAATCAGAGATATGTAGCTTCGTCTCCGACTACCCCAGATCTCCGACTTAATACAAACGATCATTCTTGGTCGCCTCACACTACCGTGACTCCAAGATATCCGATATATTTATGTGGCGTATAACAGAGAATGTCGTTTTATCGCTGGAAAAAGACTGGGCACATTTGTACGTGCCTTCCTTATCGATTCGCAATCTTCTACGGTTTATCAGTGATGACACAAACAGAAATCGGAGAACGGCAGGGAGTTCGAGCGCAAGTAACTCGGAATGATGAGGGGTAGTAATATCATGCGCTTCCGATACGAGTGTAAGAGCACCACTATACCTCCAACTAACCAACCTCCAACCAACCGACTATGATTGCTGTTAAGTCCAGGAAACCGAAACAGATTTCCTGTCACTGAAAGCGCGGAAGATACATACAGTAAACGCGAGTTACATATCGGCGAGACTATTCAATAAGGGCGTATGATGTATTGAAATCCTATCCGTATACGCCCTTCTGGCATTGAAGCATCGAATATGCATTTATGGGGCACAAGGCCTTGCATCGGCTCCAACTTCCCGGGTGTAATTGTTAATCCCGAACGTTGAAGGTTCTGCAAGTGAGCAGGCATAATAATAGTTCGATATTGCACCAGAAAACGAGGCAGAGTATTGATAGACTCACGAGTAGCCACGGTCTCTGAAAGTACTACGAGAGATTGCAACTATGTAGTAGCATAATAATATAACTTCTCAGTAATTGCCTGTTAAAAGTTCGATCTTCAAATGCAAGAGTGCGTATTGCTTTATGATCACGGCGATTGTAGATCGTCATCGATTGACGTCTAAGGACAATCATAAGCTTTACGAGTGAAATCATAATAATGAATTTGTTGAAATGAAACGAGGTCTATAGACCTATATATTGAAACGTTTCAACTCACGACTTTTTAGATCGTCTTTTTCCAAATGGAAGATAAAGAGTTCGGTACTGGACCGGCTCGATAAGGTGTGGAAGAAGGGATTCTCGCATATGCCCGAGCAGAAATTTAATCCGGTCAGAATCCGGCCCATACTTGGCGAGCCAGAAAATCAACTCCGGTCCGGATATGGCATATCGATATGGCCATGATCCGTGGTGTAACGCTCATGCAAATCCGGCCCTGATTCGGCATCAGGATCCGGTCCAAGTTCAGGCCCTGATATGGGCCTGACGTGGCCCGGATCACGCACCATTCCTCTTTTTGACAACAAAATTTACAAAAATATTCAACTTACACTAAATTCAGCCGGGGGTTCAACGCTTTATTTCATTATATTTTATTATACCTTACTAATTCTCACATTTTTATATCGGAAACACATTAGTAATTTATTACCCAGTTTGGGGCTTGAACCCCGGTCATCTAAGTTTGTAGTCGGGAACCAACCCACTCGGCTATTCAGAACTTGCGAATAATATTTGGGAACTTGTATATAACGTATGCTAGACATGCTGAATATGTGGATCGTCATTTAATGACATAAGATTCAATTGTTATATCTCTGTTTTTATGTTTGTGAGGTATTGTACTTATTCAATCAATTCAGTTCAATCAATTACTTGGCTATTTCTAACGGTCAATTGTTTTGTTAGAAAATTTTTATCAAAATATGTTGACAAGTTGGGCCAATGAAGGAAAATTTTTTCTTTTGTCGCTACGATATAGTTACGGCCTTTGATCTTATAATTCTTTATTGTCGGTAGGGTAACTATCGTCCTATAATTGGGCCCGGACCGTGAACAATAAATTAAATAAATAAGTAAATAATTTGTTGCTGATGTCGAGTGACAAGAAATTATATACTTTACGTTTCGGTGACTTTCGGAGCACTCTTTAAAATTAACTACTTTCTATCAACCGTTGGACTAATAGATGCTGTCATTTTAACCAAATCTAGAATCAGAATAGATTATTTCCAGATTTGCACCAGTCATATTTCTATTAATATTACGTTATAAATGTTAAATATACACGGGAACGGCTTCTTAGGTATGTGTTAATTTATGTCTTATTCTTGTTGTTAAATTTGTGGGTTATCTTTCTTATAGATCGTGTGTAAGACATTATTTTGTTAATATATTTTGCAGACTATTTTACATCACAGAGGTCATGCGACAGTGAGAATGATTTATGAGTTGAAGACACTAGAAATTTTTATATGCATCGGCCATTGGGAAGTGCTTAATAAAAAAATACATACCGGCATTTATAAAAATAGAAGCCTTATATACGAATAAGCGCCTGTTTGATATCGCCAATGTTGCCGGGCCTGGTAGTCTGATTGCATTTATACTCGCTATGCGGCTCTAGCCAGTCAAGGTAGCAAATAAAAATAATTCAAAAAATGTTGTATGACAATTATAAATGCCTGATCCTTTCCTGACTTGGCCCTGAACCGAAACAAAACAAGTTTTAGCGATCCGGCAAATGAAATGAATTTCATATCAGGGCCGGATCCGGCGATGTCCAAGATAACACATCCGGGTCCTTTACTGCAGCCGGTAATGGCCCAGTTCAAGGGTAAATCCGGCAAATCTGATGACGCTTGCCTTATTGGTACCTGAACTGGTGCTCATCAGGCAATAATGCGGCAGCCTCTTCAGGCTCGCCGGACTGTTGCCTGATGTACACCAGCGTGCCTTATTGCACCCGGAAACGGCCTAATTCCGGTAGATCTCCGGCAAACCTGATGTCGTCTGCCTTATTAGTACCTGAACTGGTGTACATCAGGCAATGGTCCGACGAGCCTGAACAGGCTGCCGGATTCATACCTGTTGTGGACCTGATGAAAAATATGGCAGCCGGGAAATTTTTCTGCTCGGGTGCTTCGGGATAGCGGGAGACAGCTGGATTGCTGGCTCCCTTGATAACGCACTCAGTGCGTTATCAGACCGCTTTTCCACATATGCGAGAGAGAACAAGGAAAGAGGAGTTCTTCAGTCTTGCAATTCGGGGACTAAAAGTCGACCCGACGTTCAAGGCCGAATACTCTCCTCTGTGAGCCTACAATGCTATATATAGCTGCAGAATTATGCCCACAGGGCATAGTGTTATGCAGGGCAGGGAAGAGGGATGGGCAGACCGATCCGTTTTGATTTACAGTGAACTTTGATACGTAAAAAAATGGAAAAAATGACGGACTTTTTGTTCCCCATTACGAAAGCTGCGTGTACATTTATAACGATATAGGGAGAGTAAAAACAGTAATATAGGTAAACATAGTATTTCATGTCACTAAAGAAAAAAATATTTTCTCCCGTATAATGAAATGCAACAGTGATAGCTGATTCACGCCCGCGACCGACGTTTTGGGTGAGATTTGTAGGTTGGGATGTTATGCAACGAAATATGTGCAACACGATCTCTCACGGTTTATATATAATAAACGTTTGATTATAAACCTTCCAAATACACAGTGAGGCACAGTGTGTGATTGGATAAATGCATATTTCGATATTTTTTTATGTTTCAATAACACGGAAGAAAAGCCTAAGATATGGTGCAAAGTGGGAAAAGAAATAGGGCGATAGAAACTGCGAATTCGGTATCAATGAAACTGGGAGTTGTACAAGTAACATGAACGAGGCACATCACACAAGGGGCAAAAGATCTTGGTGTTGAGTCGAGTGAAATATAGTTTTGTTATCAGGAAAAAAATACCACGCAACGAGTACACGATAACCGAGCACTGTGTACAATCTGTATAATGTACCCCATATTCAACACGATTTACCACACTGTGCCCCACTGTGCTGCACACTGTCCACGGGTGGAGCACAGTGTGAAATTTATCGTACTTCAGAAGAATAATTAATGCCCTGGTAATTTCACTGTTTTCGTGAGCAATTGTGGGTCAAGTTTGTTGAGAATTCTTTGATCAATCATTATTGTACCCCATATTCTACACGACTTAGCACACTGAGACCAACCGTGCTGCACACTCTACCCCACGTGTGGGGCACAGTGTGAATTTTATCATACTTTCACTCTTTTAAATTAAATTTCACAAGTAATTTCACTGTTTTCGTGAGCAATTCTGGGTCAAGTTTGTTGAGAATTCTTTGATCAATCATTATTGTACCCCATGTTCTACACCACTTAGCGCACTGAGCCCCACTGTGCTGCACACTCTACCCCACGTATAGGGCACAGTGTGAAATGTATCGTACTTCATAAAAATAATTAATGCGGTGGTAATTTCTCTCTTTTCGTGAGCAATAGTGGGTCAAGTTTGTTGAGAACCTTTTGATCAACGCGTCAATAGCAACGAGACACTCCACGACAAGAGCCGAAAATGCTACTTATCCAATAATTTGTACATCGGGCCCCACTCTCGCCTGCACCATCCTGTTCCCTTTCACTGAGTCGAGACATGCCGTAAGTAAGCCGTTCGTATTGAAATAAGCCGCATCAACGCGATGCTCTTGGAACTCTCAATAGTCGAGAAGATGAACAGAATTATAGGTGAAAGTTATGCTGCCTATTTGACTCCACCTGACTGTGCCGTCTAATTCTTGCGTCGGGTAAGAATGAGTGTTAGATCTAAACGATTCGCATTATACTTCGGGCTGGAAGGGCAAATAACGGGGTGTTACCCCGTTAAATTGTCTGGTCGGTTGCTCGACCATGGAATCTGTTATAGTGTAACACCTCCCCTTCCTGCAGTCAACTTCGACAGTTTCATTGACCCATCCTATTACACCGACCCCTGCAATGCTCCCCCACTGTACTTATAAAAATCTCCCCCATCTGTGCTCGAAAACTGGTCGTTCGCAGACGTGAATAGTGAGCTCTGCGTCCGAGAGAAGGGACCGGTCGATTTTGAAGCCTGTCTTCACTCTCCCGGCCCACCGATTGAATTTCACGAGCTATCGAACACTCGTCCGGGGATGCTCCGGTACAGCTACACAGGTCCATCAGGAAGTGAGGGAGTGCGAAAAGAAGGACAACGAGGACACGGTGCTCTCGCTCTGTCGTCATTATGTGCTTTAATCGCTCGCTTTCACTGAACACTGAACAATCTTCACTCTTGAGCGCTCGGATAGGCGACCTTTTGTAAAGGAAGAGAGAAAAAAAAATCATCCGGCGCGTCAAGCGATGCGTCATAATTCAACGAGGAGAGAAGCGCTCGATAACGGAAAACGGTGGTGCTCGCTTGTGTGCTACCTGGCATGCTTTTGGTTAGTCTCGATGGTGAGCGAATGACAAAAATTCTCCAGCGAGGCTCAGCAAACTCTGTAGTTATCTCGGGAATCGATTCCACGTTTGCTCTATTTATAGCTGTATATTCTCCTATAAGGATTACGTTACATTTGTACTTTACGTAGACACGTGAACCTAGATCGAATATACTATGTACTGCAGTTCCCATCGACACGTTACTATTTCCTTGCATAATGGGTTCGATCGTGCGAAACACTCTCGAGGCCGCGATGAAGTTGGCAGTTGGACCGCATAAGCGCCTTTCGAGATATCGAAACTTCAAGTTTAATTGATGTTTGATGCTCGGTCTGCGTACGGGCGTAACGACCGCCCGGTTATACAGGCTCGGAGGGTGGTTGGGGCTGAGTAAGCGAATGGGATGCACCTAGCGCATACCCAGTTCAGCTTCGATGTTCGCAGGTGCAGGTGGATAGGGATGGGTTAATGCGTTTAATAACTATTGCATTTCATACGGAACGTATACTGTCGAGTGTTATTACCTCACCAGTACACTATACCGCGTGAAAGGGAGGATGAAAGCCACGTATCATAAACGTCGGGTGGAAGGTAGAATGGGTGGAAAGTATATTAAAAGCAAAATTGCACGGATGGGATAGACATTTTTTGTAATAGATTGCATGTTGGCGAAGTTTGTATTGTTTGTATTATTAGGAAACAAAAATCTCTGCGATGTTGAAATCATTGCGTATTTCTTGAATTCTGAGTATTGCTTCCTCATGGAGGAAGCTTTTGGGTTAAAAAAAATTCGAGTTTTTAATGGAAACGTGTTCAGAATGTTTCAAACGTAGAAAAATAACATTTAGGAAAATGTCCGGATGTATATGTATGTGTGTGCGTGTGTGTGTGTATGAATCAGACGCGAAAAATTCAAACAGCTGTAACTCGAGAATGCCTCGACCGATCAATCTGAAATTTCACAAACAGTATATATGGTTAATAGTCAATGTTTTTGCAAAATTTTATTTCCATTTATGGCATTGCGTTTTTTTTGTACACCATTTTTAATTTCTTCAAAAATGTCGATTCGCACTGTAGCCCTTACAATTTTTTTAGGTATCTAGCTAAAAAACGCCTACACAGGTGGACATATTCCAGGTGGATATATTCACCCGATGATCCCTATGAAATTCCGAAAGAATCGATCGAGCCGTTTAAATTTTATGTCATTTTGAATTTTTTTCATTGCATGAAAAATTGGTACTTTACCTTAGATGCAATTTTCCTTATTAAATATTCATTCATGAATAAAACAAGTGTCAGATTCGTGATCAGCGTGGAAAAATATATGGAATACAGTCATGTAATGACGATTAGCGAAAAAAGTGCCTTCCGTATTCTACGGCATGAAATACGCAAGACGATGGATGGTTGAAAAAGCTACATAACGAGGTATTATTTAGATTAATTGAGTAAAAATAGAACGTGCAAAAAAAATCAGGAGCACATAATACCATGTACTTTTTCGTGGCTGCCGCAGATCCGACAAAGTGAAGCGTGACGATGGTGTATTTTTACACGCTGAACCTGAAGCGGCCAGTCGTTGTGCATAAAAGTCTAATACGTTATCGTTAAAAAAAAAAAATTCCAAATTGAAATTTTCATAGCGTTTCCTCATAAAAATTAAAAAATTCTATTATCATATCACTTCCTCATAAAATTCGAAAACTTCAATTTTCATATCGCTTCCTCATAAAAGTCGGAAATTAAAATTTTCATATCGCGTTCTCATAAAAGATAAAAATTGAAATTTTCATATCGCTTCCTCGTAAAAGTCGTAAATAGAAATTTTCTTATCGTTCTCTTATAATGTTCCTATGTTGGCGAAGCTCCATGAGCAATCCAAAAATACAGAAAATGCTTCTCATAGAAGAAGCTTCGCGAATAAAGGAACATTATGAGAAAGCGATAAGAAAATTGCCACTTTTTTTTGAGTATTATTTGAGTTCTGAAAGAAGGGTGTTATACTGGCTATTGGGACATTTTCCGCATACAAGAATTTTGCTTTGCAAGAGTCCTGATATTACGATGTTCGAGAGTGTGGCTACACCCTGGCTTACGCTATAAGCTTTGAGAGCCAGACCCTTGTCGCTGAGCCTACCTGGCAATTATTTGGACGGGTCTGAGGTTTCGGTCTGGCTTACCTTTGGGTAAACCATACCTGGAGCATTCTACACAGTAGCCATTATTGGGCTCTTCCTTTGCTTAGCCAACCGCTATTGTATCGCTTGTCTCTAGAAAGTATGTGGACAGGTCGCACCGTGAACGTTCTGCGGCTACCATTGACATTGTCATCTGTCTCTGAAAAACACGCAGACATGACAGCATACAACAATCAGAGAGGTTTAATTCCCGGCGAAAAGTACAATATGTTTATGGACAGAATTACAATGAAATGGCACAGGCCCGATACAAGTTATTTGTATGATTCTATAGCGTGTGAGATTGTCCGCTGTGCACTATGATGTCTGTGTCCCAAAGCCAACCACACGCAATCCACTACCACTGCACTCGCCACACCCCTGAACCAAACGAGCGTCCATCAATAGCCAGAAGAACCATTTGTACCCGGGTTACTATTAATGCTTCACCAATATGCAAACCGATTCATATGTTGAGTGTTTTTTCATTGGATTGAATGTGCGTGACCGCATGTTCTGGTATCGTCAAATCTCGTCATCGGACTGTTATTTTATTTATTTATTTTTCGGACAAAAACGGGCGAAGATCGGTTATAGGATAATCGGTAATCTATCGTCCAAATAAACTGCAATTGAGAGCTGCAAAATTGCTCGTAAAATTGCTCAGTAGTTAAGCAAAGTAGACCATTCACTCTTCACTATAAAATATATATAGACGCAGACAAAGTCTTCTACAACACACATTTAACAAAGGTATTGCATGAGAGATGGCCATAAAAAATAGCACAGTGGCATAGCTAAGTTATAAAAAGAATTTTTCGATTATTCCCTGCGATTGTTAATCAAAATACAAAGGCAGAGCTAATCAGAACATGACCCTGAAGATATCTACATGACATCAAGTTTCATCTTTGGCAAGTCTCTATCCGTGCACGGCTTTAGGAAAAATAAAAAAAATTGTTCACTTATAAAATGTTATTCTCCAAGTTAACTTCCTCGAGCAAAGTTTGTGCTATGCAAAATAGAGCAGTTGTAACTTGATGGAATTTGGTCTCAGGCAGATATTTTCAGGGTCATATCAGAACGATATATTGTCCCATATTGCCGCTCGCCTTGAGAACCCTCGAAACACCACGTTGCAAGTTTATGTTACAGTCTGTTTTACCACTACTTTACGGTTCTCCGAGTCCGTTTAACAGCCACAAGTTGCTCACGCTACATACTAGTATGATCACTCTTAACTCGAATGGGCTGGTCATCCAGCATGAGCTCGTGACGACTGTTGACAACTTGAAGAGCTTCGGACCTGCACTTGAACGCGATGACGAGAGGGCCAGGATGTACACGATAACCAGACCTTACGCTGGCCAGCAGTGGCACCGATGCTTGCACGTGATAACGGCGTCGGCCAAATAGGGCGAAAAGCTCTAGTATTGAGCAGAGTGTGAATGACATTGTCCGACAGCTCTTACACCCAGAAAAAAAAATTATTTGACGGCCACCGTTTATTTGGTTTAAGTAAAATATTTATTTTATTTAAATAAATACTTATTTAAATTAAGTAAATAGTTACTTGAATGAAATAAATATTTATTTCAATCAAATAAATATTTTACTTAAACCAAATAAACGGTGGCCGTCAAATAATTTTTTTTTCTGGGTGCATGATTTAAAAGTATGATGAATAATTGTATCAGAACCCTGAGATTATTCGTCGAATAATTTTGCACACTCTCGCAAGCATCCGTTGAATATCGACAGAGCTTTTTCTGTACCGCCCCAAACATGTTTTTCGTGTCTATGTTTCGGCGAATCTTTTAGTCATATTTTTCGATGAGGCGTCGTTTCGTTTTTCTCAAGTCTTTACTTTTTTCATCCCTTATTGTGCTTCGCCGAGTCTGAAATCTCCCGGGGAAACTGGACTAACCTGGCGTATATACATGACGATGATAAAGTATAGATGTATTGTGTGGCAATAATCCGAAAACGATCGAACTCGATCCGGTTCTCGTTTTCTCGAACTATATTTCTCAACGCGTTCGAGTACAGTGGTGCCAGAGCCCGAGCTTCATTTCACTCAGAGTACAGGCTCTGTCTCTTTCACCCTTTCCGCTCTCTTCCGTAACTCGATATCTGTGTGCTAGGTACTTGGTGAAAGACAAACGCGGGTCGAGAAAATAACGCTATCCGGAAAATTGAAGAGAAATCTCGTTCGCACTGAGAGCCCTTTCACGTACGGGAAATCGAATAGTTCGACGTCTCGTGCGATTCCTTTATTGTTTCACCCGAAGTGGTCCCTTTTTTTATCAATTTATTTGTTTCAAATCCGGAAACGTTTGCGAAATGAGTGTATTCGCAATCGGGGCTGCTTTCGTATCGAACAAACAATATACAATATTTTTCAGGATCTTCATGCCAGGGTCACGGTCAGTTAAGTTAGTCCTTGCGAATTGTGTTCACTTCGCATAAGCTTCAGAGAAATGAGAGGGAATTGAAAACACTTCTCGATGGTATAAAAATCTGAAAAAAATCAAGCGTATTAAAGATACTGGAAAGATTAATTTTGCATAATATATAATTTCAAATTGTTATTAATAAATTGATGAGAAATAAAATTGTTCAAGAAATCTCCCCGAAACATAACAGTTTTTAAACGCAATTAAATGCAAATACTTTTTTTATGTAACAATAATTCCAAAATGTTATGACAAGTTAACGTTAAAAATAATTCTTCAACAAATTACCCGGCAACTTAATTTTTTTTTTCCATAAAAATGATTCGTTTATTATTCTGAATACGTATGAATTTTTTCACAATTTTTGTTAATCTTTGAAAATCGCGTTTTTTCTACGTTTAAGCTATGAAAAAATGCAATTTTCAAAGATTATGAATAATTCTGCCAATATTCATACGTATTGAGAAAAATAAACGAGTTATTTTTATGAACGAAAATAGTTAAGTTGCCGGGTCATTTGTTGAATAATGATTTTTATCTTCAATTTTTTTTATAACAAACTGGAATTATTATTTTACAAAAACAATCTTTGCAGCGCCTCCCATAAACTTGTTTTTTTTTTCAGATTTTTATACCATCGAGAAGACTTCGAAATTTTCTCTGAAACTCACGATTGGCGAGACTGTACTGCTCGGACTATTTTAATAAACAACGAATTTGTCTCGTTTCGTTGACTACACGACATTGCACTACAATTCTGCTTCGCCTATTTCGATCTCCGTGTATTGAACGAATCCAGGTATTCGATTGTGTCTCTCCCAGTTTTACGGGACAGATGCACTGAGCGTTCTGAATGGGCTACGTACTGGGCAGTGACCCTTCGTCGAAGAGGAGAGTCTATCTACCCGGTACTAAGTCGGTCGAATGGATCCAATTCTGCAATGATTGTCATATAAAAATAGCTTTTATTTTTGTTTAAGTCTTCTCTCCGATCAGTTAACAATGTGTTATTTTTATTATTATCGTTCACACTCTATTCTCGGCTGTCCATCTGTTTGGGCCGAGCTCCATTGCTTTTACGGAAATTCCGTGGAGGTTCACGAATATACTGGCAATAATGGTACTTCTCTCTCAGACGCCGTTCCCTGAATGTTAATTGACGCAATGAAACTGGCGGAACGTTGGTAGCGCACCAGACTTTTTTCCATTTACAGCTGACCGTTAACGAGATTAACGGGACTGTTTATTGACCAGACTCGTCTCTTCTCAATCTATTTTGGTATTTCCACCTCCCAACGTATCTCGTCATCCTCTCCCAGCTCCCGCAGGCTTGTTCGTTTCGCGTGTATCGTTTTTTTTCTTCCTCTTCGTTATTGCTCGGCGAGCCGAGCGCGGGGCCAACTCAGCCATCATTTACGATATCGTAAATTGATAATTAGATTCTCCGGGCTAAATTGATTTGGTCGGCGGCTCGCGGTCGAATGGGCTGAGGCCGTTGGCCCTCCAGTCTTGCGCCGCATCGGATCGAAGCTTCCCGGATCGTTCCTCAATATTTTGCTCCCGAGGAACCCCGAGCCTTCCAAAGGAACGCTCTCGACGAATCAATGGTGATTTAATTAAAGATTATTCCTTAAAGAAAATTAAGATTAATCGCGCAAAATGTTGGCTCGCCGCCCAGCGGCCTGCTCGTTGCTCCCTTTTACTATCATCTTTCCTTTCTATCACTCTTCTTCGCTTTATCCGTCGAGGTTCTCTTCGCGTCGGGGCAGCTCTTCTTACGGCGAACGGCTGTAATTATTCCCAAGGCGTCGTTCGTAACACGTCGCTCCCGTCGTTTTGTCGAGAGCCCAAACCCGATACCCAAAGAATGGAAACGAGGTCAGCCTCGCAAGGGACACGGTTGCGAAGGGCGGCGACGAAATTACGGAACACCCAAAAGTTTCAGATCTCTTTAGAAAAAAAGGGCCAAAACGGAGGGAAATTGTGAGATAGGGATTTCCAAAAGCTTCACACCTACACGCCGCCTCAGAAAAATATCGGGCTTCCCGTAAGTAGGGGAGAGCGGGGCAAAATGGGACAGCGAGAACAAAACTCAATTTTCCAATCATTTTTGGATGCCCGATTTTGTTCCAACGATACATCAGAACTTTTCAACCCCGTTTTGCCCCGCATCATCGCCACCATCCAAAGATTACTGGAAAATTGCGTTTTGCCATAATAACCCGTTTTGCCCCGCTCTCCCCTATAGATGACGGCGTGGTTAAGATGTTACAATGACGATGTAATACATATATATTGGGATGGTTCTCAAAAAGGATAGTGTTTTAAAATGTTTTCTCCCACCCTTTTAAAGTATAGATTTCGAACTCAAATTGAACCTCACGAAAGGCGGTCCCTAACAGAAAAATCCTAAGAGGTGCCGCATTCAACGTTTGTTACCCTCAGAAAAATAATTTATTTGTCTGGCGCTCCGCAAATAAATATTTACTTGGTTTAAATAAATATTTATTGGATTAAAATAAATATTTATTGGATTAAAATAAATATTTATTGGATTAAAATAAATATTTATTTAATTTCAATAAATATGTATTTAAAACAATAAAAATATTTATTTGAACCAATGAAATATTTATTTGCGTTGCCCGTCCAACACATTTTTTTCTGGGTGTATGTTGCAACGATATGTTGCGAAGCGTGCAGAAAACTGACATTTTCGCACCGAGTGTAATAAATATATATTCACTAAAAGTAAATATTTATTTGAATTAAATAAATTATTTGCGTGATACCCATAAAAAAATGTATGTTTCTGTGTGTGATCGTTGCTGTCCTGCTGACATAATGTATCTACGTTTAATCATCTCACGCCCTCAATTCTTTGCGACAACATATCCACACTATACTTTCACGCGATTTTAGAGGAATATTTCTTTGGTCCCTACAATAATACAAGACAGGGATACAGTAACCTGGTGGTTGCCTTTGGGTTCAACGCTCATCTTGTATGTACTCCCCCATCGGCTTCGAGTATACCGTTCCCAGGCAGACGGAGCGGTTGGAGAATCGAATCTAGCGAGGGAACCAAAATAAAAAGATAGCCGTTGGTGCGGACGCGGCGGTCGGGGTTGAAGCGGAAAGATTGGAGTGCATGTCGACTCCTAAGAGGGCTCCGCGCTGGTATAGCATATCTAGGGTTGCAGTGGGCGACGCAACAAGAAACCTCGGACTATCTTTTCCTTCGGTTCTCCGCCGTCTCTTTTTTGTCGGTCCTGTTTTCTCTCTTATAGTGAAAAGGGGATGTCGGTGTGGCGGCGGTGAGGGGCAGCGAAGAGGTTGCACAATATCGATGTAGTTACAGACTCATTGCATAACCGTGTAACAAAAGAACAAACTTCACTCGCGTCTTGCTCCTCGATGAGGATAAGTCCCGAATCCTCGAGTCTAGTCTCGGGAGCGTCAACTCCCTTGCCAAACGCTTTATTTGGACCATCCATTCTTATTTTGTCTCCACTACTTCAGCATCTATATTACCGTCTTTCGGTTGTCCTTTCACTCGAATCCCACTCTAATTTATTGGTAACAAATGATAAGGGATGTCTACGGTCAAGCGAGGATTTCATCCAATATCCAAAATCCATAAGATTTCATACAATTTATCAATGGATAGCAATGTTTCAATATAATAATGGTACTTTTTTAATGCACTTTTCGCGCTTGTAAGGTGTGAGGAATAGTATATTATGCCACAAGGGAGGAAAGTGCCTTTTTTCACCGAGTGTGAAGTTTGATGCCCGAGCGAAGCGAGGGCAGAAATTCACACGAGGTAAAAATGCACTTCCTCCTTCCAAAAAAAAGTGTTTTTTCCCGACTGCGCTAAAATAACCACATTCCTTGCGTGCAATACGGGTGGAAAATAAGCTATTATTGACCGATGATCATTATTAACATGTGCGCATGCGCGGTACAATTTCATTACTCCCTAGGGAGTAATAGGGCTCATTACTCCCGCTGGAAGCTCTATTACTCCCGGGGGAGTAACGGTCATTGGCGAAGATGACGATTTTGCGACGCAAGAAATGTCGTTATTTTAACGAAATCGGAAAAAAAATATCGTATGCGACAAGGGAGAAAGTGCATTTTCACCTCGTGTGAATTTCTGCCCTCGCTTCGCTCGGGCATCAAACTTCACGCTCGGTGAAAAAACGCACTTTCCTCCCTTGTGGCATAATATACTATTTTTTGCCCGACTATACTAAAAATTGCCCACATTTCTACGTCTGCAATGGGGATAAAAATTGGCCCGCTGCAGTACTTTTCGACCGGCTGTAGCTACTTTTCCGCCCGTTACGTTACTTTTCCGCCCGCTGCGTTACTTTTCCGCCCGCTGCGTTACTTTTCCGCCCGCTGCGTTACTTTTCCGCCCGCTGGTCAAGAATCGACAATTTGTGGATTTTTTAGCGTACTTTACTTTAATATGGACTTTTTAGCGTAGTCGGGCAAAAAAAGTATTATGTGATACGCACAGAAAAAAGACGGACCGCTCGAGCGGAAGGCGAGTGTTGCCTTCTTCCCAAACGAATGTCTCCTTTTTCGTACGAGTATCATATACTACTATTGTAACAAATATACAAATACTCCCCATTTTTATGGCTGCATTATATTTTTATGCCTGTAGATTGGCGAAAGCGTAATTAGAAGGGTAGGTTGGGAAAAAAATAACTGGGGTGTTAAAAAAAGTGCACGAAAAAGTAACTGGAGTGATTTGCGCATGCGCAGTATTTTTCTCGCACGCCTTACTAAAAAGCGCCACTTTCGCCACGCGTTACAGGCGTGAAAAGTGGAATTTTCTGTACATGATTTTGAAAAAATCGATTTTCTCGATCGTGATTTTATTTTATTCAGCGTCCGAATCTCATGGACCAAAGCTGTGCGGTTTGGAACGAATAGCCGTACGAAATTGTGAACAAAACACACAGGGGTTCGGTGTGTGCTTCATCCCGCCGTACAGAAATGACATTCGTTACTTTCGCAACTCGCTAGAATTGCCTGTATGTTCACCCCAGATGCAGCTCCACGTTCTTTGCAACCTATACTGTATATACGTACACCGCAAAAGTGGAGAAATCGAGTTTGGGGCTGCGGCGGCAGGAAAGATTGAGACGGTTGCACTACCTCTACGAGGCCTTTTACGTTTTCGTTTTCCCTCGTCCCCTCATAAGTACAACCCTCTCGAACACACTCACCAGCCCTCATACTGTCCCTCTACTTCCTTGCATTCTCTTTCCCTCACCACGATTTCTATTTCCCGAACCACACCCCTGTATTCCTCATTCGAGGGTTGGAGGACCGGGAGTCGGGCGGACCGAGCGACGGAAAGGAAAGGAGATCTAAAGCACGTGCGAGAGTCGAAGGTCAAGTGGCGGTGGTATTGCTGCAAGATCGCTCTGCTATTTCGCACCGCTTGGTTTGCTGGAAACCGAGATCCCTCTTTCCTTCTCTTCCTCCCAGTCTAGTTTGCACTATGACCCTTCTATGCTCTCACGCGCTCTACCTCTCCGATTCTGGAATACATGCGATACCAAAGTTCCCATACTTGGACCCTTTCACCCACACGATCTCTCCCTCTCACCCTATCTCGCCCTCTATCTTGCTCTTTTGCTTCTTCGCGGATATAGGAATCGAGTTCGCCGACTCGCGAGGCAATAAGACGACGGTGTGCACCACCTGGTTCCAAGTGTTATGAGACCTCTCCTGATCGCACTTCTGTCTTACACCTACCCTCGCTCCATATCACACGCGTCCTTATCCTCGCCGCCCTGCAGTGCCAAGCCAGCCCTGGCTGGCCCGGTGCCGGGCGTGCAACCCTCTCAGTCGACTTCTTCGCTCCTGCCAATGGAGCCCCAACCCACCGGTCCGTTTTCTCGCCCGCCACGCTCCGAACCCATGCGGCCTCGGCAAGTCCCATTACCACCCCCTTCATGCCCACTCGAGACTCTCGCTTCGGACGAGGATGGGCAAGGTGGAATACCTCCCGTATGTAGTGCAGATGGTGCCCGCTGTGTGCTTCTCGACTCCGTGCCGACACACTCATCCTGACTCGTGGCGGAGGCTGGGAGCGTTCTTGCTGGAAAGGCCGGAGCAGCGAGAGACGATAAGAGGAGCGGAACGGTGGTTGGACCGAAATACCGAGAAAGAAAACTCATGAGCGACATTCCACGGAGACAATCTTGCTTATTCGAAGCTCGCCAAGCACGCCTTGAAATCAGGGCGTGTATTGCGCTCGTCGCGCTGGTAGGACTCGAAAATACTTTTTTGTCGAATTTTCCAATCTTGATTGCATGCTCCTCGTTCGATGATAGATACATGTACACTGAAAAAAAAAATTTGCTTGTGGGCTGCCAAAGAAAAAAATTGTTATTCCGATTTTACTTTCAATTCTTGCAATTCCATATGATATTGAAACAACGACGGCAAGACTGTCAAGGTGACGTGTTATCGTTTCAATCCCGTATAGAATTGTTAGAATTAAAAGTAGAATTGAAATAATAATTTTTTTTCTTTGGCAGCCCGCAATCAAATTTTACTTGAGTCAATGATATTTTTTTTCAGTGTGCATATACCATGTTAATCGATAGGTACCTTCTCGATGTCGGTTGAGGGGCATGCAAGGAAGTTAGATCTGACTTGTCATGTTTATTGAAACAGAGTTAACGCACATTGCTTGGTCATATGCGTACACTCGGAGAAGGATCCGATAGAAATTACCATAAATCTTGTAAAAACTGAGGGAACTTTCAAGTATATGGGGACTATGGCGACAGCCTGGCAAACATTCGCATTAAACTTAACATATGCTGCTAGAAAATATGGTAATTTTCGCTATCGCAGATATTTATAAGTTCTTCTTACTCGAAAATATAGTAGGGGAGAGTGGGACACAATGTGTCACTTTTTTTTCTCATGAATTATTACTTTTACGAGAATAGTATATTCGAAAAAATGCCTTTCATAATTGATTTCTATGGACTTCCGGCCATACATTAAACCGGATACAATTACTGCCAAAAGATCGACGATATTTAAATAATTCGATTAAAAACGGTTGCGAAGTGGCACATTCTACCGCACCGGTAGGGTACAATGTGTGAGGTAGGAGGGCTCAATGTGTCAAGTGATGCAAAACGTGGAGACAATGAGTCAAGTGAGTACTCTTCTGTTTTGAGATTAGACAGCCGAGCCGCAAGCTTCCGATGGCGCTCAGCCGTCTCCTTTGTTCGGCGTTATTCTTCCTGTATGTTTAACACGAAATAAAAAAAAATAATATTCTATACTTGAACTCAATGTTGCAGTGATATTGTATGCTAACAACATCTAGAAATGACACATTAAACACCACAACTTAGTGACACATTGTATCCCAGTATCAACCAACGATATTTATATTAAAAATTAATTCTGTATCGAACTAAATATACGGTTCATATTAAATATAATGTCCATATTACATTGGGCGACCCACAGATCATTAATCTGTCTATTATGACCGCAAACCCGAACTGCGTAAAAAAGTGATGTAAGCTTTTTTCTTAAGAACAAAACGTTTTTTTCCAGAGGCCCAAATCTGTTATTATTTTTAAAAAATTTTCACGAGCTGTCATCTAAGTTTTCTTAGATCTGACAAAACTCAATTTAGCCCCACGGCCCGACACAATAAATTTCTAAATTTATGCACCATGAACCTCTGAGAAATTGATCGTGGCTCACCGTGTCCCGTGACACATTGTGTCCCACTCTCCCCTAGTCGGTGGCGTCGCGATCGCGCACCATTCGTTTTACGTTTGTAAGCTATACCGGCCTATTATGTCGACCAAATTTTTTTTTTATGTATACAAACACAAAAAAAATGTATCGACGAAATTCTCTTCTTTTATCCACGAAATTCTTAATTTTACCCACGAAGTTTTTTTGCCAGGTATGCAAAATTTCGCCAACCCGCCTCTGCAAAAAATTACCATACGGGTTGGGTAAAAATCGCTATGGCCCCTGCGAAAGTTTCATATATATAGCTAGCGATGGCGCCGGTGTGCCATGTTGCCTGGTCAAAAATTACCATACGACTCGATAGTTTTTCCGAGATCCTTCTCTCGGCGTAACAATATAATATAACGTATGCGTGCGTAGATTTCAGGCGGATACGATAATACCGCTTCGTGGTATTCTCGATCACGGTTAAAGCTTGGAAGTCCACGTTCGATCGTGGCGGAGTACGAAGTCGGGTGTGCTTTGGTAGTGACAATCAAAATGGTGAACCCCATCGGTGGGTGTTGGCTCTCCCAATGTGTATTCCCAGATTAAATACATTTACGGAGTGAATGGCCAACGTAGTTGCTCGTACAAGAGCCCGATTGTGGGGCAGTGTGTAAGCAAGCCAGCAGGTTGCCCAGGCACACAAGTCCGGGACATCGCGGACCGTTGAACTGATAGGCTCCGACAGCCGAAATCGCGTTGCGGAAATGGTAATGCGGTCGATAACGTCGTTGACAGGACGAAATACTCGGGGTTTGGAGAAGAGGAGGTATACGGTAGCGTCAACGTGACATAGTTCATATACAGATATAGCGTGTCCGTAAAGTATATGTACATCCTAAACTAAGGCCACTATGAACAGGATCACCGGTCGCTGTTTCGACACGGCGGTGCATCGGCGGAAAGTACTCCTTCCACGCGTTGCTCTCTTCCCCCCCTGCACCTCGATCGTGTAGTGTACACACGATAGACGTTTGCATTAGCGCGATACGGAACTCGAATACGCCGACAAGCTACGTCCCCCTTTACCCGCGTCGCGCGCTATACCTCTTTAACTACGTGGGGTTTGTAGTCCACCGACACCGATACTCCACCCTATACTCTCCGTTGCCTCTCCACCTTGCAAGCGTTAACCGTTCGCATAAAATCAGTTTTCGGTATAGCCTATCCGATACGAGAGTATAATCCCAGCATGCTGTGATTAAGTTTTGCCTTGGCGACGACGATTAAGCTAAACATATATCGCATAGAGTTCCCGAATTAATGCGTTTGGTATGGGAGTCATTGGTATTGGACATTGATTTCTTTAATTTTTTATTGAAAATGTGGCTCAAAGTGTCGCTGAAAGTTTGGCTTTTGAAATAAAACCATACTTTTTCTATGTCAAATTCAAAGTATCGATGAGTGTTTCCCAATATAGCCGAATATGGCTTCGTCTCAAATTTAATTTAAAAAAAGACTGCTATGTACATTTGAAAAAAACAAAGTATGTAACAAGTTTCATATTTCGCTGAAACTTCTTACTTCACACTGAACTTTTCAGTGTGAAAGTATGAAGTCAATTTTGTGAAGACAAAAAGTTCAGTAAATTTTGAAGCTGGTTTGATTTTAATTTCTTCGTCCGTAAATAGCAGTCGTTTTTTGTGGTGCATGCGAGAAAGACATACTTGACTATGATATACTTATTGATAATTTGAAATTGATCTCGAAAAAGTGGGCATTTTTTTAAACGCCATGGTATTTAAAACTCCAATCTGAAAGATCAATACCTAGTTACTCCTATACGAAAAAACGTTTAGGCAGGATTGTACAGAGTAGATCATACGTATTGCATAAATCGTATTTTTTTACTTTGAGAATTCGTTGAATACTTGTACATAGTAATACTTCTTTTTTAATTACTTGCATAATTATAATAAATGATTCAGCCGTTAAGCGAGTCAGACCCCAATAGTGCCTTCGACTCTCGTGAATCAAATTGATGAGAAAACAAAAGAAAAGAATGTTGAAAATGAAATAATAAAGATGAAAAAAAAGACACGTCAATTAGTTGTTTATTTTCGTTATTCTATGATTTTCTTATGATTTATCTATGTTTTTGTTACAGGGGTCCCGCGAACATTTTCGGCTAGGCCTTTCCGAGGAGGTTGGTTCGTTTGTTTGGTTTGCAAATTAGGATATAGTCTGTAGATTTTTTTCTCTATACTATATATATGGCTTATATATATATATATGTAAATATATATATATATATCCTCTATCTTCCTCGAACCTTTCTCTCTCTAACGAAATCTCAATAATATTGTATCTACTATACCCGCTGACTTTACAACAACCGACTTTCTCATTGCATCGCCTATCTCTATATGTCTATCGCCTCTATCTATCACTCGCTCTCGACTCTCGGTCATGCTACATACGCCACTCAGCATCAGTAATGACCGACAGCCACCTACATACCACTACCAACGAATATCACATCCACCTCCCTTAATCCTAATCGTCCAATAGCTCTGGAACTACTCCACCCTCTGGATTTCTCTATCGCTATTGTCTCTATTAATAAGTAATATACTAATACAGACAGATGAAAAAAAAAGATAATAATACCTACGATAACACTACACGTACAATACTATTTTGTTGTTAGCTGCAATGTGTGACTCACTAGAACTCCGATGTAACGGGAGATTATATATATACATATATACATACATACATATACGTATTATAGATTGTCCCTTCACCGAACGTTTTGTAACCTATATATCATAGCATATTTAGACGATCGATGTTTAGATGTGTGAACATATTTTTTGTGTGATGTGTCTACACGAATTCCCACTACCATTTCCTCCGGTCCTCTCGGTTTGGTAACGGGACGAATTTTGCATTTCACATCGCACAGCAACCTTTCTCTCGTTGTCGTTCCGTCTGCTTAGCTCGCGAGAGACGAGAGTATCGAATCGCGGGTACCACCCCTGTCGACCCACCCCTAGACGTGATACACGAGAACGCCGACTTGCCCGACGACGTCTGTCGTCGGCATGTTTCACAGACGCCCTCGCGGCCACCTGTCGATATAGTATCACGGAAAAGGAATCTCGCCCCCTTGACGTAGACTTCACAGAAGTCTTTTATACATCGTCCTCTGCTTCTGCTTGGATCCTCGATGATTTTCCCCCTATACTCCATGGCGAAACACGGAAAAGATTTTATCGACGTATTCGAGTCTGATATGAAAATTCAGTGCGAAGAAGGAAACTCAAAGGTAGGAAATAAATCCTCGATAGCCATAATCCACTGCTTGTCGATCCATGACGCTGTACCATTTCTGTGTATATATAATGTATTTATCTACTGTATTTCAGGAATTTATCATTTCGTGATGTGTCCCTAACTCCGCGAATGAAGAATCTTATAGATGAGTACCAAAAATTGCATTATGCTCACGTAAGAATTATAAGCTTTTTTCTTTGGCCGATGTATTGAAGAATTGACATACAATTGTTATGCCGATTGGTCTGCTGGGGATTCTGGAAAAATTGCTATTGGACTTGCCCGTCTCTTCCTCATTATTTACCACTATTGTTCACAAAAGATTCATCGACGAGGTATTGTGGGCGGTCTGATTTTTCGACGTTTTGGGATATTCTTAACAAGTTTGCATTACAATCTCAAAAAAATTGCATGGGCTTTTGCGCATGGCTTTCTCATAGAGGAAGTTATTGGTTATAATAGAATATTTAAATGGTCGAAACGTATCGCAAAAGTTATTGTAATAATTCGTAAAATAAAATGATAGTAATTTGTCGGTACGAAGACGTTTCTCATGTTTTGTCCCAGCTGATGATTAATTTGCAACCAATTTTACTCCTAGCGCGATATTGGATATAGAAATTCGTAGCAGACGTAAAATACACATTTTTAAAACATCTCAAAATCCAATAAAATTTAAACGGCTAGATTCATCTTCGCCAAATGTTATACCAAGCATTATGCAGTGTTCATCTATTAATCTTCCAAATTTGAGCTCACTACGTCCATACTTGAATTAGAGCATTTTTCGTAAAAAAAAGAACTCATAATTTCATAAAATCTGGCTGCTTGGATAGATTTCGGCCAAATTCAATGCCAAAGATCGTTGATCGATATATTATATTTGTGGGCTCTTTTAAGATGATAGCTCGATTTACAAAAGTTGCAGAAACCACGCCTTCTCTTCCAGAATTCAAAATCTCAAAGTTTTGAATCGGGCATGATTTTTTTATGAAAATTTTAGTGACTACTTTACCCACGTACCAAATTTCAACTAACTGCCTCAAACCGTTCACGAGTTATAGCGAGTTACAGCACACGCGAATCCGGACGCCAGTTAAAAATCCCATTGACGATTTAGTCCATTTTAAGTATTCTAACACTAAAATCTCAAATAAAAAATGAAAACAGCTTCCTTCGTGAGAAAGCAAAAGCGTGTTTTTTTCGAGATTTTGATATAAATTGTTGATAATGTTCCAGAATTGTCAATCTTGATTAAAAGGTGACCTTTTATTCCAGTATGTCATCAGGAGTGACCGCAAATGTGCTCTAGGGAGAAAATTAGCGATGTATGCAAAAGATAGAGAGGAGCGAGTGAGAGGAAGAAGGAGATCGTACAAACTTGCTGTAGGCCGAGGCTACCAGTCGTTCATGCTAAAGGTCAGAATAATAGAGCCGCCCGCGCTGCATATTAAACGTCATTCAATTATTGCCAGCTCGTTGGATAGCCGGCTTGCGCCATCGAGCTCGCGGAGGCAAGATGCGTGCTCCAACGCACCTCTCGCCTGGTACCCGTTTGATCTATCCCCTCTCTTGCCTCCACCACGGTGTTAATGAGCATCGCCACCTCTACCCTACACAATTTGTTAAGCGAACATTAATCGCGAATAACTACATAAAATTCGCATTGCACAGAGAGAGCCAATGGAAAAGGAGGAAAAACGAAGTATGCATTTTCAGCTAGAGAGTGAAGGAATATGAAAAAGGTGCAAAGTCATTTGTACATAACTTGCTCATTTTTTACCATTTTACGCATAGCTTTTACAGTCGAGAGGCGTGTCTTCGGAATACACATATCTTCTATAATCATTCGGATGACCGGACGGATTCGGACGACGTCTCCCAACGGTAGCGAAAACGATTAATAAATTAATTGTAAAAAACAATATTAATTATTTAATATATTAATTATATAATATTAACAATATTAATATTATATAAAATATCATTAATTGTAAAAAACAATATTAATTTTTTCATGTAATCAATTATTTCATCCTTTTTGAAGTTATTTTTTTACGATTATTAATCGGTTTATCGTTTATCGCCGGTTTTTTTACAGATATTTTTTTAATCGGGAGTAATTTTTTTCAAAAACTTTTCAATTGCTACTTCTTTTTTGCGGTAGAGAGTTTTTTATTTTTATTTTTTTAATTTTATGCTCCTTGGAGTTTACCGTATAGATGAATGTTTTTGGCATTTAAGAGATACAACATTTCAAAAGTTGTATCAGTGAGAAACGACCCACAGAAAGTCTTATTGGAGAAGCACAACATTAGAAAATTATATCGCCGAGAAATATCACTTTGCGAATATGAGGTTAGACTACAGCGATCCAATTTGAACTATAGCACTATAGAATTGTTTGTCAGTCTACACTTTGACCGAGTTCAACGCACTATAGTATAGCACACAGCACTACAGCATCTTTATAGTAGCAGACGACAAATAATCGCAAAGGCAATGTTCGATAATGACGGCCGCCTTTCGATAAATCTGAATAGGCTTTTGGCCGGTTTTTTCGAAGTTAGTTGTGGCTCCCTGTTAGTAATCTCTTCAGACAAACATTCGAGACATTGAAAACAAACAAAATCGGGGGGCCTCAGTGAAACGTATAAGAAGAGATAACTCCAGTCTTTTTGCCTTAGCTGGCAGTCGGGAGTTAAAAATAGTTTCCTTTATGAGGAACCAAAGAGGGAGGAAGAACAAATTTTGAGTAAATTCGTTAAATTTATGAATAAAATATTGCTGAGAAAGTGAGATGACGAACGGGAGACCGAAAGAAAAGTGGAGGAGAGCGAAGATGCACAAGCGGGATGAAAAGTTTTCGTGCTTCGGGAACGAATGCGTTGGTAGGAAAAATGTTTGTAAAGTGAATTTTATGATTTTATGTTACGATATCCGTAGTCTGCGTTCTCAGGACCATACCGTAGAAATACACGGGGAGTGAGGAAGCGTCAGTGAGAATGGCAAGAAGGAGACTTACATTGGATGAAAGCTGCGATGAATATAGGTAAAGTAAAGAACAGAAAAAAAGTGTGTGGAACGGATAGAGATGACGAGCTTTGGTGGAAGATGGAGACTGAACTCGGGCGTTTCTTCACAGATGCAAGAAGCAAGAGAGAGGAAAAGCTGTTGCCTGCGAGAGAATGGCAGATTTATTCATTTGCGAGGAACAAAATTTTGCGCCCAGGCAGCTCCGCTCCCCCCGTTCTGCCCGCCCTCCGTTTGCTGGATGAATGGTTACTCGGTCTCTGCTTTCTGGTACTTCCCACACTGCTCTCGTTTCCATTTGCTCCTGGTTGCACCTTGCATGTCTGCGACCGACCAATCCTGGCCATCGGAGTCCCCGAGTGTGTGTAGCCCGTCCGCCCCATACCGCATGACTTTTCTGCACACGCCGTGCCATCAACTTTCTCGATGAAAACTGCATTACCAAGTTTCGTAGCTGCCTAACTCAAGCAGGTATACACGGACCACGTATATACGCGCTACCACCATACGAGCTGGAATTCCATCTCAGTATTATAGCACAGTATATATCCTGTGAGGGCATCCTTCCGTCTCGATAACCACCGTCGCTTTGGCGGACTGAATGTATTCGCTTCGATATTTCTCTCCCAAGTGCACGACAGAAACCACTGGGAAAAGTCTAGAAAGGAAGAGCGAGAGTGATCGCTGTCGGCAAATAATTCAAAGAGAATTGCGGAAAATGTCAACCTGCGGATCTGCCGTAGAAGCTTCTTAAGCGGGACTCTCGACTACTCTGCCTCGGATACGCTAATGGAAGCGACACACAGGGCCAGTATATCAGTCCGGCGTTGGCCAGTGTTTGCCAAACGTCGGCCAACACTGGTCCCGTATGCCATTCCCACCGTTCGACATACTTTCAGTGTTTCGATTTATCCAGCCAGCCTTGATTACAATTGATTTTAACTTCACCGTGCTCTTCGACCTTTGATCACTGTTGTTTTGTTCTAATTTCAAGCTACTCTTTTTCTGGTGTTACCCCGTTTACCTTCTCGCTCTTTTGCGCTTTCTGATAACGACCAGCAGCGTGACCTCCGCATTGACCCTCTCACTTGCTCGCCATCCTCCGCCTTCCTCGAGCTACCCGGTTCCCTCCCGCAGGGTCCCTTGTACATAGCCGTTCCACGTTTCCTCGGGGTTACGTGTTCCACGAACGAATACGTGATTTCATTTACGATACGAACTCACGATCGCTCCACATCCGCTGCAAATATGCCCTCGTCCTCTTCGCTACCACGCTACCACGCACCAGCATCAGCCAACTCCATCGGCACCCTTCCCTTCCGCGTTTGTCGAGGTCGCGAGGAACCCCCCGCAACCAATCCGCTTTACCCATCGAACCTCCGCTCGACTGTGCACCCTCGGCGTGTATATCTAACGAGAGTGCAAACTTTCAACCTTTTATGCTTGCCGAGTATAGTGCCCCGTTATAGTGGTAATCTATACTTCTCTCTTTTACTCACTTTGAAATAACGAACTACCAGTACCGCTTCAACGAGACCATGAGTATTGCGTAACTTTTTCCAATTAATCCCTCAGTTGCCGAATTGAGATGCACTCCACGCGAACCCCATCTGCAAATGGAATTGTTATGGCTACTCGATGACCGTGTTAGAGCTCGGGGTGAAATGAGATGAAGATCTAGAAGAATCGCAACGAAATTGGATTGAATCGGGAAAACTTAAAATAATTGCCCACTATTATATCTTCGTCCGGGACTTAAGGTAGTTCTTACAGTACTTTGAAGTCATGTAGACGACTGTTGGTATTGGTCACAAATGTGTGTGGTTTCTCATATAAAAATCGACATACGCCTCGATTAATTATTTCCCAATTTTCTTTTATACGAAATTTTCACTATATACGGTCTTAAATTTGACTAAAGTTGAAGTCGTATGCTGAAGTCATAAGTCATATGCAAAATCACGACGTTGCCAAATTGTGTTCTCTTATAAAGATAACACAATTCGGCAACGTGGTGGTTTTGATGACCGGCGGATCGCCCACTGTACTCTCATAACCTCATAAAATCAGAGCGTGTAAACATGACAGAGGACTCTCGATGCACAGGTCGTTTCGAAACGAAAAATTCTTTAGATAAAAGACGATATTGCAGGGACTAAGCCAAGAAAAATTGTTTTAGAGGAACACGACGAGCCAAAAAACGATGGCCAACGAATAATTATTATCGGGAGAATCGGTAAGAATTTGTGATGGCAACCGGGTAACGTACCACTTAGCAAAACCGTACACGGCTTTGCCGAATTATGAATGTCCCCATAAAGACAACCGCCACGAAATGGAGCCAATGTGGCTCTTGTCTACTGTCGTGTTATTATATTTATAAATGTTTATTGCATGGGATAAATGAGTTTTTATTTCTTCATCTAGTCGAGAAGTATAAACATATTTCATAAATGTGCGCAGAACCCCTTTTCCCACTTTGGTGCTGCTATTGTCATGTAAAATTGGCAACTTTTACAAGCCTACATCGCAAAAACTAAACGATGGAATGATGCTAAATTTTGCAAATATGTTCTACGCATCACCCTTTCATTCCATATTATATTTACTCGCATATCTAGATTCGATAAAATGTAAGAGCTACCTTAAAAAGCACGGCAGCAAATGGGTTCCTAAAATTACAGCCTTCGTTTACGAAAGTAAAAGAGTGCGGGACCGAAATCAGCGCTAAGAGGATAATCCCCTTTTATCTCGGGTGCATTCTCGACGAACACGTAAAGTAATTCCGTGGAACAGTTTAACCTTTAGTGACAGCATAAACATAGAGTCCCAGAAAAAAATTATCGTTATGGAAAATGAGAGTAGACAAGCTTTAGAAATTTAATCGCCACATGGAAACACATGGAAACATTTAATCGCCATTACAAGCGATTTATCTTTTGACAGTTATGTTAATAATGCGGGTGTCACGACTGGGCGGAAGTCTAGTCCATCCAATATTAATAGTTGTCGATCTGTCGATAAGTGTCTGCTCTCTCTCTGATTATCCATCATAGTCTTCTTCTTTCTTTGTGGAAAACCCATCGTCGGATAGGTATGTACTTATGAGTGCTAACCGATAGCTATGCTATCGGTTATACAGTGAATTTGCGGTCAACACCACGTGATGATAATCATTCCTTTATTCCATCTACGAGTGTTTATGAGAGTCTCTTTAAATGTCGATGAGAGTGTCTGTGAATGTCTATGAGTGTGTCCATGAATGTCCATGAGTGTCCATGAGAACCTCTCATAACATTCTCACGGACACATCACACGAATATCGACGAACACTAAAGGTCACTCGTAACATGAGTGTCCGTGAGTGTCTGTGAGAGTGTGTATGTGAGTTGTCCGCGACTGTGTTTTTTAGTGCTATGAGAGTGACTATGAGAGTCACAAGCCATCAAAGTGAGCTTTTATTTTATTATTATGTGAGTAGATATGGTGCGCGTTTCTCCATGGCAGTCTTAGAATAACAGTATAACAACTTGTATGGTAATCCCATAAAAGATGTTACACTGTTCCGAGGGTGCAATACCACTCGCTCACAGGGAAACGAGTGAGGGTGGGAAGACAGAGATTGTCATCCCGGTGAGGCGACACCAGTGGGTGCCTGCACCATATGGTGTGGTATAGTAAAACACAGTAATATGGTATAGTGTAGTAATTCTGGAGCAGGAAAAGGAAACAGTGTACGAACGCTTGGTAGCAGAAAGCCGACAAAAGTGGCTGGACCACTCGAAACACTGAAAAATTGTCAGACATTGTCGACCAAAGGGTGCATCGCACTCTGCCCCACCCTTACAACCAATCTCACCCGTAGCTCGAGTTCGGTACTTTCGCGGTAAACCTTTGATTTTCGTGCCGAGAGAAAACCGGTATGAGGAAAAGGGAGTGAGTACCACTCTGTGGCACATTCCATGCGCCGCGTAGCTATTGAAAGCCCACACTTCCTTTTGCCTTTCGCTGACCTATACCGTTGAATCCCGCTCTTTACTATCATCCCGCTTCATTTTCTCCTGCTATTTCAATATTTTATCTACGCGCCTTTTCTGTTTTTTTCATGTACTGTGTACGCGGGATATACGTGCAAAAAAAGTACACTTCACTTGATCTTTATATTCACAGAGTCCTGTTTTTGACCCTCTATTTTCGGTGTCGGAGAAATGGGCTGCAGCTATTGAATGAAATTCCATTGCATGATGCATATTTGCGACGAATATTTGAAAGCCCACGTTGAAAAACGCATAGAGAATAATCCTTATTAAACGCCATAGATTTTAAAAAATTTTCACATAAATATAAGAAAAAAGGAGAGTCAAATAGTAATTCCTTCGCTATTGCAGCATTCTTGAAATATTGCAAGATCAATAGGGTCTGGCGGTTTTCACGGAATGCGGTCACACGGGAAGTACGCGTTTTCGGTCGTAAATCTTCTCGAAACTCTATATTTTATTATTGCAAAAAACCGCATTGCATAGCGCTCGCCTTCTAGTGTGCTTCACATGAAGCCATTCATCGGTTAGGTCTGGCCGATGCTGGTGGACGAGTATTCCATTAAATGCTCGATGTATAGGCAGCGGGCGGTGCGTAGCGGAGAACGGGGCAAAATGGGATAGTGGGGCAAAACTCAATTTTCCAATAATGTTTGGATGCCCCATTTTGCCCTGACGATACATCCGGATTTTCAACCCTGTTTTGCCCGTCTCACCACCACTGCCGCTAGCCAAAAGTTATTGGAAAACCGCGTTTTGTCCCATTATCTCATTTTGCCCCACTGCCCCATTTTCCCCCGCTCACCTCTAGTTGACTGAGATGGAGAGCAAATGCAGGTGTATTCTGAAGTTTGAAACCAAACTTCGCGACAGTCAGAACAGAAATTGAGAGTAAGTTTCCGTTTACAAGAGTGCGCTGTTAGATTGTTTTCGATTGTGGGGCTTCAACTAAGGTCCTTTGGTTCTTCCATTACTACGATCTTGTAAATGTGACACCAATGTCAAGTTACATCATCACCGTTTCCGTAGACGTTCTGCATAATTAATTCAAGTATGCGTGCTTAGTGTATAAAATGAACATTTTCAATGCCCGAAGACAATTACCAACTTTACATCGTTGTAGCCCGTCAGTGCAGTGGAGAAGCTTTAAACGAGATTATGCTCTGTAAGAGATCCCGGGTGAGGTTCGAGTTTAATTAGGATCTTGTCCGAGAATAAGACAGGGCGGAGCTGTGCGATAAGTCGTCAGCTCGAACGAAACTCTGTGACCTAATGTACGACGAGGCTGCAGCTCGTGTCTTATATCTTGTCCTACCTGGGCCGAAGTCTGACCGCCCAAGAACTTGGACTTCGAAGAGTAGCTGAGGTATACGGGATAAGGTCCGGAATAACAGGGAAGATATATAGTGAGTCGGTTCTCCACGGGAATACGTAGTCACACAAGAAGGAGCTACATGGATTAGGAAATAATACCAGTGGGCGCTCGCACTGTAAACCCGGTACAACCAACTGGCGACGAGAGGTAAGGGACACTGATCCCTGCTGTAAATCGTAGCTACCCCGGTTACGCGCGGCCGGAGTGGCCAAAGCCACGACGACAGGAATTCGCGGGCACGTTAACCAGGAATAACGTCACTGGGTCGTTCCCGTGGGACTCGTGAGACAATCCTCTGCGTATCTCTCGGTGTCGGTCTTTCTAGTTCTCCTGCCGTGCTTGTCTTTCTCGGCTTAGGCAGGCTTCAGATCCCTTCGAGACTGCACACCGGACTACACTGAGAAATGGATCGTATGTGTGGGGTTCTGCCAGAGAAGCTATGTCGATTATACGGAAACGAGACGTTTCTGCGCAAACCAATTCTAGACGTATACGATTCTATACGAAAGCCAGCGGCTGAACGTGTCGCACTCTCCTTGGACGTATAAAAACAGGATTTATTTTGCAATCTCTCCCACGAACGAAGATAGGCGATCACGTGAGTGATACAGTTGGGTCTCAATGCCACGGATATATCGGGAGTAGGTCAAGGCTTTAATATAACAATCCCTGCCACGCGTTGCCCCCTTTCACGCTGGTATGGCTCCCTCACCACGTGCGACAGAGGCTGGGTTTGAGGCGAAGTAGGGGGAATGTCCGCGATATATCTCATGCTTGGTCTCGCGGTGCAAAAGCAAGGCTAATTGCACCGCAAATATTATAGATCTATGGGCTCGTCTATTACTTATATTCTATGTATTGTTGTATCTAGTTGCCCTCGAAACTTTATCATATGCGTTAGTTAAGGCCGTGTACTTTAAAAAGCAACATAACTGATAATAAACTTCGCGACCTTTAGATGTAATTTTATGTATGTATGGTCCATGTTGGCCGTGTTAAATGTAACGTCACGCCACAAGCAGTCACGTTGTGCGTTGCTGTTGAGTGAGTTTCTACTCAGGATTTCTTGGCATGCCTTTGCAACAGGAACAATTATCAGTATTTTCCACCTCGGATACACACAATGTGTATTTTTTACAAACGATGTTTTCTTTTATTTAATTTGAGTGGTTGCATAAGATAAAAAAGATTAATTAATTTACGACTAATTTTTTGCTGCTACGACGGACGGACAAACGGACCGACAGATGCAGACAGCGAAACATTCCATCGATTTTCGATGACACTTTTGTTGTATAATTCGGATAAGTCTGTGCGAGCGCCTAGTTGCGATTGGAGCAGTTGAATCGACGCTGAGATATTGAGATCGTGTCCTGATGAAAGACTAAACTATTATAAATGTCCTGCAGACTTTAGATGGTATACCATCAGCGTCCGTATATAACACACGTATCAGTTTCGCGTAGCACAATTATCTTGATAAAGAGGGTTTTCTGTTCTCCCGATCCGGAGATATCTTAACGACGGACAGTGACTTATCTTGTAGAAAATAGGAGGCTCTTCCCCTGATTATTTGAATGAATCACGTACGACAGATAACGTTAAAAAATTGGCACGCCGAGTTTTTCTACACCGTAAATATGATTAGAAATGTTGTTAATATATTTTTTTTGTGATTTTATTACTTTTTCTGCGTGATCTTTGCTGTACATATGTACATATTCGTTGTTACGCGATTTTTTGAGTTACTATGATTTTTTGAATCTATGATTTATCGAGGCCAATATTTCAGCTATCGGTATCGATGACGTCAGGAGATAGTTGAGAGGGCAGTTGCTACCGACCAAAGGATTTTGGAATAATCATGATTCCTCGTTACGGTGATTTACATTTCATACTCAGTCTCGCTTGCGACGGTGACCCGACAGTCCGCTCTAGCTTTCGCGCTACCATGTGTATAGGGTGAATGCACCAGTGAATGGACGAATAAGCCGCTTGTCGATTTTAAGAGAGACGCAAAATAAAAATATGCTGTGCACAACTTTCGGACTCGGTTCAGTTGATAAAATACATCATACTGATTATGAAAAAAATATTGCAGACTGTTTTAAAACCTAATACCGCGAAAATAAAAGATACAATCTTTTCTTATTGAAGTCATCTGTAAAAAATAAAATCGTTTTTTTATTTCTCTACTTTGAATATATTCTCAATAAAATGTCAATAAACAAATTCATTTATTAATAAACAATTTTTCAATTCTGAAAAGATAAGGCAAAAAGGACAATGTCTAGTCGACGTATTTATCGCTGTGTATTATTTACGATCGGTTGCCTCCATGTTCATTCACTGGAGAAAGGATATCAATTTATTGAAAAAAATTGCAGGATCAATAATAAATTCTATCATTATTCATTCACCGCCCTACTTATCCTAAAAAATTAAGTTTAACCTTTTTTTCGCACAAAACCTCAGCCGCCTAAACAATCGCCGCTTAGTAGCCTGAAGTACCTTCCGAAGTTATTCTTCTACAGTCGAAAACCTCCGTATATCTGCGGCGATAATTTCAACGTCATAGATTTTTTTCACATTTTCATTATCAAATGATTTACCTTCGATTCAGTACTTTTTTATCAACCATATAAGTGATTTCGTCCATTCACTGGTGCACCCACCCTAGTTTTTCTCCTAGTTCTCGCCCGCGTGTCGCATTCTCGCTCTCCCGGCTACCTAAGGCGTGTACACGGTGTCTTCGTTATCGCCTCGATTCTCATAATCAACGCTATCGCGTTAATTATTCGAATTTTTCGGTGCTTAGTGCTTAGTACGGTTTCCGCCTCGAGTTTGTGCCAGTTTTCGTTCCTTATGGATAATTCACCGATTTTGGTGACTCTAAGTAATTAAAAATAATTTAGATCCCGCGATAATCCCGCTCTCGGGTTGACAGCTGTCCACTCGGCTGTCTCGATTTCGTCGTTGCCGTGTTCGCTTCGCTCGCGTGCACGGCTACCGTTTTAGAGTTTTCGTTTCGTTTCTCGATTCGTTCCGCAAATTCTCGCGGCGTTTTTGACGCTAATGAATTTCATCGTGGTCTCGTATACCTCAGCAGTATTAAGGTAGTCCGAGCGGTACAGTCCCGCCAAACATGAGTTTTAGGAAAAAATTCAAACATTTCTCGATGAGATAAAAATCTGAAAAAAATCAACAATATGGGAGGTGCTGCAAATACTGGTTTTATGTAACAATAATTCCAAAATGTTATTAACAAATTAACGATAAAATAACTGTTCAACAAATTGACCGATGAAACGGCAACTTAACTATTTTTTTCCATAAAAGTAATTCGTTTATTTTTCTGAATACGTATGAATTTTTTCCGTATTTTTTGTAATCTTTTGAAAATCGCGTTTTTTTTATGTTCAAGCTGTGAATTGACTTTGAAAACGCAATTTTCAAAGATTACAAAAATTCTGAAAAAATTCAGAAAAATAAATGAATTATTTTTATGTGGGAAAATAGTTAAGTTGCCGGGTAATTTGTTGAATAATGATTTTTATCTCCAATTTCTTAATAACAAAGTGCAATTATTATTTTACAAAAACAATCTTTGCAGCACCTTCCATATACTTGTTTTTTTCACATTTTTATCCCATCGTGAAGTGTTAGAAATTTTCTCTGAAACTCACGTTTGGTGGGACTGTACCGCCCGGACTACCTTAAAGGCTCTCGTTTTGATTTCGAAAAAGTTAAGTTATTTTACCAACTAGCTATCCCGATCCATCTGCGCCAACTTACATTCTGAGCGATCTGTGCATTCCGTTACCGTTCACCCTCGTAAACGCATTCGGTATTAGCTCTCGTTTGATTTAGTTCGCATTGGTTTTCGCTACGGTTTAGTTTTGTGTTTGTCTTTTATCGATATTACGGTTGCGGAAGTCGTGCCTAGTTCCACTCGACTTCCAGTTGAATCCGATTTGTTAATTCCGGCGATAGAAAAATTAACACGTTTGCGGAAGTTGAGGCGATTTCCACTCGAATTTCAGTTGAGTGCGATTTGTTAATTCCGGCGATAGAAAAATTAACACGTTTGCGGAAGTTGAGGCGATTTCCACTCGACTTTCAGTTGAGTCCGATTTGTTCATTCCGGCGATAGAAAAATTAACACAAGGCGGTGTCGCACGAGTTCCAGCCGACTCCCAGTTTAGTCCGATTTGTTCATTTCGGCGAAACGAAAAATTAACTGGCACCCTGCCGGCTGCCGAGTGCACGAGCGAGGGTAAACGGCGGAAGGTGATGTTTCGAGTTACCATTTTCCTGCTCCAGGAGCCAAGTTCCTGGAAAATAGGTCATACCGTAGTGCACAATTCACATAAATTTCAGTGTGTGTTCAATGTCAACAATTGAAAACATTGAAAGAAGACTTGGCGTCTTCTATGAAAAACAAAAAAAATCGTGAATTATCTTTACGAGAACATCGGGGCAACGTCACTCATTGAAAATACGGGAGTTGGGCAGGTAACGTGAGCCGACCTGCCGTTCTACCGAATACTTCCCAAACGATCAATTCGTCATTCCCATAACGCTGCAGCCCCCCGGGCCTACTACGATAACGAGTTTTTATTCGGAGGATGATGTACACGTGCGTGTCGGACGGCTCGCGTCACTTTTATTATTTTACGTGAGGTGCTTGGCGAATCTGTGAGGTGAATGAATTCGTGAAAGAGCGAGTGAACGAGAAAACGATAGGGCGGGGAGGCGGAGGGAAAGTTGCGGGTTGCAATTGTACGTGAGTTGAAACGGGGGCGGTGCAGAGAGGGGCGGGGGGGGGGAGAGTAGAAACACGAGAGAAAAAGAGATCCAACGATTCTTCGTGGAGAAGAGAGGGTGGAAAATCGAGTAAAAGAGAAATGACGGAGGGAGACAGAAACAAGAGACACGGATGTGAAAACCCCGCAGCCACTGGCTGCACCGCACGAGTAGTAAATCAATTAACTCGCATTGTAAATAAATCACCGTTTTACAACTCTACCGGACCGTTTCGCGCGACATTCGTACGAAATTTATCGTCGCTTCTCTCGTTTTGTTTCCGCGGTAGGAGATATGAGGGTGAGAGGGAGGCGGCTGGGAGATAAAGAGGGCTTCGATTGGAAAATGAGAGAACACGCGCATAGCGCACGGTTCTCTCACTCAATCGTAGTTTCCTCCGAAAAGCAATGAGCTTGCAGTGAAATCTTATGTGCATTACGGTAGTTGCATCAGCACTGTCAACCCAATACTCTGTCCTCTCGAATTGCCATTTCATTCTGTCCAGGATTGATTGGACACTTCCCTCATCACGTACTCGCTTAAACAATATATAGCTTCTTACACCCAGAAAAATAATTTATTTGACTGGCGCCCCTCAAATAAATATTTATTTGGTTTAAATAAATATGTATTTAATTTCAATAAATATTTATTTGGTTTAAATAAATATTTATTAAATTTCCATAAATATTTATTTAATTTCAACAAATATTTATTTGCGGGTGCCCGCCAAATAAATTATTTTCCTGGGTATAGCTGCAGTTTCGGAAGGACCAATTTGTTTTTCATGAAAAATTCAAGTTTTACTGTAAAATTGCAATGCCCATATGTTTAAAATTTCGGAAACAGTTTGTATAAATATGCTCCCAAAACCGTTAATTAATTTTCAAAGTAAATTTGTTTACATTGAAGATAATGTTAGGTAGAAACTTGTCAATGCTTAAATTAATTATTGTTTTAGTCAAAGTGGGAGGTGGGGACGTAATAGGTACGGTGCTGTTCATGAATGCCCGGACGACCTGAATAGGGCCGTTATAGGAAAACTGACCTGGCATTCATGAACAGCAGTGTACATAGGTATAACTGGTAAAATTTTCACGCAGAGCAATAAACTGTTTCTAAAGAGGACCCGAATCAGGGTTGAAACGCACAACAAAATTAAATTGGATTTATTATATTTCTCATCAGACGTCTCAAGAAAAACAAATCAAATTGGTTGTTCCCAACTCACATCTAAAAAAAAAACAATAAATTATACCTATCGGCCACAGCTTGATTAAACAAATAAAAAACTATTTCACATAAATTTCAATGTGTGTTCAATGTCAACAGTTGAAAACACGTATTTGTTTGTAACAAAAATGTGCCTAGCCCTAATAATGACGCTCGCCATTATTGCCTCTAGCTTTCCAGCAATATCCTGCAAAATATTGTACAAGCATTTCTCGGTATTAAAATCGATATCGGAGCTTATCGTCTCCAACATCGAAGTTTTCTCATCTGTATGTATTTTCTACCGTCTTGCAGCACTGGTTCGTACACTCGCGAACATACATGTATGCGCGATGCAATATATGTTCTGACGTTGTTTACTATTGTAACTGAGTACTCACCAGGTGAAATTTCATTCCGTGAATAGCAGCAAGTTGCGACGCGAGACGCTCGGAGGTTGTGTACAACGACTTAGTAATCCAACAGGAATTCAGGGAAGACCGGTATGCCTGGCTGATTGGAGGTGAAACAGACGAGAAGGAGAAAGCCGTGGGGGATGGAAAACAGAAAGGGTGGGGCGTGTATGGTTTCGAAACCGTGCGGATACGGGCTTCGTTGCAATTTCAGGAAATAGCAATTTCCAGGCCAATTAGTGCGCGAAATATTGCAAAACAATGCGCGGGGCTTGACGCGAACACAATATGCCCGGCCTACATCCTCAGTTCCATACAATGGCACCGGTACCAATGGAAGTCACGTTTATACAGTACACACCTATTGCGCTGGTGTATTATGTGCCTATATGAGCGCGTGGGGTGGCGGTTTCCCATTGAGGTGCGTACGATGCACGGGGCACGGGACGCGCTTTGTACCCGCTTTCCGAGAGTAGCGACATCGTTCTCTCAACCTCCCTCGACAGCTTCCTCTTTATTTTCACTACTCTCTTCGGCCACTGTTGCACACCTCCTATTGCTGACATAGAAATAGATGTATTAGCTCTGGCTGCCGCTGACGGCCCGTTCGTATGCGTCTTCGTGCAAAGAACAACGTCATCAATGATCGCTCACCGAGAAAAACTTGCATAGTAAATTGTTCCCAGAGGGGACGTCTACATTTTACAGTTATGACAATGACCAAAAATTATAGTTGTAACTATAATTATTGTACGATACGTCGGGACCGCGCGGTAAGACTTCGACCTATCGGGGTTGTAAGGCCCGATTTACACTCTGGTGGTGACGTAGTCCCTTGGTATCGTTGTCAGGGAAATTAATCACCGACAACTTGATTTTTAAATTAATTATTGTAAAGAAGCCGAATAACAGAAAAATATTGTTTATTTTTAAATTCAACACTTTACATTAGTAACTTAAGGTTTGTTTCTTATGATTGACGAGTCTTAGATTGAGCTTGAGAGTAGTCTCAAGGCACAATGTTAATGAATATATTTGAACGCGAGACGATCTCAACTGTTGCCCAGTAGTTCTTGATGCGTCTCGGTCGAGGTGAAGTGTTAGACTGTCTCTTCGGAGTCGGTGATGAGAAGTCCTCAAAAAACTGGAGGGGCGAGACTTTACCCTTCATGAAATTATCATTGGTGCAAATTTTTCAAGTGGGAGGATTTTTTCTAATCCCCAGTCACGGAGAGGAGGTTTGGTGGGAAATAGGGGCGCAACGTGGACATCACTATCGGACCCAAGTTTGGCCGTGGGGAATGTCCCGTGACGCGTTAGTCACCATAATAAAAAGTTTTCCGCGCTCGACTCGAGCGTCGGCTGAGCGCGGTGGTTAATCCTTTTATTAGGGTGTGCGTCTATGCTGGTCAGATGGTCTCGAGGATAGTCCATGTTGCCCTGCACGTGTACTTTATTGTTCACAAAAATCTTAAAGTATTTCTTTACGGCAATGAAGCTTAAACTATAAAGGGATTAAAATTCGTCGCATTTGCTCGCCAAATGTAGCTGTTGTTCGAATCGAGCAGAATGACACGCACGACGCGGCCCGCGGACTCCATTATAATTCGGGAAATCCCCTTTTTTATTAGTCCTTCAGGTAGAGTCGTTTGTCGTGTCGGAATAACGATATTATTTGCTATGTACGATTGACTTAATTATCATCTAAAAATTCTTAAACTACCAATCTGTCCCATGCGACGGAACAATTATAGTTTAATCAATTGAGTATGTACTATCACAAACTATATATATAGACGTCCGCCCTGGGAACTATTCGTTATAGTAGGAAATACCATCCTTTTTCTCAGTGCTGGCTTCCAGAAAAAAAGGTTGTTGTGCCTGGTGATGTGACAGGTCGAACGGCTCTACTACACAACTACACCCAGAAAAATAATGTATTTGACGGCCACCGGTTATTTGGTTTAAGTAAAATATTTATTTGATTTAAATAAATATTTATTTGATTTAAATAAATATTTATTTGATTTAAATAAATATTTATTTAATTTAAATAAATATTTATTTAATTTAAATAAATATTTATTTGATTTAAATAAATATTTATTTAATTTAAATAAATATTTATTTGATTTAAATAAATATTTATTTGATTTAAATAAATATTTATTTGATTTAAATAAATATTTATTTGATTTAAATAAATATTTATTTGATTTAAATAAATATTTAATTCATTTAAGTAACTATTTATTTACATCCAATAAAGATTTTACTTGAACCAATTACCCGAGTAGACATTTTTCGAGCGTTACATCGGGCCATGATAGGGTCCCAATAAGGCCTGACAAGGGCCTGATAATAAGGCCTGACAAGGGCCTGATAAGGCCTTGTCAGGACCCCAGCAGGGCCCGATGTAACGCTCGAAGATTTCTACTCGGGTAAACGGTGGCAGTCAAATAATTTTTTTTTCTGGGTGTTCTAGCCGTGCGGACAGGTGAAGAGCAAATATTTAGGGAGTGAAAGAATGCGTGAATGTTATGGTCCGTAATCGTTCTTCACCTCGTTTAGACCATTGGACGGTTTTGAAGCCCAATACGAGCTTATTTTGAATAATTGACAAACGTTGACGTTTAAGTACGAATCTAGATTTATCGCGTGAGTGAAACTGTAAGCATGCATTTTTCTATGACTATCTAAAGAGACGATAGCATCACGAGGTCAACTAGTTTAAAGAAAAAGTAAGACCCGTGAAGAAGTCCACGCGCACCATCGTCGAGCAATGCAATCGAGACACGGCATAGCATCTCGAAGACCAGCAACGAAAAGTAAGACACGTAATAAGTCCGCAAATACTGGGTTCAAGAATAACCAATATTGGGGAGAAGGAAAACCATCGAGAATATTGGACTTCTAACTTGATGGTTTTAATCGACATTACTCGGAAGTAAGATAAATGGATCAAAATTCTATCGGCACTTTTGTGATATAAATCGGATTGGAGTTTCAAAATAAGCTTAAAACGATTTAATTTTTATTTTAAAACTCATAAAATCATCATGTTTCGTGTGCGAATGTGACACAGATGAATACATTCATTATTTTTTCGCTGCATCGAGATAGTGTTCAATCTCCTAAAGGCGAAAAGTAGGAAACAAAGTTTTTTTCAAAAAGAATCGGAATAGCTTGCATCACTTGCGAGCATGTACCACGTAATTGCAACGACGTGAGATTGAACTGTTGTGGCGGAGCTGTACTCGCAATGAGCGTTTGGGCTGATGTGACTGGTATTACGCCAAATAAGCAGGAACGGGAACGGGGATCGGGTTGATTGTTGTTGAATTGCATTAATAACGCGGCAGCCGGCGACCAAAATTCGAACATGAGAGAACGGGACTTTGTGCGTCCCGGCAAAAAGAATCCCCTTTGTGACTGCGTAGTGTGGATACACTGAAGGTTTCAGTGGTCGTCGATACTGGCTTCATTGAACTATCGAACCCTTCGTCTCTTTTGTTCTGCTCTCATTGTCGACAGCGGTCAACCATGCGCGCCATGCTTGCTCGATATTGGCTGAAACCTTACGAGTGTCAAATATAGTACAACTAAAAATTTGACATTTCTGTGAAATCTTCCGATGTTTGTGTTCGGATTACCATATACGCGAAACTCCATGAAGCCTACAATGTGCCGGAATCAGGCTTCATCCATCAGAGTCTCTATCTTGGCGTTTATTTTCGATACACTAAAGTTATAGCGGTGGCCATGCCATTATCGTAAGCTAGTCTGATTAACCGCAAATTACGGTCAAAAAAGTTTATATGTGTAACTCTCGCTGAAACTTTTATGCACTGATATTATTACCACAATTTTTTTTCTTTTGGAAAAGTACTGTGCAAAAAAAGCAAAGAAATGTTTTCTGCGAAAGTATCAACGTTGAGGTTACGCTTTTTTTAAAACAGATATTCTAAAAATGTGGGATTCTATCGGAGAATTCGTTGCCACGGAAATTATACCGAAACCCGCACTTATATACTGACATACATACATACATACATACATAGCCGACCACGATACATGTATTCGCGGATGCCCTCTCAACATTGATTGTATTATACGAAGCTAAAGGGGATGCGCCCCTTGGGGATAAAACCGCACAGTGTCTGGTAGCGAAGTTGGCCATTGTTTTTTTAACAAGCATATTCGAGTGGCCCCCGTCAACGTCTCCGCTTCCGATGTACCAATAAAATCGTGACGGAGCCGCGATAGTCGACATGAGAATGAAAGAACGAAAAGTAATCGCGATCGGATGACACGTGCCGATGCTGCAGTACAGTGATGCGATCGTTTCTATTGACGATCGGTGTTCTCACGAATTCTCGCCAGAATGACCAACCGTATCAGAGATCCGAATATCGGAGCGAGCTCATTCAGTACGGATATCGTCCTCATCGGCCGGCAAGCGCAGACTCGGCACAACGCGAACGTGTCTACTGTTGGCATCGCGCTAATGCTAATGCTAATACCGATATTAATGACGTGACGAAGTGCGATGCCAGGGCGGCAGCCGGTGTGACTCGATTCGCCGCTGGAGCATTGTCGATGCGGTGCGGAACGTCACACCGAGCCCGGGCGACCAGCCCGTTCGTAGACCACGGATATTCTCCGTCGTTATATTTTCCACATACCCGGGTGAAAACGGTTGTGTAGATACTCCACAGCAGAAGCGGGGGACAACGGAGCTGATATAGTCGAGGTTGTGAGAGCATAATCTCTCCGGCATCCCGACTGCTTTTACCCGGTGGATAATTGATTATTGGCCATTCGTATAATTCGGATAAGCCAATTCATTAAGCGGCCCAGGTCATCTTGCGTCATCGTTTTGGCCGGGATGAGTCGCGCCAGGGATCGCCCGAATCACTATACCATGGACCATACAGATTCCCGTCCTATAGTTGTTCCGCTTCAATATATACCGTCCTATATGTGTATATGCGGCCGCAGAGCTCCCCAATAGACACCCGGAATATCGGTAGATCGATATAACGGGGATTGCGGGATAACACCTATATGCGTTCGGATATTTGCATATACCACTCGTAACTTTTAGCCTCCCTCTCTCGTGGCTCCCTCCGATCCCTTCGATAACGCTCGAACGATAACCCGACCTCGTTTTACGCCACTTCGTGTTTTTAAATAACGGCGCAAAATCAATTTCGTCATAGACGCATCCGTCTATATAGCCGAGAGTTCTCACCCTTCGCGCAGGCTGGACGAAAAAAAAGATTCGTAATAATTTTGTGCGCTGCAAGAAAAAAGTATACTGTGCGTTCCAGCGATTTTTATATTTTATATAATGTTAAGGCAGCGATCAGGTCTGCTGGGTGTGGATTCGTAAATATTGCTGGAATGATCGTGAAAAATGTTCAAATCGTAAAGATCAATGTAACCTCTACATATTTTGAATCCATTTATCTCCGAAACGGTTCTCTACAATAAAAAAACGAATTCCGGTGTTTACTGCGTATTTGAGTAACGCAATGCGCCCCGCAATTCGTTTTTCATTTTATAGAATTATTTCGGAGAAAAATGGATTCAAAATTTACATTATCTCTCTCGCACGAATCGTGTTTAGCCTCCCCTTAAGGTATTACGCGCACATTAACCCGTCAAATGAAAGTTGTATCGTGATCATTTTTTACATCACTATTTTTATTTCGGTAAATTAATAATTTAATTAAATTTTATTAATACCTGATACTGCCTGAAGGCATTCTTTGGGACCTGTTAAATATTAAGACAGAACGAATCTTTACTTAAATAGTTTGACTAGGAGAGAAATTTCACACGTGAACATAACCTACAAGATAACAGAAAAATTATCACTACACTTTCACGGTCGCTAATAAATTTGCATATTATAGATTCCTACACAAAATCGACGTATTTCTGTAGGCTTTCGGACTACCGGTGTAAACTAATGGTTTCGCACAGTTAATCAACCATACTGATATTGAGTGACACCACCGTCGGTAGACTAATAATAGTTGATATTAATTAAAGAATTATCATTGAAATATTCGGTAAATCCAATATTTTCGGATGATATTTTAATCCTTAAAATCTCCGAATCACATTACGGTTATTACTTTCATGTGTATCCAATCGCGGAATACAAACAAAACTGAACAAATAACGCTTCTTTGCAACAAGAAACGTTGTTAAATCTGTCGACTTTGGATTTATTTATCGAATGTAATTACTTTTTACTTTACTTGAATTTTTACAGACGTCGTCCTTTATGCATTGTTTGCAATGTATTTAAAAAATAGTATTGTATCTAATAATCAAGTCCGTGTTCGTACTACCTTAAAAATTCCGTCCTTTTTCCAGTCATTTTATTTCTTACAGATTAAAAATTAGAAATTCCTATTTTTGCAGTTACTGGGCTCATCATTCATGGGAATTTCAGTAATTATTACTAATTTTTACTTTCCCTACACTTTAATTCAACCTTTGACATTCGATCTTTTCGTCAACTAATATTTTTTTTGTATAACACCGCATAAATACATTAATGTTGGAAAGTGTGCAAAAATAATGTATACCGAATAGATTGAATATTCTACGTTTATCGCATCTTATGAAAACATCAAGGATGGGGTATCGATTATTATAATTTCGATTCGCGTGCAATTCTCTATCGCGCGTTGGATCGTATTCCAATGAAGCATCAGAGCCCCCGCTCGCAATATCCATCCACGATATATTGTGACGGAATTTTTCGAGGTCACTCCCGTCACATCGTTGCCTGCGGCAACCCCGCCTCAATTTCCGCGAATCCTGCCGCTTTCTGATTATTTTGCGTTATTAGACTAGGGGAGAGCAGGGCAAAATGGGACAGTGGGGCAAAACGGGACAGTGAGGGCAAAACTCAATGTTCCTATCATTTTTGGATGCCCCATTTTGTCCTAACGATACATCCGGATTTTAAACCCCGTTTTGCGCCACTCGCCACCACCGGCACCATCCAAAAGTTATTGGAAAATTGCGTTTTGCCGCATTGTCCCGTTTGGCCCGCTGTGTCATTTTACCCCGCTCTCCCGTATGTTCTCGAGTTCTCTAGTCTCGGTATTCCGACGCTTCCGATTTGGTGTTCTCACTTGAAGATTTAGCCTTTGAGTTCGAGTCAAGTTTCGAGATAACAAACAAAAGAGTGAGATTCGAATCACGATTTGGGTGTCGAATTTACCGTGGATCAGTGCCGATACATTGAGCCACCAGGTATATTCGATGGATAATAATTATTAATCAGTTCGTGGATCTTCGTTAACGTTAATTTCGGAGTTTCAAGCATTAAAGGTGAAGTTCTCATCCGGCTATCGCCAAAAGCTCGCTCCCGCGTCCCCGCTCTAGACATTTTTGCCAGTTCGGTAGCTGGCAAATCGGTATGAGAAGAGAGCTCAGTTCCGAGCTCCGGTTTCGCTGTCGCCTTATGCTTTCATTCTGCCCATTGTTCTTGTTAATTTCTTGATTATTACTGCTAAAATGCTCTCTATCGGATTAGGCGTTATCTATTAGTATTTCCTTATAAAATTTGTTTATTGAGTTATCGTACATATTGTCCGTACAGTAGTTTGTCGGCTTTTTGCCGATCGCAAACGACCATGCCTTTTTTTAAGTAGAAAAAAAAATAAGGATGTTGGTAATACATTTTTTTCTGTGTTATCAAAAAAAGAACACTTCAAGGTACAGCTGCGAATTTTTTTAGTTTTTTTAACACATTAACTTGTTATTCGAAGCGTTTGAAGGTTGCGTCTTGACACATTCTAGGTCCTCGTTGAACAAGGAGCGGGTACGTGAAGGGTTAATCGATTCACTACCGTGGTAAGGATGGCTGCAAACCTCTCGATCCTGGTAGTGTCATTTGAGAAATATTAATTGCTGAACTTTCAAGGTGATATCGATTCGGCCAGTTATGGCAGAGAACTCGAGTTATCGCGAAGGAGCGTGTCATGTTGTTCTCGCCCGGCCACTCGCTGCCGCGTTCTCGCCATAGCTATCGAGCTCTTCCTCTGGTTCGCGTACCGCGATCGCGCGCGTAGGCTCACTCCGTTTCGCTCTCCATTTTGCTTTCCGAGTAGTCTTTCGTGCCGTTTCTGCAGTGATTTTGCTCTCGATATACCGCTCGTTTCTCGCTATCGGATGTATTTTCTGGCGTTCTCGGTTTCGTTACGTTACGGTATATGAGGCATTCTTTATCAACCGGGCCATTTTTTCGGTCGACATCTCGGATGTTTTTTTTAAATATGCGAGTTTGTAGTACTTCTTGAGAGGGGCTTCTCTATTTTTTTTTAGATTTTTAATGTGCACCCTTTAGGATTTACGTTTTTTTTTCTTAATATCAGTATATCTCCGGAAATATTGGTCGCTCAAAAAATTCTTAGGAACAAGTAACTTTTTAAGTTTTCATCAACTTTCGAATGATTTTAGAGTCATAATCTTCACGATACTTTGAGATTTTTTTTTCAGACTCTTCATACAATGCCAAATACCCTGTGAAATTGGGATCAGAATCGAAGTTGTGTTTGTAGTAGAAAAAATTATAAAAATTTTTTTTTAACGAAAAATGGTCTTTCCTGTATCGTGAAAATTGTGACTCTAACCTCATTCGAAAATTGATGAAAAATTTAAAAGTTAATGTGCCTCCTAAGAATTTTTTGAGCAACCAATATTTTTTCTGTGATATACTGATATTAATAAAAAAACGTAAATCCTAAACGGTGTACTTTAAAAATCTAAAAAAAATCCGAGAAGCCCCTCTCAAGTAGTACTACAAACTGGCAAATAAAAAAAAAAAAACATGTGAGAGGTCGACCGAAAAACGTCACCCGGTTGATAAAGAATGCCCCATATGAAGTGTTACGTCCCGATTTGACGCGAGTTTCTCGAATCGCTCCGGGCTTCGCAAATCTCTCGAGAGTCGCGACGTAACTTAATGTGTCGAGTATTGAGTGACGACGCTCAGCTCATCTGGGGGTGTGATTTCACACCGCAGCTGTACTCACGCAATGCGCCCACTTTTCTCCCGACTTAACCCGAGAATCTCGAGAATAAATATTATAAAATAATCGCGGAATGCAAACTTTTCGTCACGTCCGGCGGTCACCAAAAACGCGGCCCCTGAATTAACAGAATTGCGCTTCGCCTCGCTCCTCCGCGGATCCAAAGAAGATTCTAGCTGGATCGAGCGAAGTTAGTCTCTGAATAGCAGCGGTCGAAGATAGATCGGTCTGGAGTATTTCCACAAACCGCGGCTTCCGTGTGATTATCGGGAATCGAATTGTGTTAGATATAAGAACAGACAATTATTCCGTTATTCAATAAAGACTCTGTAGAGACAATTAAGTGGAAGTTCGATGACGCTTCTTCGGGAACCTAATTATAGTGTTAAAGACTAAGAACGGAGCGAAGCGGCTCACGAAATATAAATACAAACTCCGGGCTTCATGCGAAGGTGGATAAATTAATTAAAGACTAAAGGACGGAGCGAAGCGGCTCTCGAAGAATAAATATAAACTCCGGGCTTCATCGCTTCATGGGGAGGGTGTGACATTCGAGAACGAGCTCTGCTCTGCCTCGGCCTTGATAGAAGCTCGGGGTTGTGGAATTAGACGATCTTCTATCGTGAGTTTTCCAAGTTAAGAGCTATAATAATCAAATCCACAATCTGCATCCTGAGCGATCCGCGGTGTACAGTGAATCACCCAAGAACAATTTTTTGAGCGTTATATCGAGACCTGATAGTGTACTGATAAAGCCTGACAAGGATCCTATCAGGGCCCGATATAACGCTCGAAAATTTTTACCGGGCAGTATCTCCGTTCCGAAGTCGTTCCGGTATTTTGAGTTTGAATTAAATTAAGATCTAGTTACGTATGTGTCTTGCGGTTTGTAGCTTCTGGCGTTTTATTAAAAAATCTACTAATGCCGAACGGCTCTCGCGGCAACGGAACGCGGAAACTAGGGCGGAGGTCGCCCGATATAAAATATCCTGTAGTAATATTATATTCCATTTATTGTAGTCATTTCTTCGTATTATGCGAATCACGAACCATACTGCGAAAACTGGCACATTGACATCTCTACCACTCACAACCTTACCAGATAACAACTATACCAGAAAACATCTCTCCCCAAACATCTCTACCAGCAAACAAGTCTACCGGATAATAATTCTACCAATAAAAAAGATAGCTCTAACTAAAACTAAAAACTCTCCCGGAATTGAAATAAAACTCTCCCGGACTTTTGTTTCAATTCCGGGAACATTTTATTTAAATCACGGTAGATTTTTATTTACATTCCGGTCGAGATTTATTTCAATTCTGGTAGAGTTTTTTTCTTCAGTGGTAGAGATTTTGGTAGAGTTTTAATATGGTAGAGTTGTGAATGGTACACGGAGAAAAATGGTTTAGTTGCTCTAACAAAATGAGTTTTGTTGACAGTAACCTTGTTCTCACAACAAGACGATTAGTATAATCAACAAAAGAATTACTACGTAGAAGCAATTAGTTCTGCTATCACGACAAAACTTTCTTGTTACTGCGACGATTTAGTTTGCTATGAGAACAAACAACGCCTGCTGTAATTTGACTGTTGAGTAGTGGGTGGTAATAGCAGAGTTACAGATACGTATAAACATTTATTTGAAGATTAACTCACTGCATTTGTATTTTATGACTAATTTTATTATATTAAAAATAATGTCTGTATTTGCAATTGCAAATTCTTGAAATATGCTGCATATGGATGTATTAAACTGCGAAACGTAATACCACACCATTTTTATTTAGTCGAATACAAATTAATTGTTTCCTCGCATCTATTTCTTTTCGTCTGGCGTCTCGAGCTCGTCGTAATTTGTTGGCACATATACGAGCCCCACTCAGTCATACAACATTTTTTTATGTTACACTAACAAAGGCTGTTTTGTTGCGGTAGCAAATCGCTCCAAGCGAAAAATGTTGCTATGGTTACAAGCTGGTTTTGTTATCCCGATATTAACAAACTAAATTTGTTACGGTAACAAAAATCTTGTTGTACCAACAAATTCTTTTTCTCCGTGTAGAGATGTAAATGTGCCCGAAAACTAATTTGCATTGCAGACCTTCTTGTTAATAATTAATTCTTCATTTCACCCACGCAATATTTCCTTCGTTCATACAACAGACATTTTTGCAAAGGATTCTTAACTGAAAAGTGACTGAAAATCACACTACAAAATAAATACTTTCAAAATAAAACTAAGTCATTGATGTAACCCGTGTCTTACGATAAATCGATCTTGCAAGTGTGTGCTCCAACGAATGCTTGTGAAAGAAAATTTATCCGGTCGTCCGATTATATAGCTACACTCAGAAAAAAAAATTATTTATCGGGACCCGTTTATTTGGTTTAAGTAATATATGTATTTGATTTAAGTAAAATATTTATTTGCTTTAAGTAAATATTTATTTAATTTAAGTAAAATATTTATTTCATTTAAGTAAATATTTATTTCATTTAAGTAACTATTTACTTAATTTAAATCAATATTTTTTAAATCAAATAAATATTTTACTTAAACCAAATAAACGGTGGCCGTCAAATACATTTTTTTTCTGGGTGTACGATTGGTACATGATGACATTACCTTTGAGATATTCATTGCAATGATTTTTACAAAAAGTTACTATATTTCTATACTAGTATTAACTATCATTTGTACCACACTCACATACGCACTCATTGTAAAAGGGTTCGTCCCGTGAAACTAATTTAAACAAAAATTAAAAATTAAAATTTAATCATCAAGCTCTATGTTAAGTAAAAAACTGTAATTTTCACGAAAAATATATATTCCTTATCCATATACATGTTTTGTCATCGTCGTTTATATGTAAATCTTCAAGTGTCGGTAATATTCAAGTAAATTCAAACGAGGTTCAGCGTCGCCACGTCTATTGTTTCAAGTATTATTTCAATTTACATTCTTAAAGGATGTAAACTATGTTAAAACAACACACTTACGTTTATAGCGCGTCACTGCCTCTGTTCCGTCGACGGTACCAAAGAGCCGTAGCTCGTAATTGAAATAGTTTTTAATATTGGAAGAAGAGAAGTTTAAAGAATCTCCTCTTTGAATATTTTCTTGGCTGGGTCCTTAAGACTGTTGCCACTCCGCATGGAATACATAAATACATAAATTGCAGTAGCGTTTTCGCGACTTTCCTCGCTATAAACCCTACAAGTTACTTCAGAAAAGGATCTAAAAGTCTCGGACTCTGCTTCACAGACGACCCAATTTTTATCGCTCCTTCTCATTTATGAAAAAGAAAACATTCAAAGTGTCCACCAGTAGTATTATATTTACTTGTCCTCTTTCATTTAGAGAATTATGCTCGAATAAGTTACGTTGCTGAGAGAAGAAAGAGTTGGCTTTTCGACTTAATACGGACAATTTTTTTTTTCTTGATCACTGATTTTAATTAACATCATACAATCAATGCAACACATTGTATGCATTGTAGTCTTCGAAATTTATATAACATTGTAATACTTACTCTTTTCACCAATTGATACAGTGAATTTTAATAAATTTATAAACTCCTCTCGATTTTGCTTCCACATAGAGGAACCTGATAATTGAAAAAAAAAAAAAAACATTTCGAGATTTTTGTGTCAGTGTAAAGAATATTTCGAAAATGAACTATATTTTCCATATCTTCAAAACGCGATATTTTTGCTTTCTGCTGGAATCATGGAAAATATTAGACTAATTAAATATTAGACTAACATATTTTTCGAAAAAATACATAAAGTGTTATCTATGACAGAGTTTAAAAAACTTGATAAAGGTGTAGTTTGATTTTTTAATCCGAAACTCGAAGGGTCCAAAAAATGTTCCGGAGTACATAATTCCATGTATTTCTTCATGCCGAATACAAGTCCGACATCAGGGATGGTCGAAAGTCAAACTCGTTGCTAATCGTATCGTGTAATTCGTATAAAAAAATTGCATCGTGCTTTTCTTCTTTTTTATGACTCTGCAACGGTTTGAAAGTTTTTTTAAACACTTTACTAAGGGACAAACAAGAAGAAAGCTCGCATTCCTCATAATTGCGAAAGTTAATCCTCGGTGAGAGGGTATAACAAAAAAGAAAGTCGAAAGTTGACATTTCCACTGCGGTACTTCATCATTTTCTTTTATTTGCAAAGGAAGCTAATAATGACAAAATACACTTTCTCATAGAAAGTACATAGCAAATAGACGAAAATTATGAGGGAGCGATGTGAAAATTTTAATATTCATCCTATTCCTTTCGCATAGAGAAACCTATATTTTCTTTTTAAAAAAACCGAGATTTTAGTGTCCGAGTACTTAAATCAGACAATGTCGAGAAATGTGATTTTCAGCTGACGTCCGGATACACCGGGATTTTTTTTTTACGGCCACCGTTTGTTTGGTTTAAGTAAAATATTTATTTGATTTAAATAAATACGTATTTAAATTACGTAAATAGTTACTTAAATGAAATAAATATTTATTTAAATCAAATAAATATTTTACTTAAACCAAATAAACGGCGGCCGTCAAATAAATTTTTTTCTGGGTGTACGTATGTGTATGCGATTGATTCTGGGCTTTTATTTCACTCTCCACTCGTTGCACTGCTCCTTGACGTCGATCCTTTATTCCGAAACTGATATATCAGTTTCGGAATAAAGGATCGACGTATTTCTAATAGTGTACGTACGAGTCATCCCGAACAACCTCTGTATAATGCACACCACGTCGTTCCCCTACAACTATATCGAAGGGACGAATTAACAACGTCGTCGTTTTGTCCCGCGGAAAATAATTGGCAATTTGGGTTGACGTTTTCCGTATTCTGCACATACACTTTGCTATTCGTACTTCCTCTTCCTAGCCAGTCCCATATGCCTTCTACATTTTCCCTTTATCTCGGAAACGCGGCTCGACAAAACCCAGCGTGTTGGGTGCAGCGGACCGAACTGCAGAACTCGAATCAAAGTCGAGTCGATTCGCTCGTCTCCTCGACGTCATTCTCGGGAAACCGACGAAGCTACCGTGAGTGTACCCGTTAGTATACCGGCAGCAGTACCGTTGAACGCACATTGCCACCAGCAGCGGTGTGTGGCATTTGCATAAACAGCTGGGACTCAATCTCTATGCTAATCGAGACGGTTCGCGTCCGAAAAGTGCTTACGGATGTGTTGCTGCAGACTCGTTGGTGCACATAGACAGAGCATAAGGCTGCCGAGAACGCAGTAGCAAGCGGTGCTGTTCGCGCTGAACTCATCCGCCCGGATCTACTTGCGACCAACCATTCGTTACCGCCTCGGTGCAAAGCTCAACTATACCGCTGGTTGCTGATCGAAGACGAACGACGGAGACGGAGGCAAAGGGTGCGAGCTTGCGAACTGCAGGAAAACAAGGATGCTAATCGGCTTTTCAATTAACCTCCCGTTAAAAACGTCGTCATGTCAAAGACGCATTCCCATTTGCAGGAACATGCGGGTAGGTACTATTACACATAAATGTTGGTATGCTCGGGCGGAGCTGGGCGAATACACTGAGTACAAGATGTACGTATCGAAGTATCTAGTACGGATCAATACGATAGAGACGACTGGGCTCGGCTGCGGCCCGTTCAGAAACTTATCTCGGATAACATAGAAAGAGAGTGCTGCGCGGGTACGAATGTCAGAGAGAGAGAAGCTAGTACCCGGGTATCATTTTTGAACGCAGCCCTGATGATGAGCCTTACCCACGAATGTCTCGTCCAGTCTTTGGAGACTGAGAATTGAATACCGATATTTTCAGGACTTTGAGTTTTTATTTATTTATTTATTTATTTTATTTACGGGACGAACCCTTCTTCAATTTTTACAGTTCCGATAAAAATACAAATATTAACCAAAAATAAAGCATGTGTGAACATAATAACATCATAATATATCTGTTTATTTATTTTTCATTTTTTCTTTATTTCCATTTTGTTTTCGTTGACGGGAAGACCAAAATGTTTAACCTTTCATTCAAACTTCAGAATTTTCTCGCCAAGGTTACCGTTATATCACTGATTTATTTTCGATCTATCGGTACTATTTTAGATAAAACATATTATTTTACGATATAAAAAAACAAGACAAATTACAATTTTTATACAATAAAAATTCTGAACTGACGCCAAACGCGCAACCTGACGGCAATCCCGGTTTTTATGGAAATTAAGTCAATTTCACTATTGTAACGAGATAAGATGGTGCACATTACCGAACTGCGGGTGGTCTATAAAAATCAAGGAAGCTCGTGTGATATTATTAAATTTCATCAGGAGCAAGTTTTGTCACTCAAAATACCTCACAAAAACTTGGAGTACCAGTTTTTTTTTAACAATAGCTGTCGCACACGGCTCATTAAAATAATGGAAGGAGATGGGAAGAAGAGACACCTTCAGGCTTTCATTCGCACCTGTACAACTGCTACTTGACTATGTTCTAATTAGAATCACATGCAGCCGATATTGAAGGATATGATGACTTGAGAAATGAGGAAATTGGATTAGTCGAATAAAGTGCATGTTTGTAATTTACAACAGATTAAGTCCCCGCGCTGTAATTTCATTGATTTCATTACACCTTATGAACCTAAATGATAATTAACGCGATTACTCCAAGAAATACTTTCGAAGGGTCAATGGAAAAAAATCCGGCGAGTTCTCTGCTGTTGGATTTGTTTGATTGATAACACATATATCCGTCCCGCAGACCGCATGTTTTTTTATAAAAGGAATTTCTATTTTCGCGATGTTGATATATTTCAACCCTTTCATAATCCGAACGCGCGAGACATATCGCTGGCAAAGGAGTGAATGACGCGCAAGTGATAGTGTCGGAGCCGCAGGTGAAGGGCTTGATACGCCGTGCGCGTACAGATGCGTATGCGGCCTCAAAGCAGGAAGCGGTCGGATCGGATTATGAGAGGGTTAATATCGCGCTGGCGGATGATTTCATATTTCGTTAATTAGGACATTCGGTATTTTCCCTGTTCCCTCGATTATTTTAATGAACCAAAAAGATGGGCACGCCAAGTTTTTGTACGCTATCTCGGTGTACGATTACTTGATTGATAATTATGCTTATAAACTATGTTTTTCATTTATACTTTGTTAGAACAAGGTATGTTATTTTTGATCACTATTTTTATTTAAACATGTTCAGAATGCGCAAAAACGTAAGAAATCCAATTGTAAAAAGCTGTCTAAATGGATGTGTGTGTAGGTATGTGCCAGACCTCTAAACTTGAAATCCCTTCAACTCAAGAAACGCTTTATTAGTCGTGCTTAAATTTGGCATACAAATAGTGCAGTCGGTGCCTCCGTTGCAAGTTGCGCAACAATTGAAACACTTGTTCAGATTTTATCAGATTTTGCATTTTTTGGATACAGTGTGTACGACCACTTTCTACAGAAATAAATTCGATTATTTTTTCAACCCCAATTTCGACCAATGAGAGCGCGGTATTTGACATCACGTGGTACAACTAGGTCTAAATTATATCGATAATTTTTCGAAAATTTTCCGGCTAGGTTGCTAGGCGATAAACATTAATTTTTCTGTCACTTGTAACCTATGCGAATGATTAAACGTCAAATTGCTATTCACGAGCATGGACATGAGTGAGCGAAGAAAGCGATTTGGTGATGAATCTCTAGAGAGCATCTCTAAAAAAATCAAACAGAATGTCCCGGCTAATACAGAGAAGAGCAAGAAGTCGATTTGGGCCCAATTTACTGGATTTTGTACAGAGAAAAAATATGTGCTGGATGCAACAACCTCAGATGAAACCCTCGCTGATATTTTGAAAGACTGGGCGTTCAATATGAAAAGAAATAACGGAGAAGACTACAAGGAAGCGGTGGTGAAAACGATGTGGAATCAAACAGCTAAGTTACTAAAAGATAAGTACTTCGCAGAGTTTAAAAGAGAAGTCGACCCATTTTCAAGTCCTGTCTTTCAAGAAGCTCGAAACGCTAAAAATGCTAAGAGGCGTCTTTTGCAAGCCGATCCTCAAAAGCGAATGCAGAGTGCAACTGCTCTTGAAAAAACGGATATCGATGAAATGGTGAAGATTCACGATGAAGACACACCAGACGGGCTGCAAAAGAAGTTATTCCTTATAATATCGGTGGAGTTAGCCTGGAGGGGAGGTGAGGGAGCGTCTGCAATGGTGTATCATTTTAAAGAAGAAACAGGAAATGATGGAAAGCCCACTGGAAGGATTGAATACAACCCCATTTTCACGAAAACCACACAGGGAGGCGACAAGAAGTGTGCCAGCAGCAAGTGGCTCATCATCAACGAAGAAAACCCTGCGAATTGCCCTGTACGACTGTTCGAAAAACTAATTTCCAAAAGAGGCGACAACGTGAAAACGGACAGATTGTTTTTGGCGGTGCATCCGAAGTGGCAGTGTGGAGCTGACGGGTGGTACAAAAACTCCGCTATAGGAAAAAATTTGATAGGGAAATGGACCAACGAAAGTGCAAAGAAAGCGGGACTGGACACGACACACAAAAAAATCACCAATCATTCGAATAGAGCGACTGCAGTGTCAACCCTCGCTAAAGCTGGGGTAGGAGAACAGCAAATCACCAAGATCACTGGGCATTCGAACGTAAACTCCATTAAACCGTACCTGCAATTGGACCAAGGACATCACGAACAACTGATGAAAAGAATGAGACAAAATGACCCTCCAAAAATCCAAAATATTACATCAACATCCACAAACTTCAATCTGATCCCACAAAACTCCACAAATTGCGATCCTATCCCACAAAAATCCACAGATTGCGATCCTATCCCACAAAGCTCCACAAATTGCGATCCTATCCCACAAAACACCACCTACACTTACAACAATTGTATCTTTCACTGCACAAATTTACACATGAATCAGTAACTTTCATTGTGTTATATTAAATATAAAAATATTCTAGAAATTCGAAATAAAACCTTGTCAGGAAAATGTTAAATACCACAATCTCATTGGTCGAAATTGAGGTTGAAAAAATAATCAGCCGAATACCCCTCAAGCTTAAAAATTAATCGGGTATTTCCCTCTTGTTTCCCTGCGTAGCATCGATCGAGATAAGTTTTGCTCAAAAATCCCTCGCGCTGCGCGCTCGGGATTTTTTTAAGCAAAACTTATCTCGCTCGTTGCTACGCAACGAAACAATCGGGAAATACCCGATAATTTTTAAGCTCTCGGGGTATTAGAACCGATAATAAACCATCAAACAATTGAATTTGGTAATAATCTGTCGAGGGGTCCAGATGTGACATTTAGGATTTTTCCGAGATATGCTTTTTTACCTTCTAACTCTTACAATTTTTGAGATATTAGATTAAAGGTTATACACAAATGGAAAATTATCGATCGATGGTCGGTATTGAAGTTGACAATAATCGATCCAACTTTTTAAATTTGATGAGACATTGCATTTTTTCGATTTTTTGAAAAGCGATTACTCTACTTCAAACGCATGATTCCGCATCAAATATTCACCCAGAAGTAAAATAAGTGGCCGAATTGTGATCCGCGGGAAAAATACGTTAAATGTAGTCCGAAGTTTTCGAAGCGTATATTTCCAAAATTCCGAAAAGCCGCGGAATTCAATTACTCGCTTGTCACAGACTGAAAAATGTGAGCGGGATAAAATATGGCAGAATAAAGAGAGCGAACAGTTTGCAAAATGATCCCGGAGGGATGATTCTTCTGGTCGGGCAACTTTTTTTCTTCTCATGGCTAGACTGTTATAGTCTACTCATCTCAATATGGCACACACGTGTGCGACTCTCGGTGGACCCGGACGGGACGCGAGAGCAGTGAGAGGAAATAAATGAAAACTGTCTCCCCCTCGTTCTACCTGGCTTTTCGCTCGACTGACCGTCGGACTGTAGTAGCATCGTGGACGCAGAGCGTACGCGCGGGGATTGTTTTCCAGTATAGGACTCCTCGGTCTTCGGCAACCCTCTCGACTTTACTCGCCGAGAGGATGAACAGGGTTTCGCAGTTTCGCTATTCCGTGCTGGTGCAACTACTTCTACTGGCGATGTCTCGGACAGAGTACGAGAGTAGGGTTGGTCGCGCACACCACGAACGCGATGAATTATTTAAGTTTTCCAGATTCCTGTAGGAGACCCCGTATTCCACGCTTCGTTCCTTTCCCGCTCTACATGATACCAGAATTATACCGGGAAGGTACCTTGAAAATTGAAGAAAAAAATTCAGTCGCAATGGAAAACACAGGTCACTTCGATTGTACCAAAATACACGCCTTCTTGACCCCCTGCTATCGTCTGCAACAAAATTTACCTGCGGATACGTCCTCTAACGAGAACTGTGGATGCCACAGATAATTCTATTCGTCGGAGATAAAATTGAGGGGGGAGAAAGAACGAGACGTCATGGCATTTGTATTATTATAGAATAATTAAATCTCAGCTAGAAGGACAGTAAGGAAGGATGGTTCGAGGAGCAGGGAGAAGACGTTTTCGTGCCACAATACGGAAAACCTCAGCTAGAACGGCTGTTAGTAGTGGCTGCCACTTTGGCGAAGTGTACAAAAATAAGGGAAAATCCGACGATTGCGCTTATACAGGGAAGACAGGTCCGCGGTTGTTGTACGAAAGTCGGGAGCCAGAATGGTATCTACCCAGTGCGACTTCATCCTCGTCGACGAGCGTCTTCGTCTCGGTTGAGGGTCCGCTAATTCTATTAGTCTAAAAGTTACTCGACGCCAGACTGGGTATATGTATGTACATATAGTATGGTACCAGTTTAGTGTCGGGACGTCGACAGGAGCCAAGAAGGAGTACCTGCTGCTAGGCAGTAACGGGATAAGACCGATAAGGGTGAGTGAAAGAGACGGAGAATCCGGAGTTTCAAGAACAGTTTCACATACATACGGACCGACAAGTTCTCCAGTAGTCTAACTCCAACGGAAATCCAATCGAGGTCCGCCCTTTTCTGCTCTCAATTTCTCTTCTCTCACCTCCTTATTTATCGCCTTTCATCGAAGCGACCGCTTCATCGTTGCTGACAAGTTTCCTCCTGGTAATAAAAAGTCTTCGGGTTCTGCGTGTGCGGATGACTGCTTTGACGCGCCAGAAACGTCCACCACACACGTTTTCACTCTACCGCACGAAGTGTGGAAATGACACTTTTCGTTTAGCTATCTAGCATGACCAGTTTTCCCGGACATACACGAGCGGAAATATCGAAAGCTTTCACACTATACAGACGGACGGAATTGCATGACTACTTTTTCTGTCCATACAGCGTTGAAATAGTACTTTCTGATACAAGTGCGAAAAAACGAACTTGTGACGAAGGGTGTGAGGTTGCCTGCACGAGCTGTAGTCGAGCGCAGCCAACTTCATACTCTTCATCGAGGTCCGCTTCATCGTACTCGTATGACGTAATAGTTTTTGTAACTAGTGCACAATTCCCCCTTTGATTTCTCGCAAAGTGTGTGAAAAAGTAACTACGTGGGGAAAAAGTGTGCGAAAACGTAACTGGTATGTTTTTCGCATGACGCGCTAAAGAGCGTCACTTTCGGCCTACTTTACATGCACGACAATGGAGATTTTTTGTGGACATGTAACAAAATAATACTCTGCGATACTAGAGCGAAAAACGACTTTCAACGAAGTTTGTGAAGTTTACCGCACGAGCGAGAAGCGACTACCTGAGTATCTCGTGTCGTACTTCAGTTGTCTTTGTTACGAGGTGAAGGCGAGCGTTGTCTACTTCCCAACCGCCGCCCGGAGTCCGCCTTTTCGTACAATTACCGTACATACTCCTTTTATAACAAATGCACAAAAACTCCCTCTTTTTATGACGTGCCGAAAGCGTCCGAAAAAGTAACCAAAGTATTAAAAAAGCGTGTCAAAAAGTTGCTAGAGTGGTAAAAAGGTTTGCCAAAATAGTACATTACGATACTCGAGCGATAAAAGTTTTTCTGACGACTGTGAGCTTCCAGCACGTACCGATGGTGAGTGTTGCAATCATACGGGTTAAGAAACGTTTTTCGCACGAGTATCGTACAAAATTTTATTTCACAAGGTGTGAAAATTGAAGGTTTTACGCACTCGCCTTGCGTGCGTAAAACTGCTATTTTTGCACCGAGTGAAATAAAGTAACCAGTATGATTTGCTCGTGCAGTATTCGTCTCGCACTTACTAAGAAGCGCGTTTTTCGCCACGCGTTACAGGCACGAAAAGAGGGATTTTTTGTGCATGTGCTACAAAAAAACTTTTAATATCAACGAAATGTGCCTGTTGATGTTTTTTTTTTTTTTTAATAAGAAAGTGAAAGTCAAATCCATATACGGAGGCGAATGACGAACTATATCCAATTAATAGGGTCTCTTGAGTATTTCGAAGTGCGCAATATAATGTAGCTTGGCAACTGCATCAGTGAGATGAACAGCGGCTGACAGGAAACCGTGGCTTAATCAACGTTAAGAGCCCGATGTGCCACCTGAAATAAAACATCAGTGAACACATTGTAGGTGGAAGACACGAGACAATGCCCTATTGACGGAATGAAACCGACTTTGACGGGCTCGAACAGTAAGGTTCTATTGGCAGAAAAAAAACAATGCCCTGTAGACAGAAAGAAACCGTATATGACGGGGTTGAACAGGCCACGAGAGGATAGTGCGATCTCAGTTCAGGACACATACGTGGCGTATACACGATTTCTGTCGACAATGGACACAGTCCAATGAAAGGAAGGTTGTGCAATTCATCCGAGACCGATGAAACAGTTAGCGTCAGCATTCTGCGAGAACTAAACGGTGTACGTAGGGTTCGGAGAAGGAATCGCGGAAGCTGCTGCAATTTTGACAGAAGGAGAAAAAAAGGTAGAACGAGAGAAGAACGATAGAATTCGAGGGAGTTAAAGAGGATGCATAGAGTGCGAGGAGAGGTGAAAAGCATGCTCGCCGACGCTGTTTTTGTGGCGTTGCTCTAGTCGACGACGACAACGAAGATGCCTTGAGCGGAGAAGCTCGACGCTGTGCCACCTCAAGCGCGCTCCTTCCATCCAGGGGATGGCGCTGTTTGAAAGAATACCCACTTTTAATCTGGCAGCTTTCGTCTCGCGTTAGACGGAATCCGAGCGGAATAAACCGAAGTGGCAGGGCCGGGCAAAAGGTATGGCCGTGCGAGGCTCTGTGAGAATCAGAGTGAAAGAGACAGATGATTCAACAAGTAAGAGGAAAAGAGTGGTCGAGCGTGTGAGAGAATGGAGAAGGGCGAGGGAGCGTGGTGAAAAATAGGAGAGGGAGGAGGTACGAGAGGAAACGCGTGGATGAAAAAGGGTGCCCGAGGAAGAGACCACTTTTTACCCAGCTGATCTGACACCGGGCATCCTGCTAGATCTATTCTACCTCCGGCAATTTTTTTTTTTTTTTATTTCGCTCGCCCCCGCGTTTGCTTCACACCTCCGTCCGTTACCTTTCTCTTTTATACTCGTCTATTTTCCTTCTTTTTTTCACACGTCCCCGCTTACCATCAGGTATATAAGTTCGTCCACTACTCTTGGCTGAAGCTGGCTACGGGCGAGCATTTAAAGAAAGCTTTCAGGCGAGGGGTTTGGAAGGTTCTTGCTCCTCGGTTGAGTTGGTGCATCGGTCGAAAGCTCATGCTAACAAATGTATAGACGGGGTGATGTCCTGGGTTTTTTTTTTTTTTTTTTTTTTTTTTTTTTTTTCACAGACTACGACCTCTCTATCCGCAGTATTCTGGCCCGGCCGGCTCGCTCGTCGGGTATGCCGGGCACGCGCCCGGTATACGGAAGGACGCGCGACAAGACGCACCTGGGGAAATCCTAATACGCCGGAGATCGTCGCTCACCGTCCTCTTTCTGTCTCTCTCTCTTTCTGGCGCGCAGATTCTTCTCATTTTTTCTTTCGTGCTTTCCTTATAATATATACAGGATTGTTTTTTATATCCAAGATATTTTCTTCACACCTAAAGGCGTAATTTTCCTATGGCGTATGTTTAAAAATGCCTCTAGGCGTTTATTTTTAGCCCAGATAAATCAAGTCGATTTATATTAGACTTGAGGGGGGTCCAAGGCCTGAAAAAAACGTTTCTTCAGGCATTTTTTGTGGAGGGAAGAAAAAAGTGAGCCCAGTGAATTTAGAGGTCTGTTTTAATTTATATTTAAACTGTGGGAAAAAAATTGTTTTAACACAAAACAAAAAAGTACTGCATAGCTATTGGTTATTATATTTCTAAATTCCGGGGAGTGATAATAAAACTAAACGACCTATCGACTTAAACCGAAGCTCATTTTTTTCAGTACTGAATTTTCTTCTATGTGAAGAAAAAACATGGTTAAAAAAGTCTATTTAAGTATTTTTTATAGCTCGTCAAAGTTGTTTTTCTTTCTCAAAAACAGTTTTTTTTCGTTTCAAACCTGAATAAAATTATGGCTATACATAGAAAAAAATATGTTACAATTGAAAACATATTTGATTTTTTTGTTTCGCTCAAGAATTACGAGTTGCATCTTTCCCGGTAATTGAAAACTACAGTGCAGTAAATCGTCCAATAACTATGCAGCAATTTTTTGTTTTGTGTTAATAAAACGTTTCCGTATAGTTCAAGTATACATTAAAACATACTTCTAAATTTACTGGTCTCACTTCTTATTTTCGCTCTTAAAAAAATTCCTGAAAAAAATGTTTTTTTAGGCCTTGTAAAGCAGGACCCCGTTTATTCGGTTTAAGTAAAATATTTATTTAAATCAAATAAATATTTATTTAAATCAAATAAATATTTATTTAAATCAAATAAATATTTATTTAAATCAAATAAATATTTATTTAAATCAAATAAATATTTTACTTAAACCAAATAAACGGTGGCCGTCAAATAAATTATTGTTCTGGGCGCGCATTATGTCGGATAAACGGGGTTCTACTGTATTTCCATTGTAGAAATAACTCAGACTTTTCGCGGGGATAGTCTGGACAAGTGCGAGACAGGGATAGAGATAGTTTCCCGGCAATTTTCATGGGTCTCTGATGATAACCTGCAGCGCAAAGGCTGCGAGCGCTTACGTGCTCACGCGAGCGAACCGATATTCCGGAAATAATCACGGTTGTAACGAGATAGTTTGCTCAAAACTTGCGGTACTCCGCGCGGAAGTTTGGAAGATGAGCCGTGGATCGCACTGTGAACTCGAGTATGACAGCTCGTGTTAAAAAAGTTCATACTGCCATGAAGTCGGGCGAGAGGAAGTGACATTTTCTCGTATGACGTCACTTCCGTCTAAAAACCGAAATTGTGAAAGCGGAAGTGACGTTATGTCGTATGCCGTTACTTCTGGTTTAAAACTAAGGCATTGAAACCGGAAACGAGCTCACAACGACATTCTTCAGATATTTGTGCGTGACGTGTCTTCCGGTTTAAGAATGAGATTTCCAAACCGGAAATGATGTCACACATAACATTTTTTATTTTTTTTCTAGAATGTATCACGAACGCGGCAAGTGACATAAACTTGTGAATTCTGGGCACAGGAAAGTGTGTAAAAGAACCTGCGCTATACGTCTCAAATGTATTTGGAGTGCACCCTGTGTGAGCTGGAGTGAAGCCGAGACAGATTCATGGTCTTCGAATAAAATTTGCAGACCATGAATCTACGGAATAGAGCACATGCCTATGCCCGGCACAGGCGCAGCGACAGCGTTTCTTGTCGGGTCGATATTATGATAATGATTCAATATCTTGGCAATTGCTGCGGTCTCGTAGCCGTCCCCATGATTAAGAGTTTTTTATTTATTTTTCTTTATTAACGGAGATACGCTGGGTTTCGATTTGTTCCATTTCCCTTAACACGAAAATGCGAGCAAGCCATTTTTTATCCGTGGCCCGTTTCCCCTATTATCTCGTCGAGTACAACGGTCGGACAAGTTACTTTTATAATCAGATTCAAGAAATACTAAGTTTTGCGGTGCTATTACTTCTTGTCACTAAATGAATTTGCGTTCACTAAGTTTCATTTAAAAACCACATGTACTTGGTACACATATGAGGAGATTGCGATTATTTGTCATCTTGTCTTAAGTTTTTTTTATACCAGCTATGGTATTTTTTTGGAGTTCGGAGTGATGAAACGATGGAATGTACTATGTACTATGTACTATGTACTATGTACTATGTACTATGTACTATGTACTATGTACTATGTACCATGTACTATGTACCATGTACTATGTACCATGTACTATGTACCATGTACTATGTACTATGTACTATGTACTATGTACTATGTACTATGTACTATGTACTATGTACTATCATGAAAAGCATAGTTCTGTGATGGAAAGCTAATAAGCTTTCCTCAACACAGTTTTGTCTCCGTATCAAGCACATTTAAGATAAAAATACGACTTCTGTAAATGTACTTGTCTACAGATTTACACTATCTATGGTGTTTTTGGGAGTCCGGAATAACGAAGAGCACAAGTATATTTCCTCATGACAGTTTCATTCCTTGATTGTACATATTCAATGTACAGTCATACGCGAGGGTTAAAAACAAGTACTATTGAGTTGGAAGTTGATGCGAGTGCTGTCGGCTAGATGAGAGAGAACTGAGATATAGGGACAACAGCGCAAGTAGAAAGCGTCGCAGCTTCCCGCCGCTTATTACCGCGAAAACTTTTCTCATTCCGGTGTTCTGAGAATTTAAAATGTATTGCGACGCATGCCGGGATGAGCGGTATACGCTCCGCTCTGGTCGCCAAGTGTTGCAACGAAAAGAGATAAAGCGGGTGAGAAAGAGAAGTTAATAGAGAGAGAGGGGGAATAAAAGAGAGAGAGGCAAATACAGAGGGAGAGGGAGAGAAAAAGAGAGAGAGAGAAAGAGAGAGAGGGGGGAGGCAAAATCCGGAAAGTGGCAGCCGGAGCGCGAATGCGAATGTCGCGTACGACGTGTTGGGGTGGTTCACTTCGCGAGGATTCGGTTCTTCGGGTTTATAGTAGTATGTATGTGCACTATATGTATATACATCGCGGTATAGTATGCCGAGGGTAGGTCCGCGAACTTTCCCAATGTCCTCGTGCATGAGAACGAGGTAGGAGAGAGATGAGCGGGCGGAATACGGTCGTAGGATTGGAACGAAACGAATGACAAAACGCGGATTTAGTTACCAACACGCGGAGCAGACGGAAAATGTCGCAGGAACTGGCGCAGTTTCTGCACGTTCTAACACTCTCTCGATACACCCTCGTGTATGTAACAGACGCCGAGATATCCGCGTTAGTATGGTGTGTGAATCTGGTGCACACAACTACCAGTGCGACCGTGCGTATAAGCTCTCGAACACAAGGTAAAGCGCACAAGTAGGCACCACCCCTAGCTCGGTGGATGCTGACTGATTTCAGTATTTCCCAAGACAAATTCTCGGTTCACGGACCGTCTGGCACTCTCGGAATCACAGCGATAAATATTTTTTCGCCCCGCAAGTGTCTTATTAGCATATACTGTGTATACGTGTAACGTCTACATACGCAGGGGAGAGCGGGGTGAAATGGGACGGTGGGACAAAACGGAACAGTAAGGGCAAAATTCAATTTTCCTATCACTTTTGGATGCTCCACTTTGTCCCAACGGTACATCCGGATTTTCAATCCCGTTTTGCCCCACGGATCCCCATCCCCATCATCCAAAAGTTATTGGAAAATGGCGTTTTGCCTTGCTGTGCCATTTTCCCCCGCTCTCCCCTACAGCTTGAACAATATGTACAGTGTTCATGTGTTGGTGACGTATCCACGATAGAATCGCTTTACTTGAATATCTCGGGAAGCTAAAATGGCTTGTCTACCGAGTTCCCGAACGGGTATGTGTAACGCAGGATACCCCGCTCTCTCACCGTTCTCCACCACTTTCGGCGTATGAGTCTGTAATCAGCGAATATATTAGCTCGCCCAAACTCGCTGCAGATACCGAGGGAGAAAACCGCGAGAATGCGAGAGGAAGAGCGCAAAACGGAGGGTGTACCTCGGCAGAGGAGAGGAAAAGGTCGTGGAGGATCGTGAGATACGAGGTGCTGGGGATAGTCAAGCGCGAGGAGGATCGGGGGGAGGGCTGGCGAGAAAACCCTCGGCGGCCCAGCTTCTCCGCGACCCCGGGCGAGAAATCGGTCCCGGCTCACCGCCGTTTCCTGTGCGAGGTCGAAGGGATGCACGAGAAATATGGTGGGGATTTCGCTCGGAATGAACTCCGTATTACGCGTCAGACAAATGCCCGTCCATGAAAACTAAAGTTTACTTCGAGCTTTGAGCCGGGTAGGGAAGAGAACCGTACCGGGGGCGGCGACTGACATAACGGTTCTCGATGACTTTTCGCCAATTATTACTTCATTGAAATGATAATTGCTGGTAAGTAATCACCGGCCCTCAAATTTCACCGATGCCCCGGTATGCGCGATAATTACCCAGCTCTGATTATTACATTTAAAAAAATGCAGGTGCCTATCTATGAATAACGCTCACAAAAGGACCACTTATATACATTTTTCCGGATAAATTTTTATGTATGCTGGCGAGTGATTATGTGACATCGAATCATCGAGACTTGCATGCATCTGCTCTTCGTCTTCTCTCCTGTTTTATCAATTTAGCATTGAAACTATTGGGTAAAAGTGGTGAATATGGCCCACCTCGATTAACACGCAAATCAATGATATATGGACCGGTCCATATTCCGCACTTTTACCCTACTAAATAGTCTTACCCGGAATAAAAGGTTCAGGCGAAACGCGCGCATACTCCGACAAAGTCAGCAAGGTTTGTTAAGATATATAAGTTCGTGTTTACGGCACAAGGAATGCGGGGCACACACTCCGGTGCCTCGGAGGTTTACACGTGCCCGCACGTGCCCGTGGAAGAATATATTGGAGTCGGCTACGAGGTAATCGGATTGCGACCCAGTCGATCCTCTGTTCCATCCGGTCGAATCGCAAGGCAATTCATTTGTCACCGCCGTCGATGGATGGAAGCTGCACGACTCTCTCTTTTTCTTCGGTCTCCCTTTCCACTCGCTACGTAAGTCCTACTCGCCCCTTTCGTCATACACCCCACTTTTGCAAACACCCGACCGATAATACTTGGATACATTTGTTCTCTTGATATATCTATACACGTCGGTTTATTCTCTTACACTTCGGCATCGCGTTTCACGCTTTTGTCGAACAGCGATTACACCCTCGTACCGTTCGTCTATTTCGTATGCGTCCAGAGGTCAATCTCCCCCTCGTCCTCGTTCCCGTCGACATCCTTCTGATGTCCGATAGCGATTACGACGATACGCTCCCGGAACAGTCACCCTAAGGAGCCTTCGAACCTACGCGGGAGCCGCTCAACCCTTTACTGCTGTTATACGCTAGCGATACAAGATTCTCATGTCACCCCGGCTCGCTTGCCTCCAAGCCTCCCGCGTATGTCGATGTTCTGTAATTGACTGAGGGTTGAGGGTTGTCAAGCGCGACAGCTATTGTCCAATCTTGCGTGTTTCAGCACTTTGGTACTGAGCTGAATGTCCTCTGGACTTTAGTGATTACGATTGCGCATACACACTTGTGCCGATCTGCTCGATACGTCATGGACGTGCACTTGTGACAGAACATTACCGGCTTTCCGAGGATCTATTGAATTATATTTCAGAGAATCTATTGAATTATATTTCAGAGAATCTATTTAATTATATTTCTGAGAATCTATTGAATTATATTTCCGAGAATCTATTGAATTATATTTCCGAGAATCTATTGAATTATATTTCAGAGAATCTATTTAATTATATTTCCGAGAATCTATTTAATTATATTTCCGAGTATCTATTGAATTATATTTCAGAGAATCTATTGAATTATATTTCCGAGTATCTATTGAATTATATTTCAGTGAAACTATTGAATTATATTTCAGAGAATCTATTGATTTATATTTCAAAGAATCTATTGAATTATATTTCAGAGAAACTATTGAATTATATTACGCCACCTGATTTGCATTGTGTTCTTGTTTGTGATAAAATGTAAGGAGTACAGCTGCGTGAACTCACTAAAATTGTAAGTAATTACAGTTTCGGTAGGTTTAGGATCGGGTGGAAGTAAAATAAGCGTGCGGCTCACTCCCAGATTTTTCTTCCTCTAAGTCCTCAAAGGATCTCCTCCTAACTCCTGATTATTGTAAGTCCTAAGAGACCCCTTTCACTAACGGGCCTGATTATTTTAGATTTCCCCAGTCAGCATCTCATGCACCGTCTCGGGCCCTGATCGTTCTAAATCGCTACCGGATCAAAGATTCCCCCAGGGAAATTTTGACTACAGAACTTGCGGGCACTATTCATTTCTAAGGGAACATTGATAAGTATCCCAATTTTGGTCATTCTTATCTAGGTCGTTGCACTCGAAAATCTAAGAGACACATGTTCGGGGTAACCGACGCGGGAGCTCACTATAATTTTTTGCGAGGTGCTTGCTGGGGTTGTAAGTCCCAGTTATACCTGTCGGTACGTCGATATAATCTCCCGAAACTGTTCCCGACTACGAAGTTGACCCGAGAGGAACGATGGGAAAAAAAAATGAATTCAAGTTGAGATTTACACTTTCTTTAAATTCACTATATAATTTAATAACAAAAAAAAAAAACAAAAACTATTAATAGCTAATTACAAATGCTTGTACAAAATAATTAATAATTGTGGATCGTGAGATGTGTTCGTTCGAATCAGGGATCAAGACAAGTTCTTGTCCGTGTCGAAGTTCACGAGTCGAAGTTAAAAGATTTTGCTCGCGAGCAGCTAGTTGTGTCTGCCGCGCTTGTTAAGTCAAGACTGTTTTAAAAAATATATAAATGCAAACTCCCGAACTTTCCACTCCCTCTTTTTTTGGAGGGACGTAAAGATGCTTCGAGAGTTCGTGTCACGCATTCCTCATTGGTTGTCCTTTACATTAAAACGAATTTAGAAATGTTGATTGGTTAAAAAGGGTAGCGTCCCCCGCAGGTAAGTGCGAAGCGTCGAGCCGCAGTACCCGGCGAATACTCGCGCAAAGAACTCGAACGGTCAATACATTGTAAAACATTTGGTCGCCAGGCACCGTACCTCGGACTTTCCAATAATAAAACGATTTAGTAATAAAACATCTGGACGCCAAAGGTTTCTTCGCGGACTTTCCCGTTAAATAAGCGAAGGGTGAAATATTGTAAAAAGGCTCCTGTTCGAGAATCAGCGCGGTCACGTGCGCTAGCTCGAGCGGCCGCTGTTCGGCAGCACCTCCCGGCCGAGTCCGGCGAGGACGACGCGCGCCGTTGACGCACGCGCACCGGCGCTCATCCGAGGCGGCACGGGTTACGTGCCGCGTGCAACAGGTTTCGCGCTCATCTACGCCTAATGGCTGACATGGGTCGCCACGCGGTCGGGTAGACCGCCGATTCTTTTCGGTTTTCTCAACAAGGTGAATCTCACGTCGGCTCATAAGTTCGGTACATCTCACGCGGTAAAACGTATCATCGTTTCGTGATATCGTTTGCGCTCATCCGGTGCATAACGCGAGTGATTTTCTCGGGCACGCAACATGCGTGATCACACGGAATTTCTCACGTTCTCAACGGCTACCTCGCGGCGATACAGCGTCGCGGTAGATCTTCTCACGCGGGGATTACCTCGTGGCGTTACGAAGCTACGGGTATTTTCTCATCGGTTTCACGGTCGACTCAAGCGATTAATATAATTTAATGGGCTCACTGGGACCGCTCATATCGGGCTTACTCAGCGTAAACGACTATTGTTATTTTCATCGTGAACTATTGTTATTCGGTACATGCTCAACGGTTCGCTCACTTGTACAGTGTTTTTCGCGCATTTTACCATCGTTTTCGTTATTTAATAAAGAGTTTAATTTTCACTGTTAACATCGGCAGTGTTCATTTATTTACCCCCGTTCCGCTATATCTCATCCTGGCAATTCTCAAACAGCTCCTCTGAGGCTATGCGACTGTCGGTATACTATATGTTTAAACATGAATATTTTCTGAATGTATAACGCGTATGAAATTATCTAAGATATATAAAGAATTAATCTACACTGCATTCAGTGATCCTGGGGACTGAACAACACGTATTTTTTTTATCAATAGAGGTCACCATTTACGGTGTGGCCCCTTAAAATTACACAGGCCCCCTTAAAATTATGAAAGTTTGGGGTAAAATCGAATGACATTTCGATTTCCATGAAAGTACTCGATGGATCTCAGAGAAACTTGACACGAATATATTTAATATCATGACGATGTAAAAAAAAACCAACCCAAAAACTAACGTTTCTGTCGATTTTTGGCCAAACTTTATGGACCTGTTTTGTCCCATAAATAGTCATCAATGCCGTTAAAAAAAGCATATGAGTCTATAACATATATAAGAATGTCCAAAATTGGCGTGGGACACTTAGCAATGCTTCCTTACTAGAAGGAATCGCCGCAAAGGATGTTTTCACATCAATTTGGTCATAGGTCGAGTTACGCTATTGTTAACTCATCCCTTGGCATAGATATACTTTGGATGGAGGTTTAACATATTTTTCAGATATATGTCGCGTATTATGACATAGAATAATCCTGGTGAATACGGCCGAACCCCATTAGCACGTTAATCAGCGACCTATGGACCGGACCACATTCACCACATTTAGTCTGTTTGGGCCTGAACCTAATGTTATTAATTACATAACTACTGAAGTTGATCCTCGATCGCGATACATTGGTACATTCGTACGCTACGACGCTCCAGGCAACACTCTCGTCATCATAATCCCGTTTCGAGGGCCCTTCTTTATTTTCATTAATCACAAATTTATTGTAACATGGATGAAAACTGAAAATAGTAAAACCGTTTGTGTAATACAGAAACAAAAGCTCGTTGAGTCGAAAATAAGTGAAACGGATACATGAGGGCGAGAGATGCATAGAGATGTGAGATTTATGAGTGAAACAGAGTGGCGTCGTTCGGAGTGTTGGTGAGAATCGAAGTTAGATATCGGGTTTTGGTAAAGAGGATTCGATATCTGCGAAAAAAAAGAGAATGTGAATCGGTGGAATTGGTAGGCCGGTGCATGTGAGAAACTCGATGTGGTATAGTGGAATTGGGCCTGTGAAAGTGGAATATTGCGGCGGGTGCCGGATACCAAGTGCGAGTGAAAGAAGAAAAAGCCGATGATGGCGGTAATATCTTTCGGATAATCCTTTGCCAGGAGATTCGGGTCAGGAATCTTTAATCTTTGTCGAAATTAAGTCGATGCGAAAAGAGTGAGAGAAAAATCGGTGAACGTGTTTGACGTCCACGCCAATATCGATATAGGAATCGCAAAACGACCACAAAGGTTCGATGTTATAGGAGAATTCAAGGTGCTATGTATGTAGAAACGGATGGTGCGTACGTAGGGAAGAAAGTGAAGCTAACTGGGAAAACCCAATATCTGAACTTTACAGCAGAAAATGTAGTACGAGCGATCAGTGTCACAGTTTGTATCGGTTTTTATTTGATTGATTTGGTTGGTTTGGTTTGGAAAGCCAAAGATATACTGTTATTATTAATTCGTTCGTTGAAAGGGAGTTTTTTTTTTATCTGTATAATCGAAGAATTGCTCATCAAACTTATCCCTCTTCAGAGCCTATTTAATTTCAGAATAATTAAGAGAATACAACACATTATACTATGCCTACATCATGGAGCTCACACAGATGAATTGTGAATTAGTGTCTGGTAGTATTGGTCTTAAGGGCCTCGTATTATTCTCATACACGCGCGTCACATCATCGAACTCAATCACTTCGCCAAACAAATCGCTTGATTTCATTAATTACACAAGCGAATATATTATTGTCGTATAATATTATATCAAGATTTACATTTACGTTCCACTTCTCTATGGCTTTGAAACAGTGGTCTATCGAGTGTTATGTAAACGAGAAACTGCTCAATGAGAATAGATGTGAGGCACGCAAGAGCCAGCAATGCAAACTCTCATTATTGGATGGAAAAACCTCTTCATCCAAACCGTCGACGTAAAACTCTACCTCTCTCCGGACATTCGAGTATGCTTTCGAGCGCCCCCCTCCCCACTTGAAAGCTCATTTGGTAGCTATTTAACTGCGAGTAGGAGTGTGAGTGCAGAGTTGAGATAGACAGGTGGAGCGAGGGCTGAAGGAGGCACAGGAGCGATTTTCAGTTTAACCTGGATCGGCTTGCATTTCCCACTCGAACTATGCTGCACTGGTTCGAGCGTTAGACCGTAGGGTCCGCGTACATGCACGAGCAATAATTACTCCCGGTGAGTGAAGTCGTGACCGCGATTTCAGGCCATTCAGATCATATACTCGTGTCGAACACACTACTCTAATTCGGATCGGATCTGCCGACCATCATGTAGGGACAAATGGGCATGGGATTCTCACCACGCTGATCGCATTGCAACAAATCTTATGAAACGCAAATAGAAAAATTAATAAAATAATATGAAATTAAAATTCGCGATGAATGCAATGAGGACTGTGAACATATATTTCCGCAATGGCCACTGGTGTACGGGCCGCACATTATTTTTGCAAAAAAAGTACAGCGGGAGGATGCCGACCACCGATGTGTTCTTATAACCTTTTCGAGCTTACTGTTGCTATCGCCATTCCAACGTACATCATACCCCTATGAGCATCGTTTCAACTGACAGCCTGCGGAAACACCGGAAGACGGATGATACGTCGTTCAACATTTCCGTCGACGGTGCGCCACTCGGCAGCCTGCGCGAGAATCGCGAGGCTACGCCGGGGCTGTCGACATGGCGAAATAATGCTGTAGCATCAAGTCAGCTTTTCCATTCATTCTACCTCTAGATTCTCGTATCGTCCTTCAGATATTGCTTCTTTTCTCGTTTCATCTCGTTTCATCTCGTTTCATCTCGTTTCATCTCGAACCTCTTTAGAAAAAATAGAAACTGTAAAACAATTTGAGAAAAAAAGAAACAGCTGCCGAGATAAAAGGAATTACTCCTCTAGGGGAGACCGGGGCAAAATGGCACAGCGGAGCAAAACGGGACAGTGAGGGCGAAACTCAATCTTACAATAATTTTTGGATGCTCCATTTTGTCCCAACGATACATCCAGATTTTCCAATCTGTTTTGCCCCACGTACCACCATCGTCACCATCCAAAAGTTATTGGAAAATTGCGTTTTGTCTCATTATACCGTTTTGCCCCGCTGTGCCATTTTGCCCCTTATATCGTTCGGCTTTGTGTCGTAAATTTCACACGACGAGAGTCCTCAGCGGTTCAAGATCGAATTATTTCATGGGACAGAAGCTTGCACAGTATATCCACGTTGCGCACACAGTAAAAATCGATTGTACTTTTAACAAATTTTATTTGTCCCCAAACATCTACAAACTTGTTCTTGCTCTAATATTGCAAAACATGTTTGTAAAACGAACTTAAAAAAAATAAAATTAAGACGACATTTTCGTCGCACGTTTATGGACGAGAAACGTTGGTACCTTTTTTACAGTATATTTACCTCCTGTTGTCGCATCGATTTCTTCTTCCCGGTAAAAAATTATTAAATCGATGGTCTGAGGCCAGAACGGTGTATACGCTACACTTATGCACTGACAATATAGCCTTATGACGTTAAACCGTAGATATTAATCAGCATATTAAACAATATTAAACACTGTCAAACAACTTACCAGCGGACAAACACTTCAAGTACTTGACTACCAAAGCGATGAGAACTGAAGTGTTCGATACTAGATGCATAATTATTTGTGGTATTTTCCCAGTTCCAATATATAATGATCTACAATTATATATAAAGTCTTCCTATATGATCGACAAATATGGCGTGAATAAAATAAGAAAGTCATACTTTCTGTGTATAGCCTTGTGAAAATTTCAGAGTATTACATCATTCACTGATGAAGCTTTCGCAGCGCCTTATCGCGACCCGATGTGCGGTCTACAATGTTTACTTGGACAAACATATGAAATATGCTTTTCCGGTTTTAGACACGTAGTATAATTTTTATGATGTTTCAAAAAAGGCATGTTTTTAATTATTTTCCTAGCACCTTTTTAAAGTACCTATTTCAATCTCAAATTGAACCTCGCGATATGTGGTACCTAGCAAAAAAAAAAAAAAAAAAACATAAGCGGTGCCGCATTCAACATTTGTACTCAAAAACACCTCAAGCTTAATTGTTAACGACCACCTTTCTCTGGATTTTTTGATCGATCAAAATATATAGTTCTACGGGATGAGAGCTTAAGATTTCGTCATTTTTTGTATTAAACACAAAAGACTTAGATTTTTTAATTCGTATATAGAAAACTCTAAAAATGTCCAGCAGGGTGAATTTATTGAAAAAAAATTCTTTCCACCCGCCGATAGTATAGATTTTTATCTGAAATTGAATCTCGTGACCGGCAGGCCTAAGCAAAAAATCTTAAGAGATTCCGCATTCGTCGTTTGTACCCAAAAAGAAAGAAGTTGTCGAATTTTTTGGGTACAAAGGTCGAATGCGGCACCTCTCACGATTTTTTGCTAGGAACCGCCTTTCGCGAGGTTCAATTTGAAATTTAAATCTATACTTTTGGAGGGTAGAAAGAATTTTTTTCAACAAGTTCACACTACTGGACATTTTTAGAATTTCCTATATACATATAAAATAAATAATTAATGAGTATGTATTTTGGGTTTACTACAAAAAATGCCAAAAAAATAATCTCCCACCCCGTAGAAGTATATATTTCTATAAAAAAAATATCTCGCGAAAGGCGGTTGTTGACAATTATGTATAAAAGGTGTCGTATTTTTTGGATACAAACGTCGAATGCGGCACCTCTTAGGATTTTTTGGTAGGGACCGCCTTTCGTGAGGTTCAATTTTTGGTTGAATTCTATACTTTAAAAGGGTGTGAGGAAATTTTTTTAAAATGTCCTTTTTGAGAAACACCTTAATAATTATACACGATTATGCGATACGAAGTATTTTATTTCGACACCTGGAATTCGGCTTTTGTTTCTACAAAAAGTAACGAGTGGGTGCAGAAGAAGTCTCACGCAGCAAAATCGGCCGATGTTTCTGGCAGGGGACTGCTGAAAGAATGGTCTGCACCGACGGATCCTCCGATCCGCCAGAAATACCGCCTACTCGGGAGTTTGGAAAATACGAGGTTCGGTACTCCGCGGTCGCCGGGTGCGAGCTACAACATTGTTTCATTCTCCGGCCATCCTTCTTCTCTCGGCTGGCTTTTCCATGTTTCTCGGTCGCATGCTCATAGACTTTCTTGCCCGTCGACAAGGGTTGCGCCCCCGCAAAGTTTGGACCGGGTCTACAGCACTCTCGTCCTCCTTTCCTCTTACCAGTGGCTTTCCTCAGCCACTGGGAATCCACTATCGCTCGGGCACGCTTTTTCGGAGTCGCTTTCGCTCTCGACTTTCATCTTAGCCCATATACAGCTTTCTTCGTTTCCTCCGGTTCCTTTATTTTTCTCTCATTCTTATCCCCGGCATAGCCACGCTCCTCGTTCTCCTGGGCCGCGGTAAATTTAAAGCCGCAAGTGCATTATCGGGTAATTTAGAGGGCGCACGGGAGAGCCGGAGGGGCAGCGGAAACGAGAGACTGCGGAGGCACCGAACAAGCTTTAGGTTTGTAAGGGAATGAGAAATCCGGTCCGTGTTTGGCTGATAAACCAGCAAGAGTTCGACAAGCTTTTGCAGTCGGGCTATCCTGTGTAGAAATCGAGTGTGGGAAGAAGAGTGGAGAGGGGAAGGGAAAAAGAGGCTATATATATTCCGAAGGTACTGCGGTATACCTATAACTAAACGCTCTGGACCCAATCGAGTGAATCGAATACGGGAGAAACAGAGAAAATATAGATGGAAAAGCCGCCGGAGAGAGAAGGCCATCCGTGGCAACCGGGCATGCCAGGCGCTGCGGAGGCCGAGCTGCGTGAACGCACGGAATCGACCGCAAAAGCCCAAAAAGCGGGTTAATGCTGCCTGCAAACACTAAAAGAGCTTTATCCCACATCGGGTCAACTTCGATAACCGCGGTGTGACGTCCGTGCAGGCGCAAAGGTTGGGACCGAATTCGCCGCATCTATGCACGCCAGCAAGTGGCCGACTGTGTTGCTCTCTCGTTCGCATAGATACATGCGGAAACACACGCACTCGTTTCGCAGGCACATTTTCCAATCTCTTGCGCACCATCTCTTATCAGCAGTCGCTGTGCATAAAGTATCGCCCCTGTGCCAGCTGGCGTTCGTTCTCCGTTTATCCACCAAAGCCATCGCCTACCCCACAACAACCGGTACCCTTTTTACGTGTACGCACCACGACGCATATACTACCGCGGACCATCCAGCATCAGCCAGCTACGCTCGTCCTCGTGACGGATTAACGCGTTACGGCAAATAAATGATGGCAATAGGTCGCGCGGATAAATAAATAAACGAAATGTGCATGCGAGAGAGATGGCGAGTTATGGATAGAAGGAAAAGTGTAGTGTGAGGTTGAGAGGATGCGGTGTAAACGCGGTTAAAACCCTTAACAAATATTATCAACATGGATTCTCTGTGATTAACAGGCTCGGGGATATTGTGTACTTTGTGAGGGGGTATATCGAGAATAAAAATCATCGTTCACTCGGGATGAATCAATCAGCACTATATTACGATCGCATTTTATGCTACTTTAACAAGATATTTGTGACATACTACACAAAATTGGTTTCGCTTCCAATCGTTCACTGTTAAATGAATATTTCGATGTGTTGACATCGTATGCGAAAAATATAATTGAGTAGAGTCTGACGCGGAATCCGTTCGTCACAAAAGTTCACCCAGAAAAAAAAAATTTGACGGACACCGTTTATTTGGTTTAAGTAAAATATTTATTTGATTTAAATAAATATCTATTTAAATTAAGTAAATAGTTACTTAAATGAAATAAATGTTTATTTCGTAATCGCAATGACCGGTAAATTAACAAATAAAAAATTGTGACCGTTTGTGGACAATAAGTTCTAAAAAATAGATGTTTTTTTACTGTGTAAGAGCGCTAACCAATGCGCTATCGTAACACGTATGATTCTATCATTCGTGTTGTCTATTTATGCTGCAACGCTGAACCGTCACAGTTTTTCCGGACAAGGGAACAAGTCCCTTGAGCCTGGGGTAGCGCCGATGTCCGTAGCTGTAGTAGCTCTATACCGGAAAAACCGTCAGCTAACAAACTGCGACCCTTTTTCCTGGTAATTTTTTTCCCTCAACACCTCGCGTTCATCGCGTCCACTCGAAGCCAGCCGGGCCTCCACGTCACATTCCCGTAGCCTTTCTGACCGGCGGTGCTTCCGTCCGTCAACGTATTTGTTCACAATTTTTCTGTAAATGTGTTCGTGCAAGGCACTACGTAACGCAGCCCAGCACATCGGAGTGCCGACCTCAACCACTCCGCAGGTCCTCTCCTTCAGATTGCCTGATCGAATTAGTTCATCCCGATTTTCATCCCCAATTTACGAACTTTCCAACGCTGTCCCTCTTCGCTCTATCCAGAAGCCCACGGCCTATGCTCCGATAATTCCGGTTCTTCTATCGTCATTCGAGAACGAGGCACTAAATTGGAATATGTATAAAAAATAATGTGTTCGGACACTTTGTTGTACAGTAGAACCGCGTTTATCCGACCCTCGATCAAAGGAGCCTCCGCGTTATCCGGCGCACCCAACTCATCCGAGCCCTTCGCATTAACCGAGGTGTAGACTCGGATAAAACGGATAAAGCAGCAAAGTATTTGTTGCGCGTAAGCAACAAATACTTTGTTGCTTACGCGCTAAAAATTGTACAAGTTTGCTGCGTTCTTATATTGCGAGCTGCACAGCAGTTCGCATTGTAGAGTCACACTGAGAAAAAGAAATGGTTGGATTAAGCAAATGCGCTTGCAAATTCTGTTAGTACAACAAATATGTTTGTTTCAATCTCCAAATTTTGAATAAATTGAAGCAAATATTCGCTTAATAAAACAATGCTTTATTTTTACCAAACAAATAACAGCTTTGAACGTATGTCACCGCGACTTTTGGGTAACCAATTTTTTTCCTCAGTGCAATGATTTATGCTTATATGGAGTTACTGTTAATTAACTACAGTATAATTATATTTAAAAAATACCTGCATTAACCGATAAAGTTAATGTTCATATGAAGTGGTGAGTTATTTTTTTAAATATATAATAGTACTTCACTTTGAATTGAGTATGTTATCCGCGTTATCCGAGAATTTACTCATCGAACGTACGGTCTCCCCACATTACCTCCGATAAACGGGGTTCTACTGTACCGAGGTATCGGCCCAATGCTAGTGTGGTTGAAAAGAGCGGTCAAGAGGAAGAGTTGGCGATGCCTCGCGCGATTCGCGCTCATATAGCGCCCAGGGAGACGATAGGGGTGTCGAAACGATCGAGCACAACAGATACGCGAATCTACGAGTGGCCGGTACCGACATAAACTCCGTACAGCTGCCACCACACAGCACCACTGCTAGCCCCTTGTTCTTATATTTTTTTAATAACGAGTGTCACGCAGCCAGTCAGTCCAAGCGTGTTGCTGTAACAGCGAAAAAGAACGGCCCTCGGCTTAACTATGCTACTTTCTCCCAGTTTTTTTTTCTTTTTCTTTTTCCTCCCATCATAGTATAGCTTCGATCGTTTATCCACTTACTTACCCTCCCCTCGATTTTCGCTGCACACGATTATAGACTGACGAGAGAGAAACATAGGATGGAGGAGAAGTGTGGCAGCGAGGGGGGTCGCGAGAGGGAGCGAGGAGAGCGATCGTGTGCGGGGCAGGGTTTATGGCGTCAAGCCATGTGCAAACCGCCGGAGGTAACGGTGCTCTGCAAGCTTGTGGACTGCCTCTGCCTATACCAACGTCTGGGAGTGTGAGGATCGATTATTCGTGTTGGATCGGCGAAACCGTGGCGAGCGCCCTAGGTTGGCTTATCGTTGTACGGCGACGGGGCCCTTACGTGTATCGCGACAACGTCCAACCTGGACGCGGTCATCGATCAAGTTTGCAGCTCTCGCTGGCTCGGTTTCTCCGGAACATATACCTGTATCGAACGTACCTACGAGAATCGGGCTAGTATGCGAAATAGCGTGGCAGAACACTGCTGGAGTGATCCACCGCAGGCTATGGCCCAAAGGCACGGGACCGTTCCCTCGTCCTCTTCGTCCCTGGTCGTAGCTGGTGGCCTTAACGCAGCACACAGGAAAGTCTGACTCCATTCCATATCGAGGTGGAACGTTTCGCGATCGTTAGGCAAATTCAACGAACTGAGGCTAGTACGTAGTACGAGACCGTTCACCTGTGCAGCGAATGGTTTCTCCTGTGGGGGGTCTTGTGTGTATGCATTCGACGTCTCGTTTTGTACGTCATCCGCGCTTGTGACTGTCACTGGTCGCTGAATACGTTGCACTTGTAGGAAATAATCGCGCTATAAAAGAAGAGAGGGTATAGAATGTAACAGAACGTTTGGGCGTACAAGCGCCAGCGATTCCTAGCCGTAGTTACTAGGTATGGAGTTTAATCACGCCACAGCTGCTGTAGATACATCTTATAATGCTCGGACATGCTGTTCGTCTACACGATCTATCTACGTAATAATAAAGTACATATCGATTGGAGACTCACACGAACACTCGGAGACACTGACAGTCTTTCGTGTAGGCATGAAGGTTTGAAGGCATGAAGACATGCAATGAGGACTTTCGTTTTCCGACTTAAAATCTTCGTGCATATAATCTATGTATGGTATAATTATAAACAAACAAAAATCATGTTTAAAAACGGTTAGTAGATTAGAGGTTGAAAGCAAATGTCACAAAGTCAATGCGAGCGCGTGAGCCACAACATCCGATAGTTATCTATATAGTGGAAGCTCCGTTAGTCGAGCTTCCACTATAATGTCAAGTGCGCTGACAAATCCGGCACCCCACTAACCTAGTGCATAATTCACCGGAATTAACTCCTGCAGCATTTCTTCGTTGCTTTCGTTCCTGGATACGGGTCTCTGTTGCTGCGTTAGCACAGGTACAGAAAACGATCATTAAACTTTGTTCTGTATACTTAGAGCATCTTAATATCACTAGAAAAAGCGCGACGATATAACTGAATAGACCAATGTTAGAGCAAATTAGGTCATCGGAAAAATACCCCACGTAGAAAAAAGTCGTATGGGAAAGTGTATTAAATTGAGTACAGGTGGAATCTGGGGAATAGAACGGGAAAGAATATTGGGTGGAGTATAATCTGAATATCGGGTTTGTTCAGTTCCCAGATTCATCCCATACACTTTTTCAGAGTCTTCGCCAGCCTGCGTACGACCCCGAACATTTTCGTGCAATCAATTCCATACACTTATCCAGACTCTTTCCCAGTCTATCTATCTCATACTATTTTCCAGACTCTTTCCCATCAACCGCGTAAAATAGGAATTTTTTCATGTTTGTACGGTGGTTGGGAAAGAGTCTGGGAAAGAGTCTGGAAAAGTGTGTGGGGTTGATTGCACGAAAATGTTCGAGGTCGTTGGCAAAAAGTCTGGAAAAGTGTATGGAAAAGGGATGAATCTGGAAACTGAACAAAATCCATACGCAGATTATATTCCACCCAATATTCCCATATTCTACCCGTACTCAATTTAATACACTTTCCCATACGACTTTTTTCTACGCGGTTACATCTCAAATTAGGTTATCGAAAAAATACATCTCAGTAGACCGATATTAGAGCAAATAAGGTTATCGGAAAAATACATCTCCGTAGACCAATATCCGGTGCTAATAAGGTTATTGAAAAAGGACAATTAACAAGTGTAGGGAGGGGAAATTCTGGCTCTGGGTCTGCGTCAGCGCGTCTGCGTCTGCGTCTGCGTCTGCGTCTGCGTGTAAAACCACTGCGATAATGCTAAATTCAAGCACGCAATACAAGAGACCATCATGTGTCTAGTTCACAATGGTAGTAGATAACTAGTGTTGTATTTCGGTGCAATCTCGACGATCTTGGTAGACACTATTTTGTCGTTACTACACGAAATAGTCGCGCTTCCGGGTCGAATCGTGCGAACACAGACCAGAATTCTCATAAATATGTTATTTCCCTTGGGTGAGATTATTGCGATCTCTACTTCAGCCGGTCTTCTATTCTAGCCCCTGCATCTCATACCTTACATTTCAGAACTGTAGTATAACTACCCTGAGAATCGTATACGGATCCACGAATGTGCGGTCTCTGGGGCAAATTCTCTATCCGCCGAGTATGCAGCAACGCACATTGATCTTTACTACTATGGCGTAAGCCCTACTACACTATAGTCTAGTATTATGTCTATAACGTACTTCTGGATTCGATTCTCCTCTCTTGATCTCGCTAGCGCAACTATCAAAAATTGTTCTCCGGTAATTGCTCGATTTTTACTTGACTGTTTTATGATTGACCTTGCTGCAGTTACCCGGAAAGTTTCTCCTTTTACAAGAGAGAAAGATCGAGCGTATTTTAATCTGGTCTGCAGACCACGTTGCTATATCGATGCATCCATAACTCTTCTTCTCAGAAGAAGAAAATTATTACTTTTCTTAGTTTTTATCTAAAATAAAATACACATAAAAATATTGTACATTTGCATTGTTCGAAATTCAGTTTATGTGCTGCATCTTGTGCAACCTCGTTGCTATACACTGGAACCCACTACACTAATAAATCTACCGATTCAAGATACACCAGATATTACGGGATCCTACAAAGAATCCATGTTTTATTCGATTTTGTCACAGTTCCCTCTACGAAGCCGCAATGACGGAAGGCAACATTTATATAAATACTATCTCCTCGAGAAGACGTTATTAACGACGAAAAACAATGAGAAAGTGATATGCAAATTTAATGTGCAACACTTGTATCCTGTTTTATGATAAATGAGCGTGATATACTTTCCAGTGCAGTTTTGTCTATATTAAGTATGACGCTTTATAACGCTTCGGGTCTAAATAGACGATTGTTATTAAAACTTCCAACGTGAAATGAGTAATGAAATTATACAACATTTTTTCATTGCCTCCACAGCGCAGTGCTAAAATATGCAAGTCGTAATTCATCCCTAAATTGTGTGCGTTTGTATGAAAAGCCCCCTTCGTTGAATTGTAGTATTCTAGAATTCGGAATTTTCGGATAACAGCCAAATTAACTTTTTTTAAATTTTCTTTGTTAATGTAGTCCGAGCGGTACAGTCCCGCAAAACGTGAGTTTCAGGGAAAAATTCAAACATTTCACGATGGAAACTCTGAAAAAAATCAACGATATGGAAGGTGTTGCAAATACCGTTTTTATGTAATATAATAATTCCAAAATGTTATTCACAAATTAACGATACAAATAGGTGTTCAATGAAATGAATTCAGCAACTTAACAATATTTTTGCATAAATATGATTTATGCAAAAATCATATTTATCGTTATTATTTTTCTCAATACGTGCGGATTTTTTCAGAATGTTTTGTAATCTTTCAAAATTGCGTTCATTCTATGTTCAAGTTGTGAAAAAACGCAATTTTCAAAGATTACAAAACATTCTGAAAAAATTCATATATATGCAGAAAAATAAGCGAATTATTGTTTGAAGGGAAATAGTTAAGTTGCCGGGTAATTTTTGTTCAATAATGATTTTTATCTTCAATTTGTTGATAGCAAATTGGAATTATTATTTCACAAAAACAATCTTTGCATCACCTCCTATATAGTTGATTTTTTCAGATTTTTATTCCAACGAGAAGTGTTCGTAATTTCCTCTGAAACTCACGTTTGGTGGAACTGTACCGCTCCGACTACGTTAAACGATTCTATACCTCGGATTCCGTCAAACGCAATTGGAATTTTACCGGAAACATAATTAAAAGTTCATTATTGAACATGGTTATACGCATAACTCCATACCGACAAAGTGAGTCTGTTTCATGCAGAGCGCCCCAAATCCTGTGTGTCATCCCCTGAAAAGTCCACGTCACGATATTTTCTTCATTCGAAGCGATCGATATTGGGCGAATCCTATTATTGCCATTTATTCCATTGTTGCCCTCTTATTCGTGTTGTGATGGATCGATGAGGCAACCAAGTTCGCACGCAATCGGCGAGCGCAGCGACAGCTCTGAAGTAAATCGTCGCTCTCTTGAAAAGTTGGTGAAAAATGATTTTTTTTTTTATTGAACTATCGAAGTTGTTGACATGTGAGTTTTATATCGCACTGCGAGTGGGACTATTGTTGTCGGTTTGTTCGAACCGTGATTGGTCGGCGAGGATGGGGCTCGCGTGGCCAAGTTCGATAGAGTCATTCAAATTTGACAGAAACAAATTTGGTTAACGGGGGAAATACATAGAAATGGTCGAAAACGACGAAAAATTTCGAGATTTCGTTTCAACGGAACTACTCGATCAATCGTTTTCAAATTTTTAGGGTATTTTATTGTACATTAGAAGGCATGAAAAACATTTTTTTATCGGATAATAAGTGTTCATCAGCAGCCTGCAGCCAATTGTAGCTAAACGAATTTTCCCCGTGATGTCGAATTGCGGCGGCTCTAGTTTTCTTTTTTTTTTTTAATCAGAAACAAATAATTCAAAAACCATTACATTGTATATGAAAGTACGCTGTCGATAAACCACGAAAAAGTTTAAAGAATTGAATATTGTAATAATGGCGGCACTCAGAGAAAAAAAATCGAATTTTCACCGAAAATTTTTATGCAAAAAATGATTGTTAAATTAATTTTTTTTATAGAATATGGAGGTTTATTGACAAGGGTTTGCAATTATGTATCTAAAAACCTTTGGTTGAAATGAACCGGATGAATAGTTTTTTTTTTAACGCTGGAGCATATTTCGAAAGTGTAGTTTTGAGTAAATCGCGTTTAAAGTTTCGGGTAAAGAAAAATCAAAGTCGCTGGTACCTTGTAGTTGTTCAAAAGATTTCAAAACGATTGGTCGAGTAGTTGCATTGGAAAAAAATCCCGAAATTTTCCGTCGTTTTCGACCATTTCTACATCTTTCCCCCCTTAAGGGCGTGCACTGCGCTCCCCATTGTCCACTAATCACTATTCCAAAACGTTCTTAACTCTCAACTTATTACTTTACTGCTACTTATTTTACTCCCAGCTGAATATTTCGTACCAAAAGCGCCGCCAAAAGGAGAACGAATGGTAGGGCTCAGAATTGCGAAATTTCATTATTGCGAATATAAAAATTACGAATAATAAGTTATCCGAAAGTTGTATGTGCGAGAGATCGCTAACATGAATAACTGTATTGCCAAACGATGAATACGGTTATTGGAATACTCGTTTAGGTACTCAAAAATTACTATTTAAACAATGTGTATTTAGAATGAACAAAATATATAGATTGAAATGATACAGAAATGTGTGATTTCAAAAATGACAAATGACAAACATGAGATATTTGTAATGACCTTTATTTTCCTAACAATAATAACCAGTATAGCTAACAGAAATGTGTCGAAAATAAAAATTTCAAATGACTAAAATTTAGATACGTGAAATTTAAATAGTGAACAGAAAAGGCGAAAATCGCTCAAAATTATGCAAACCATTTTTTTTTTTCGTTTGCCATTTCACTATTTTGACCATGAGTCGTTTTGATATTTCGCTATTTTTATCATTCGCCTTTCAGTCCGTTGTTCTCATGAATTCAAAATTCTAGACTTTCTTAATATCCACAATTGTAGAATTCGACAGTTCGAATATGTAGCGTTCGACTTTTCGACAATTCTGTAATTCACTCCTTGCAATTTTGTCCAATCTAATTATTGTTTCCGATCTAAGTTTCTTGCGACATAATTATGTCCGCAGTTTTTATTTCTTACCTCAGACTCCACTGAACGTTCGTTAATATTAACACTAGGGGTTGTCGTGGCTCGCGCAGCTCAAGCTTTCGCATTGACATTATAAAATAGTTTTTTTTATCTCCCAATCGTACTTTGAAAGGATGAAGGATTCAAGTATGTGAATCACCAACTGAGTATCCAATCGACAGCACTTTAACATTATGTAGACTCGTGATTTGGTCCGATCCAAATTTTGATTGTCCAAAACTTTGAACAATAAAAAAAAGTCTAAAAAATCAGTCGATCAAGAAAGTCTTAAAATTGTTCTATTCATCGCGTATAATAAAACAGAGAACGGTCTATTGTCGAGCATGTCTGATGCATCCTCAAAGAATAAAGTCGAGGAAAAGGAGCAGTGTATGTTGAGAAACCGCGGGCCGCAGGCCGCAGGCGGTCGCTTTGCGTGGATGATCGTTCTCCCCATTCCACACGGCTTGTGTTGTTCGTTTCTCGAGCTTGCCGTTTGGGCGGGGGATCCATCGTGATTCCGCTTCATCCGACGACCGGACAATTCCGTGCACGTCTTCGAAAGGAACGAGAACTCGTGCCAAAAGAAAAACAAATAGAGAAGATCGTGAGGAGTGGCGGTGGACGAGACGGAAAGGGGTTGGACATGAAAACAGCGAGCGCCGAGAGCTGAAATACCAAGAGTAGGCTAAATAAGGCAGCAGGTGGTGGGCCATCGGGGTTGTGGCCAACGGTCGGGAAGTGTGCGACAAGGACGCTCGCACATCCAGAGAGACGAAAAAAAGTAGTGAGGAAGAGAAGAAAGAGTTGGAAAAATAGAGAAGAGCCGCCACCGTAGCACGTCGGTACGAAGACAAATGATGATTGCAACAAACTTCCGAAGGAGCGTGTAGGTATATAGCGATCGTTGTATGTACACGATACACGTAGGTATACCATTGTGCGCAGTGTGATACGGGGCATTCCGGTTCCAGTATGGGATCGGGAAAGGGGGAAGAAAAGTATACTATATAAAAAAAATATATATAGCGAAGCAGGAAAAGAGCAAAGAAGAGGAGAAAGAAGACAGGGGGCGCAATCTTTTCCCGATGGCCCAGACGAGTCGTCCTTACAAAACCCACGTGAGCAGCAATGCAGTATCGCAGCTACAAGCCGGCAGTCCCTTCTCACATTCTTATAACTTACAGCTTATAACACTTACATTTTCTACTCGCATCGTTCGCTGCACGTCTCTCGCAGCTATACACAATTTCCTCCGTGTTAACGCGTGCGAGCTTTTTTCCTCGTTGTATATCCACATTGAAGCTCCCGGGGCTTCTCGTTTCCGTCGCGACTAAAATTCAGAGGAAATATATTCCGGCTGGAAGAGATCCGTTCACATTCTGGCCGTACTCTCGACTCGTCATTGAAATCCTACAGCGATAAATGTACGGGCTCTCGCGACCTCGAGACCATTCGCAGCGGCGCGTCTTGTCTCCCGGAAGACGTAAACGTGTAAACGCTCCCTCTTCCAGGGTGTGTCACAGAGATATAGTAATATCGATGGCACACAATGAAAGGTAAACGCCTCAATAAACGGTCGTCTTAGAGAACAGGATAATTAAAAATTACACTTCTCATGCTAAGATGACCTTTTTGTATTTGTGCACTGGGAGAAGGAGTAAGTAGTAAGTCTAGTAAAAATGACTATATAGCTTGAGAGATATTACCATAGCACATAGTAGTAGGGCGTCATGGCGCCACACCTATGGTAGGAAGTACCGGCTTTATAAGAATTTTTCTTACATATTGTGGTAAAAATTCTTGGATATTCTGAGACTTTCTGCCATAGGTGGCGCCCTGGCGCCCTACTACTGTGTGCAATAGTAATTTTTTTTTAGACGATCGGTCATATTTACTAGGTCGTTCTCTCAGTGTGGATGTGACTGATGCAAAGTTTGGCTTCTCTACTTTTCGAAAAACATTTATCAATTCGTGTTGTAGGGTATAGTTTTTTTGCAAAGTTAAGAAACAATGAGGAAAGTGAATCGATTAGTACCCGACCACCGATTCCAGATTATGCTCCAGATACAACCAGGCATGCCCCTATAGGCAACCACCCGCGGATACGAGTATATGCAACTGTTTCAAACTTCATTTATTTTTTAAATTACGCAACGTTTGTGATAAATACTTCATGATAGACAACAGAATAAGATAACATTTTTTATACTATTGGGACATAGTCGATGATAATAAAAACATAAAAATCTTATTATCGTAAAACATAAAACAACGTCACACTAAAATTGTACCCTAATTCCAAATCCTCGTTTAGTCGGGCAAATGTAATACGTAGAACACATTATATAGTCACTTATTTGTCGAATGATTGCTGTAAATAAACGTAATAACAGGAGCCTCAACCGGATGTTCGAACGGCACCGACTCGACATTGAGGTTATGGCCGCTGAGTTTGGGCTGAGTTTGGGATGACTATTTTTATTTTATCCCTGTACAGACATAAAGAATTGCAATAACGGTTTCGCTAGTTATTTATTTGTTTCGTGTTCATAATTTTTTTATTTTAGGCAATATTTGCATCAGTGGTTGGAGACTGGTACATGGTCGGGAACTGTGGCGTTTACCTTATCAGCGTGCTCGCAGTTATGACTTGTCACGAGTGAACCCATTAGAACTATCGCTCCCTCGCCTACGCACTATATTTTTCTCTCAACGCCGATCTTCACCCTCCTCGCGGAAGGATTCATGTGCGATCGGTACTTTGCCACACGCCTAGCCACATGTGTTTTTCTCCAGGCTCGTACACAGCGTGGCGCTCCCCAGTTCTTATTAGCATAGGCCCCGAGGCGATCCACTCGAGACTTGGAATCTGCAAGAGGAGCCTCGCGACTCTTCTGCCCTTCCCTCGTCTCTCATTTCCGTTTTCTACTGCGAACGAGCGATATTCATATCCGCCGCCCTGTACTTGGTCGTTTCGAGCTTCGAGCTTCCCGCGGTGTTATTCGAACCTTCCAGCTACGAGGAAAATATTTGTGCTCTCTATATATAGTGCGTATCGTACCGCCACGTGTCGTGAGAGCACTCAATCTCAACGAGACGCATTCCCTCTGTCCGCACCTTGCTCGCAGACCCGTGCGTTTTCTCCGGTGCCGTATCGTCGCTGCTGTTCTCACCCTCGTTCAGAATTTTTGTGAAAGTCCGAGACTCCGCACTCGTATCATCTCCAGCAGAGTCCTCCGGCAAAGGGGTTCTGTCTCGCGTGCTGTGCACTCTCTCGGGCCGTTGATAGCTCTGTCTCGACTTGCCGAGCACGCCAGAAGTCACCCCTCGTCTACTCGCTACCTCGGCTCTTACCCTTCGGACTCCTTAGGGAGCTCGTACGTATTATCCACTGATACTACAGTACGTTATGCTGTACGCGCTGTTCGAGCTAGTGACGAAGGCCACAGGTTACGGCGCAGTCGGAAGCACGGTTGGTACGTCTTTCGGATGAACGGAGAGAGAGGATGAAGGAACCCGAAATCACCACTACTACCATATTCCAGACCACGTCCAGTGAACCGGACGATTCAGTTATCGTCAATTAAATCCTTCAGTGGGCGTGGGAGGTCTCCAAGGTGTTAGGTCTCCCGGGATTCCTAACTGAAATAACAAAGAATTGCATTCGTCATGTACAAATTGATTTCCGGAGCGACTTTGGTCAACCTCTTGTTAGCACGAGGTAAGCATTTTCTTCACCATGGATCAATTCAAAGGAAATCTCTTGTTCATGAATGGATAACATCTCTTGGATAGATGAATTCTGTCGGATTGTCTCGGCGGATTACCACCTCGCTCCTAATGGGAATGATAAAATAAGGCCTAATCAAGCACTCTTAGATATTGATTACTTAAACAAATACGATTTCCTTTTATCATGATATTTCATCAAATGTGTTACCGAAAGTAATTTTTTCGAAAGCTTCTTTAGAATTGCTTCGTCGAAAGAAATTTTTAAGTACTTGATGGACATTTAAACATTTTTTGGAGAAAAATTGGTGTGCTATATATATATATATATATATATATATATATATATCTCTTCGTATCTTGGCATTTTCTGTCTCGCTCGAGCGGAAGCGCGACCTGTATTCCCGGCGCCCATTCTCACCAACTCGTCGTTTTCTCACCAGCAGAAGCATAGTCGCCAACCGGCAGCACACCTTTCCTTCTGTTGGTACGAAATCCTTCTCACGTACTGCTGATTTCATAATTTCGGCATCTTGCCAAGCCCATCCCTCTCCCTCGTTTCCTTCCCTCATCCTTCCGCATCATTCGTCCTTTTTCGCGCCGATGCTACTTTCCTCGTCCCCGGTACGTGACTCAACCTTCGCTGAAATCGAGATCGAGTCGAATGCTGGAGGAGGTTGTCACTCTTTTTCTCACCTCGGTTGCCTGGATTATTCAGGTATTTAGGTGTCGTTATCAGTTATAAATATAGCACTTTTCATACCATGCAACCGGCCCACCCTCTAAAGTCAATGACTGCGATTCCTAACAATCTGGAGGTTGAATTTTTTAAATCTTAACTAAGGCAAATCTTAGTTCAACGTATTTGGTATTTTTACAGACATGGGTTCACGCTTTATTATCATTTTTGTATAACTTAAAAAATGTTCATCGCAGAAAAATCCCTAAAGTAGTACGTTGTGATACGAGTGTAAAAAAGCGGGCTTTGGACGAAGATTGTGAAGTTTACAGCACGATCCGAAAACAAGTGCTATCTGTAATACGAACTGAAGATGAGTGCTATGAGATTCACACTCTTCGTCGACCCAACCGCTTTTTGCACTCGTGGCATATACTACTTTTGGTTACAAATGCACAAAAGTCCCTCTTTTTGTGCCTGTAAGGTCTGCGATAAAGTAACTCGTGTGTCCGAAAGAAAATGCCGCCGATTTACTCAATCACAGTATGTTTCTCTCATGTGTTACAAATTTTACAGATTTTACAGACAGTGACAAGGGGATTTTTTATGCATGTGTTACAAAAAATAAATTTTAATCGACACTGAATGCATCTAGAATGTACGGGAAAAAATAGATTTCAAAAACTCCAGGCGTAGTCCGGAATAATAAATTTCTTTCCATAAACCTAGTTGTTCAGCTGCTGGGATTCTTCCAAACTATCTATTGCGTTGTATTAAATATCATTCAATGTTGCAGACATCCAGAAAGCGTAAAAAGAAAATGTAGCCACGGGGACTCCTGACGCGTTCCCGAAGTATCTTTGAAATAGCAAGGTCCCAATGTGTTCCGTCAAGAGTTTTCAAACCCAAATTTGTACGATATATTTTAAACAAATTATTTATGTTATCCCTGATACGTAGCGGGGCAAAGAAACCATTAAAAAATTTGCTCATTGAAAATGAATATTGAGTAACATGAGCTTTATCGACAATGACTATCAGATTTTAATAAGTGTCAATGCGTTCGAACCGTTGCTGTCTTCAGCACCATTATAATCCATCGCTTGTAACGCACACAGTATGCCAAAAGCCGTCTTTGTACGTAATTCGAAAACAAAGAGAAAAACCAACTATTCCGGAATACTGCATTGATAATAATTTTTTAATGTATACATTTCTTTTCGTTTAAACATTATCTGGATGCTGGTAGTAATAACGATTGTATACATACGCATGGTTTATATTCGCCCAGTTTACGTTATCATTGTCACAATTTTTAAGGCGAATGTTATTATTATTATTTAATGTTATTGTTGAATGTGGTTATTCGAGTGAATATAGGTCGGCTGGTAAAGTCGGCCGAACGCTCGATATGGCACAGTTGAACTGTATTTTATATTACAGTAAACGTTCACGTATTATAGTATTTTATATTATATGTGTCATGTTTTCCGTAATTCTAACACTCGACTGCAATTTAATAATATGTGTGAGTTGCGTTCTGATTAGCATTTTCACTGTATCTCGGCCAAGGAATTTAATCTCGCTCTTTCATGTTTTCTTCGGGTGACGTTTCATCAAGACAATGTCCAATTGCGAATGTAACCGAGAATCAAAGCCAAAAGTATATTAATGGAATAAGTTCCATTAATATACTTTTATCTTTGATTCTCGGTTACATTCGCAATTAATAGCCGTTTACTATTTCGAATTCATAATTTACTCCATATGTCCCTGACGGACCGTAGTAGCGTAGTGAAATAAGAATTCTGACTACATTCGTTAAACTGGCTTACACTCACTCGAGTTACAGATATCACAGACCGGTCGCTCTTTGTTTCACCACCTTGATATTCATCGCAGAAAACCAGATGCTCCAGCTTTAATCATTCAATATATCGCCCTTTAAATTTAATAATGGCCGGATATGATCCTTATTATTCATGACTTAGTTTGAGTCATCAATTGATTTATATGATATGAATAATGATGAGCAAGGTAAAAGAATGAAAATTAATAGAGTAAAAATTATTTGCCATTGATGACTTATGATTGTCTATCTAAAATTAATGAATCGAAAAATGAATTCAGGTGACCCAGTCCAATATTGGAAATTCAAGAATCGGATTATATTCGTCGTCCTTTCTCCCTTCTTGTTTGACTGAATTAAAAATGATAATATTAATGTATGTCAATCGTGACGACGTAATGAAGAAGATCAAAATTATTTAAATGGAATTATTCGGTAAGTTGATAAGAAAGTTGATAAGAAATATTACAAGAAACATTACATATATTCAAAAATATTACATATTTACAGAAAATATTACAAGAAATATTACATACATTTATGATTTGAGACTGGAGTAGAATTTGCAAGTTGTACTACGAATGTGTCTTACAATTGCAAATAAATAAAACTCGTCAGGAATTTTTTTAATCTCACTTAAATTACCTCAATGTTGTCAGTACAAGTTACCATACAGCTTCGGATTTGTGAGCCTCCGTGTTTGTAACAACCGGCACCGGTCCATTGTATTGCATCGGGTCATATTCACCACTTTCAATCTAATTAATCAGTTAGTAACATAGCGCTAGGAACTAATTGTTTTTTTAGACGAACAATCGATAGCAAATACAAAAACTAGCTGACACCTACCCATCGCTGTGTTAGAATTTCCACACTGGTAGTTCGTTTTCCCGCCTCCTTTATTCGACTCGCGCTCTCTACAAATTGCATAAGCTTTGGTAAGGGAAAACCTCCCGAAATAACACGGTACGAATGTTCTCCACCTGTGAATGCGATGTTCGGCTAGAATACAGGTGACACGGATCTCGAATTTAATTAACGTAAAAGAGAAAGCGTGTTCGACGACTTCGACGAGCAGCAAAAACACAATAAATACAGTGAATACAGTACCACAATAAACCCAGTACGCATCAGTCTCCCGCGAGATTTTCATCACAGGTTCGTGTACACTGTAGAAGGCATATAAGCAATATAGCTATACTACAAGTATTTACCGAGAACTACTGTGCGCGGGTGAATGTCCGTACATATAGGATAGGCACATAGGAATGAGCTGCATCACCGACAGTCTCTTTATTACTGTTTGATACCCGATGATATATAACCCTGCCATTTCGTACCGACGAATGAATATAAAGTTGACGAGAGTTCGAATGGAACAAAGGTAACGTTGTCACGAGCGTACGATACATGCCGTCGGAGGATTCATACGACTGCACACATAGCTTATCCTCCTCGCTCACTAATTCTCGTTGTAGCTTGTATATATATATATATACACACATATATATAACCAATGCAATATCGATTGCCTCTCCAGTTCCGGCCGTCTGCCCGGTATACATTTCCCCGTCAACGAGCCCGTAAAAAAGCCTCCGTAGTTTCCGCTTTAGCGGGATAAAAACAAAGGGTAATTAATGAGAGACGAGCAGCCCGAGCGTGATATCCATGGGGATGAAGGGAAGTTGGTTGGTGGAAGTGGTGGTTCGACCAAGAGCTCTGCCATTACAGCTGGGTACGGGCAGCAGCATCATTAACGTTACGAAGCCCCCCCGTACGCCCCCACCGCTTTCTCGCCACCATCATCACTATCTTTTATCTCGCTATATCTATAGCTTTATCTATTCGGGGATGTACGCTGGAAGCTCCGTCGAGCGATGGCACTCAATACAGTGGCATGATTAATGGTGCCAATATGCATGCTTGTAGTTTCCCTACTGAGTTTGCATACCTGCGCAGTCGGCCGGTCCGGAATTCAGAGGCCGGGCCCGCAAATTTACTGCGCGGGCGAGTGAGGACCAGCAGGTGACTGTCGAGTAACGGAGAGTCCACTGAACGGACACCGAGATGGACGGAGAAAGCCCAATGTGATGAGGAGCCGTAGTTCAGAACGCCGACCGCTTCCAATGAACGCATGCCGAATTCCAGGGACACCCACTAGTCGTCAAACCCGTTGAACAATCGTCACGTGATGATACCCGCCTGCCACTAGCTATTTCATGTCTATGTCGCTGCATTCAGTCTCGTCGACTAATACGGCACGGAAGGTTACATATATAATCTATACCGGTGGGTACACAAGACTGGAGAATGCTCCATCCGACCAGATGCTTTAGATATATACCGCTGTCTCCCGAGAATGCCAAACGGAATCTCTGTATCGCCGTTGGTCGGGCTGCCACGGAGAAATGTCCGATATCGCGCGACCTACTCTCCTGCGGCGCGCAGTGGCTGCACTTCAGTATAGATTTATTGTATCGCCGTCGTCGCCGACCGAGAGAAAGGGATACTCAGCTGCAAGCCCAACTGACCATAGTCATGAAGTAGCCTCCCTCTGTGCTGATTTATTCGAGCTCTAATTCACCCAGAGGATACTAATCCCTTTGGTGTATCGACTGGAGAACCTATCTTACTGCCTCTTGATAAGCTCTCATATTCACCTGAATCGTGAAGCGCTGGATAATCCGTATCGAGAACTATTCAGACTGCAAACTGGGGCATGATTTTCCGGACAATGGGGTCGCCTGGCACAAAGCTAAGAAATGTAGGGGAGACCGGGGCAAAATGGGACAGTGAGGACAAAACTCAATTTTCCCAATAATTTTTTGATGCCCCACTTTGTCCCAACGATATATCCGGATTTTCAAACCCGTTTTGCCCCACGTACCATCATCGCCACCATCCCAAAGTTATTGGAGAATTGAGTTTTGTCTCATTATCCCATTTTGCCCCGATGTGCCATTTTGCCCCGCTCTCCTCTAAGGGAAGCTCCGGTTGTTGGATATGGGCGTGTCCACGAATCGGATACGTCAATAAAAGAAAAACCAGGGGACGTGTTTCGGGGCTTCCGTGTTAAAGGAAGGTAATAGTTGGTACGTGTCCCATTCACGAACAGACTCTGCACGAAGACCGGCCAGAGATTTATGTATGAAAATATGAGACCATTTGATTTTGATATTCTTTCGGAGAACCCTCGTCACAGTCGGATGACTCCGAACCGACTCGCCGTGTCCAACCACAAATCCGGTCTCGCCTCCCTACGTTAGCTACACCATTCTTGCTATTTTTTTTTCTCTGAATTCCAACATCGATTACTATCCGCCCGATGCACGGAGGCTCCGCGCGTGTATGTATACACGCATGGGCGCCGTTCTTATACAAAGTCCCTCGCAACGACACAACCCGATTTTTCGTTTTCGTATTCCCCTCTCTCGAAGACGCAAGACGCAACAACACAGCCCGTCAAATCCCGAGAGCTAATCGAGCTTGCGCGGCAGCAATTCCTGTCCACCGAACCCACCATTCATGGCCTAAGACTCCGTGAAACATTTTTTTTGCGAGGCATAACCGTCGGAAGAAGGTTATTATCCGGCAATCTCCCCCGAGAGATGAGAACCAAAACTTCGTCCCTTTTCGTGATTCTCCGAGGTTCCTTCCGCCCTTTTCCCCGCCGTCCCGGTAATCCTCTTTTCTCGTTTCTGGCTAAACATATTCGCGTCATTCCTCTTCGTCCTCTTCGTCCTTCTTTCGCTGTTCCCGGACAAAAAATCCACCTTCCGAGCGTGTGCCATACTGGCATACCCTGTCGGAGTCTTATATCTCGAACGAGGGGTTTCGTTGTAACCCGGAATAAAGATACAAAGATTCCTACCGAGGGCCGACGGTGGGGTACGCAGGGATGGAGCTACATTTGCAATGATAAGCTCCACGGCACACGGTATACATAGTATGTAAACATAGTAATGCCGCGCAAGCCCCCTCTAACTTTTTATACCCCGTGTCTACACGTAGAGAGAGCCCCGAGCGAGAAAATCCTGCGAATCTTGTTAACTCAGCGACGTATATTGTACCATCGGCAGAATTATTATCTTAGTCTTTCTGCCGTCATGATCTCTCTTTCATTCTGCCATCCACAATTCTTAAAAGTGATTCTGCTCGGTGATTAAAAAGGGAGGCACATCATTTTGCAGAAACTACAAATGGCCCAATCTTCGCATGGCCGAAAATTCATGGGTCCGAACGCTCTTCATCCGAATAGTAATACTTCTGAAACTTTACTTTTCCGAATCACAAGCTGCCGAATCTTTAATTTTCCGAATCGACAAATTTCTGAAACTTTATTATTCCGAATCTTCATTTCAGCGAAGATTACTCTTGGGGAATAATAATTGGCTGAACGTTATTCCTCTGAATCATCATTTAACCGAACGTCATTTTTTTTTTCGAATACTAATTTCACCGAATTTCATTGCCCCGAATCGTTAAATATCCAAACGTCAAGTCGCCGAATCATCATTTTTCCGAATAGTATTTATCCGAAAAGTCATTTATCTGAAAAAACATTTATCCGAAAAGTCATTTATCTGAAAAAATATTTATCCGAAAAGTCATTTATCCGAATTGAGTCGTACTGAATCTCTGGGATTCGTATTCACTAAGACTAGACTAGACCGGGCTAGTCATATTATTTAGTTTCTTTATTCGGTCGAGTGGCGATTTCGTTGATTGACGATTCGGACCAAAGACTTCTCTGATAAATACTATTCGGAAGAATGACGATTCGGCAACTTGACGTTTGAAAGTTTAACGATTCGGGAAGAATGACGATCGGTGAAATAATTATTCAGAAAAATGACGTTCGGTTAAATGCCGATTCGGAGGAATAACGTTCGGCCAATTACGATTTCCGAATAATAACGTTCGCTGAAATAAAGATTCGGAATAATAAAGTTTTGGAAATTTGACAATTTGGTAAAATAAAGTTTCGGAAATTTGACAATTCGGAAAAATAAAGTTTCGTAAATTTGACAATTCGGAGAAATAATGTTTCAGCAGTTTGACTATTCGGATGAAGTGCGTTCGGATCCGTGACTTTCCGCCATACGACGATTCGGCCGATTGTAGTTCGGCAAAACGATGTGGCTCCAGTAACGAAAAATATTTGTTTCCCTTCGACATGCCATTTTTCCGAAGCAGACAGTTGAATACAACACATAGTGCACTGTTGTTAACGACTTTCCCAACAAGTGCTTTACCAATTTTTGGAAAAAGCCAGCTTGTTACGGCTTCTCTTAACTTGTTTTTCCTCTCAAAACCGACTACGTTGCCAGTGAAGCATGGTAGCCCAGTCGAAGGTGGCGGAAGAAAAAGGGACGGAAGGATGCGTCTGTGACAGTTCTGTTGCGACGAGGGAATCGAGCTAGACAGTCGTCGACCGTGCGCAGTGCCACAAGGGATGTACGAGGGTTTAATGAAATTCATTACGATCTCGTAGAGAACCGTTTTCGACTTGGTCGTTCTTCACGGGCTCCACCGGGTGGTGTACGTTATTCGATGGAACAGAACACGGCAGTGCAGGAAGGTCTCACTTGGAGGCACCGAACGCGAAGGCAAACGCTGTGCATGGCGCAGAGAAGGGTGGAATTGGACAAACAAGAGGCACGCGACACTGAGCTTCATCACAGTGGCTACAAACAGTTATACATTATATGCTCCTTCAAATAGTGATATTTTACGTACCGAGGAGTGGAAAGGAGAGCGCATAATTGGAGGCTTGCACGGAAACATCAAGCCGCTCTGGTGATGTCGAAACCTTCCAATGCAGATTTCAGCATACACGCACATGTTGATGTTGTCGTTGTAGGTTTACAGGTGTGCACCGTATCTATGACGGGGGAAACTATTGCTGTTTATATACGACTTTCCAATGCACGCGGCAACGCAATTAGTCATAATTACTTCCAAATCAGGGCCCGAAATGTGCGGCTCAGTTACTCTGGCGTAATCAAAACTCGTGACTTTCTCATCGCATTTGTTTTGGCGTGAAATTAACTGAGCCGAAATTGCAAACGAAATAATGTTGAAAACTCGTAGGAATGGCTTTGAAATGAAAGCTGCGTGTTTAATTGCTAGCTCAGGGTTGAGTGCTTGCTTGTATTATTTGGAGTTTAGTTCCAACAGGCTGAAGATTTATGACGACATATTTAATAAAATGGAGGCTCCCGCATGAAAAATATAATGTGGAAATTGTAGACAATATACGTGTCTACGATAAATGAGCTGATTCGACAATACAAATACACAATCAATGTCACAATATAAATCTACGACGTACATTTATATTGTAATATATTTACAAGAAACGTTCACACCGCATATTTCGGAAACTAAGCGGTTAATCTGTTTAAAATGTTGCATACATCGAGATTGATTTTTTTTTTATAATATGATATCACAAATGTATCTTTTAAGTGTAGATTGTCATAATCGCCTAGTCGCAATACCTCCGTAAAAAGCGGCTAAACCTCCTGTCGCCTACGCGCCTCTTATACTGCAAATAATATTCCCAGCCCATTTTTCTCGAATAAGTCTTGGAATCAAAATCGAACAGTCGACCCCCACTGTTTATTAATTATGCAGGAAAACTGACAGTTGGATACGCACGGCTCCTTCGAGAAAGATGTATTGGAAACTTGAACGTATTCTTGAGGTTGCATAAACCTTTAAATCCTCTCTTAAGATGGATTTAAAGTGAGATTTTTTTTCTCTTCGAGTTCAGCAATCCCAGGCTGCTTGTGCCATGACAGTTGAGACGAAGGATTTATTTTTCTTCGCCGGTGTAAGTCCGGCTGGTAGTAGCGTTACCTCGCACTTGCGCTAGCCAGGTCAAAGTCGATACCGAGCACGCGAGCCTGGCATTAAGACGCGAACGGGGCAACGGTATGTGAGGGTGGCTGGGCAAGGTATACGGGCGGCACGTTTCTTTGAGCGTAACGCCCGCCGGAAACGGCCTCTCTCGCGGTTCACTCTACCGTCCATTCGCTGTGTTCCTTCGCTGACCGCCGGCCCTGCTTCCGCGCAGAACCGCACCAGACATTAGGGCACAGTATTTCACGGTTTCTTACAGTCCCGTTTCCATTTTCAAGCGTGATAGAGCCACGGTATTCTCCGCTCGCTTAGGCGGCTGCTGTGTGCGGATCGGATGTGAAAAACAAGCTTGCGATGAAAAAACAGGAGAGGCACCGACCGCACGATTGTTACCTCTTGGAATTGTAACAACCGCAACGATTAACGATCATTTCCGAAAATTGATGGTCCCTCCCGAAGCGAGATCGCCCGGTTTGATATAACGTATATATATATGCGCATCAATAAAAACTTTTTAAAGTCGTAGTAATGCGTATTTATTAGCAACATGTTACATTGGTTATCGATCTTTCAAGTGTGTAACAAACGTCTTGGTGATTACATGAATGTACGGTAACGATATCTGCTAAGGAGCCCTTGACCTTGGCCCTTGAGCTTGATAATTTCTTTAGCTTATTTATTTATCTGTGATTTATGTAGGGGAGATCGGGCCAAAATGGCATAGCGGGGCAAAACGGGACTGTGAGGGCAAAACTCAGTTTTCCAATAATTTTTGGAGGCCCCGTTTTGTCCCAACGATACATCCGGATTTTTAAATCCGTTTTGCCCCACCTACCACCATCGCCACCATCTCAAAGTTATTGGAGAATTGCGTTTTGTCTCATTATCCCGTTTTACCCCGGTGTGTCATTTTGCCCGGTCTCCCCTAGAACAATATCAGTGCGAGTTTGTGTATGTATGTGGGCAGTATTGAGTTAGGCTTAAGTTTGATTTCCATTGTACATTCTTTGGAGGGTTTCGTGTATGGTGTGTAGGGTATTTGTACGTAATGGTGATGTGTGGTGGTCGTTGGATGCACAGTGGTTTGAGGTATTCTACGTTTTCACTTGCAAATCGCTGAGTGAGAGCTTTCAGTCAGCTCGTAATTGGTACTATTCCGGTTTTTTCGTGTAGAAGAGAGTTACGTGGGTTGAAGAGAGGGTTTGCCGGGTTATGTATGCGTGTGAGGGCCCTAAGTGCGCTTGTTTGGGCGGTTCTTATTTTCTGTAAGGCTGTTTCTTGGCAGATTAAGAATATCGGGTACCATACTCCATAATCGGACGACATATACATTTGTAAATACCGACAGCGTTAGGTGCGCGGTTGGTGTGCAGCTCTGGCGGTCCCCAAAGTCAAGCAGTACCGCTCGCGGTCAGTACTTGGATGGGTGACGGCTCGGCCGCGCGCTGGCTGGCGCATCGGATCGTGGAGCGGGAGGCAATTTTCTCGGAGATTGGTGATTATCCTGTATGAACACCAATCTTTGGGGAAAGAACCGTCTGTGTATGGCGAGGTTTTCCGCAGTTTCCCTGTGCCCTTGTGCGAATGTGACACAGTAAGGGGGTAAGTCGGCTGCGGACGCAATCCGGAGGGGAGGTGGGGGATGTAAAAGTGGAAAGACCCCGTACAGATGGAAGACAAATAATAAAAAAAATACATTTGTAAATTTGTGAGACGTGTTGGAAACCGATGTCCTGTTTTTTAAACGTGATACTTCTGAAGTGTGAGGCTCTGGAAGCTGTTTTGATTTTACATTGCTGGAGGTGGAAGTTAAAGTTGAGTTTTCAGTCTATATAGATTCCAAGATATTTTGCTCGTTCTATCGAACTTTTTAAAGTACCCTGCAAAAGCAGACAATTATTGATATCCGGACATCTCACATCCGAAACTTACTCTCATGACGCCTTTATTGTCAGGCCTCTTGTATTTATGTATGACGTCCGTAAAAAGTTGACGCTATGATCGACGAATCTGAGCGCCGAGATCATCCGCTATAACGGAAGGTGGGAAGATAGAGATTGCTGCAGGATGGTCGAGCAGAACAAGAGCGGTATTGGAATATAGTGCACCGCGAAATGGGGGCGCAGAACAGTTGGGGAATGAGATACTGGGGGAAGGGTTGTTTAAAATGGATGAGGTCTCGAACTTGCCACGAGTGGATTACCAGAGGGGCTCGCGGCTATCAGTCAAGTCTTAGAGCGGAGTGCTTCGACCGGAGCGGTGAAAGCGTATACGTAACCGACAAAAAAGTGGGGCGAAAGATAAAGAAAGAGTATAGAGGGAGACAGGGCGGACATGACCATAGTACGAAAAGCTGCCAGGCGAACGGAGTCTCGCCAGCACCCGTCCAGGATATCCGGAATATCGAGGTAATCCATATAGCAACAGAGATATTACGCCTTCCGCATGAGGGGGCAACGTTTTACGAGTTCATAAATTCTCTGCTTGCGTAATACAGTTAACAAGGGTACCTTACTATCGCAAGATCACCTGTTTCGTGCAGTAGGGGAAAAGTCGTGAATATGGCCTGGTCCACACATATCTGATTTTCGTATTAATAGGGGTAGGCCATATTCACTTCTTTTAACCTATCACTATGTACAGTCAACGTCATATAATTGCTAAAACTCAGTAACACTAGTAAACTAAAAGGCCCAGTTTATGGCGCTTCTACGCAGCTCTCTCACTTTAAGCGTGTAAAATCATAGGGATTAACAAGGAGGACTAAGAGTCGCAGTTTCCGACCCCCCGAACACGCGCTACCCATTGGCTGCATATCAAATGATGGGGAGAGCCGACTATGCTAGCGGTACCCCTGTCACAAACTGGGTCAGTGTCAGACACTGGGTCCTTTACTTTATATGTAATTTCATATAAGATGACAATGTCTTATTGCCAAGATCGAATGCTACACTAGTATATTTTTTTGGTTCGCGCGAAGCCCGCGCTCATCGCTCCGTTATTGGTGCTGCAGAACTTTCCTGACAAACATCAGATTCCATTCGCGTAAACTGCATGTCGAACGATCGAGTTGTTTCTGAGTTTGCTGCCAACATCGTATGCAACACTAGCATATTTTTTTGCAACATCGTATGATAATCTTTTGCTGCCAACATCGTATGCAACACTCGCATATTTTTTTGGCTCACGCGAACCCCGCGCTCATAGCTCCGCTCTTGGTGATGTAAAACTTTCCTGACACACGTCAGATTCCATTCGCGAAAACTGCATATCGAATGATCGAGCTGTTTCTGAGTTTGCCGCGTGCACGGAGACACAAACGTTGGATTTCGTATTATGCAGCGATTAACTTGGAAGAACTGATCTAGGGTACCTAATAACCCGCGTAGAAAAAAGTCGTATGGGAAAGGGTATTAAATTGAGTATGGGTTGAATATGGGGATTCGTATGGGAACGGGTATGGGTGAAGTATAATCTGCCTATGGGATTTGTTCAGTTCCCACATTCATCCCATACACTTTTCCAGTCTCTTTGCCAGCTATCGGGTACGACCTCGAAGATTTTCAGGCAATCAACCCCACACACTTTTCCAGACTCTTTCCCAGTCATCGCATACAGCCTCGAAAATTGTCGGTCTATCTATCACATACTCTTTTCCAGACTCTTTCCCACCAACCGCATTAATAGGAATTTTTTGAAGGTTGTACGCGATGGTTGGGAAAGAGTCTGGAAAAGAGAATGGGATTGATTACACAAAATTTTTTCGCCTGTACGCGATGACTGGGATAGAGTCTGGAAAAGTGTGTGGGGTTGATTGCATAAAAATGTTCGAGGTCGTACCCGATAGCTGGCAAAGAGTCTGGGAAAGTGTATGAGATGAATCTAAGAAATGAACAAAACCCATAGTCAGATGGGTTTTCACCCATATTCGTTCCCATACGATTCCCCATATTCAACCCATACTCAATTTAATACCCTTTCTACTCGTTCTTCGCAGTAGGGTAACAGTCGTGAATATGGCCTGGTCCATACATAATTGATTTTCGGATTAATACACCGATAAAAAAGTATAGTTGAATCAACTAAGTTTCGGGCAGGGACGTTCAAACAAATATTCAGTTGGTCGAACAAAATATTTTAATGACTCAAAAATATTTTTGTGAATTCACCCAACAAATTGTTGAACAAACCAACTGTTGACCAATTTTTTAGCTCTAACAACAAAATATTTAGTTAAACGTCCCTCCCCGAATCTTAGTTGATTGAACCGTATTTTTTATCAATGTCGGACTGGGCCATATTCACCACTCTCATCCTATCGATATATACAGTCAACTTCATAGAATTGCTGAAACTCAGTAAAAGTAGCACATGATAGTGTCTTGCTGCCAAGATTGTATGCGACACTAGGAGGATTTTTGGCTCGCGCGAACCCAGCGTTCCTGAAATCTTCCTGACACACATCAGATTCCATTGGCGGAAACCGTATGCAGATCGATCGGGCTGTTCCTGAGTTTGCCGCATGCACGGAGACACGAACGTTGCATTTCACATTCGGCAGGCATTAACTTGGAAGAACTGCTGTTTCATCTGTACAAGTGCGTAATTGGCTTTACCGATGATTTCATTGTCATCCCGATTTTGGCGCTGTGATGGGGGTGCGATTAGCGGAAACCGTGGCATGCTCCAAAGTAGTTAGGGAAACAATGTAGCTCGATGTATTCAATCGCTGCTTCCAGGCAGAGACTTTTTCATCCCTTCTGAAATCATCCCATGATTTTCTTTTTTAACCATCCGAATATTAGATAACAAATACGGAAAAACAATTGGAAGGACGCCTTGAAAAAAAAAACTGTCGAGAAGCTTGTAGCGAAGTTGACAGTAAAAAGTTAATGAAAAGCGGAAGGGCAAAACTGTTTCTGTCCGGAGAAGTCGAGGAGAGTTATACGAGGACACTTCGTCGTCGAGATGATAGCATGGCCAAATTGCAGTGGAGCACCCTGAAAAAGGAAGAAGCAGAGAAGATAAGAAAAGCGAAGCCGGTGGAGCGAGAGAACGAAGACCCGTGGAAGCGCGTTGCGGTGCTTTGGGCAATCACGACCGTCCCATTCAATTTAACCTCCTCCCGTGCACCGAAGGTTCGGGTTCGGTCGCGCGGGCCTCGTAGGGTGCCCGTGAGGTCGTCGTCGTCCCGCGGCGAGCGGCACCGAGGGGGGGGAGGCGGAAGGACGACTTTGAAATTTTTTAGCGAACGTTTCGTTAAGGGATTCCGAGACGGGACACGCCAACAGGGACCGTAGAGACAAAGAGAGACCGAGCCTCGGCATCGCGCGGCGATGTCGCAAAACGGGGTCGTTTCAAGCCCCTCGGGGTTTCGATGCGACGAGAGCGAACAGTACTACCGAAGTCACGTATAATATAGATACATATATACGGTCTGTGTCTTATTCACTCGTCCACCTCGGAGCATCTCATCGGGATCGCTGCGACTGCAAGAACCACCCTGGTCCACTTCTCGTTTTTTCCCTCGATTTATTTTACCAGGCGTACCGGATGAAGAAATCATCACAGAGAATTGTGAAAAACCGATGCGGAGAGAAAAGGAGGAAACAAAACGGGAGAGTGCATGACTGTACAGAAAAAGACCATTAAACGGCCAAAAAACTAAAGAAAATATTACGTTGGAGAACTGCGACGATGCAGGAGCGTCCTCTGGAAGCTCTGCGAGCTTAAGGGAAGGAGGGAGGTTTGAAATATTGAAAAAAATCGAAAACTTTTGTCGTTGCTTATATGTATAGTATCACGAGTTGAAAATATTTTACCGTCAAGTTTTGCATGACATTCGTAATATTACGGATGGAACGGCAAAAAATGCACATATGTCCATGCCCGGGGTCACCTGAGCGCAAATTTTGATTGTGATTTCGTCAAAACTATATTTTTCGATGGTCTGCACACAATAACTCAACAGCCAGATATCGATAGGGCATTTTTACCAAAGATAAAGCATATCACATTCCATAAACGGGACCTGAGAATCGATATAAATGGCAATAAATAAAACGTTTTTTTTCACGTCATTTTTTACCAGTAATTTTGATTAGGTTTCGTGGATAGAGCAGGGCATTGGGAACAATATTTCTCCTATGGTCGTCTACAGAAATTTTTGAGTCGTTCCCTTGGAGTCGCGTCGATATACACAAAGTACTTCTTTGCTACAATCGACAATAACAATGTTGGTAACAATAATAATATCAGGATTTTTACCGTATTTTACTCCTCGGTAATATCGCCATACATACTCACCAGAAGGACTATTATTTTCACTTTGTTGTAAATGATATAAAGTGACTGAATTTTCGGTCGAGCAAACCTTCTTGATCCCCTTAACCCTAGAACTCGTGTATCATTTTTTTCTGCCTTCCAACTCATGACGGGTAGATATCCACCCCACGGGTCCTATGAGCAGCAAATGGGGTTTGCCGCACATGAATCTCTTCGTTTTTGACTAAGGAAAAGAACGGCATGCGGTAAATTTGATTTTCTTAAAGTTTAGGGGGTGAAAATCACACTTAAAGCCCAATAAGTAACAAAAATGGGTATAAATCGCATTTTTGGCGCAACAAAAATTATAGTTTTTTTCTTATATGTCCCGATTTGCAAATTTCAAACGCCATTTTACAGCGGACACACCAGGCTATTAGGGACAAATAGTTCCATTATATTCCGCTCAAAAAGTTTATTTTTTTGGACATTTGAAAACGGGGACAAACAGAAAACTGACAATATAGAAAAGATCAATGAAAACATGGATTTTAACATTTATTTTTGATACATTGTCGGTAGTTAAAGATATCGATAATTATTATAAAAAAATATAAAAATTATAAAGATTATAAAAAATTATTAAATAAAAAATGGCGACTATATGCGTACAAATTACTTAACAACAAGTTACATTTGATAGATCTGACAAAAGAATTACACTTACACAAAAGACTAACGGGATATCCAGAGTAGGTGGATTTCCACCCCAAGCGCTTTGCGTTATCGTCCCGTGCAAAAACCAGCGATCAACTGAGACCACGATTGGCCTGCACACATGATCGGATAGTTGAACTAAATTATCATTCAGTTCAATTTCTACTTTAGAAGCCCAGTTTGAATATGGTCTGAGTTGGTCTTTTACCCCGTACATAAGTTCTAGGGTCATAAAAGCTTTACAATACTTGCATCGAACGAACGGCAGCGGTGAATGCGTGCGAATAAAAAATACTCGTCACAACCGCCCGCGTTCTCCCAATTCACCAAGGTGTACGGTGTGATAAAAAAAGCCGCAAGTGTTTAGTCTTTTGGAAAGAGGAACCTTGCTGATGTTCGTAAAAAGTAAATAAACAGCGGCAACGACAGCATTTTCCGTGCGAGACGTCGTCCCAACATCAAAGAGAAAGGCGGTCCGTTGCTGTGAATCACTCTCGGGGCTGGTGAGTGCCCTCTGTCGGATTCCACCATCACTATTTGTGTTCCGTGTTTCGCGCCGTCGGCCAGCTGACTCTAAAGAGTCGTCAAGGTATTCCCTGCCCTCCAATATTCCCGTGATTCTTTTTTATCCTCGATACACAAATCATTCACACCCCTCACATAAATAACTGGCCCGAGCATATCATACATTCCGTCTACTACCGCGAATCCCGTAACACCACCGTAGGGTGCAGTGCAGTTCGGAGTGAAGAGGGTCGCCAACCACATTGTCTCGACAGTTAATTTACTGACACGTAAACAGTGCGTTTATCATGAAATTTTCACCCGGACTCTCAGTTTCTTCCGCAGCTGTAATGAAGCAGTTGAGGCTCGGTTATTATCAAACTACTAATGTGTCGGAAGATTTTAGTATCCTACGGTGCCCCCATTCTCCGTGGAAACTTCCTCGCGCCCGTAACTTACGTACAAGCTTACGGGCAAGTACCTTATACAGGAGACAGGAGGGCTCTTATGACTCCAAACCATGCTCCGGTAGCTACATCGAATCAACGGCGTCTTGCCAAGGCTTTTAAGAAACACTTTTGGCTCTGGTGTGAGGAGTCTATATTCCCGGTATAAATTTCATTGGGGCGTGCGACTCGCACCGCCGCGAAGATACGTCGAATATTTCATAAGCAAGAACTCGTCCATTGCCTGAATTTCAAACGTTGCTCCTACGTTCGTTCGCCCACCGCTGCCTCTCTCCGCCTTTGCCTTTCTTGCTTCGTCTGAAAGTCTATTTTTCCCTCTAGTCTACCACCCTCGCGAATACACCCCGCAACCCCCAAGGCCCGTCCTCCCTTTCCGCCGTTTTTTCGATGCCTCAAACGGAATTCTTCTTTTCCCCGTACAATATAGCATGGCTTCCTCGCTTTATATCGTGGACCTCGAGCTTTTCGAGCTTTTTCCCTAGCTTGCCCAGCCACCTTTCTCTTTCCCGATGTTACTCTTCCTCTCTTTCTCTTCGCCCATATCTTTCTGTAACCCGCACGTGCCTGCGAGATAGCCTCGCCTTCTCCGCGAAATTCGTTCTACGTACGGCCACACAGTACTATCCGTATAGTACGTACAAGACGTATCTACGACGTTTCGTATGCCACGCACACAAGGAATATTACGGCTCGCACGTGCCACGCAGTTTCCCTTCTAACGTAGCTATATTCTCGCGCCTATAGTATACCGAATGTATACGACGCCTCCGGTAGAATACCTATGTTCGGTCCATGTTTCTCCGTGTCTCTCTCTCTCTCTCTCTCTCTCTCTCTCTCTCTCTCTCTCTCTCTCTCTCTCTCACTCACTCGCTCGTTTCTCTCGTCGTAATTTGCAGAACCCATTTCTCTGTCTGTCTTTCTCATACCGCCATGGGGAATCCATGAAATGCCGCTTTGCAATGTGCTTTTAACACGTTCGTCATTCGGTACACGCAGTCACGTATCACTCGCGGTCTTTCCGACAACTATCGCTTCGGTACCTGTGGGATACAGCAATTCCCATTCAATTCGGAAATCAATCGTTCACCTGTCCGTTTACCTTCGAGCTTTCGCGTGGAATTTTCGCCTCTAATCGTGTGTGTACACTAGGGTGTTTCATTTTTACTTTCGTTTTTTTTTTTTGTTCCCACCTGATAAAAGTGGGGATTGTTATTGTACAAAACGCCTCGCGGAAGAGGGGCGTTGGTAAAAAATGTTAAGTGGTGTCTTTATTGGCTTTTGTATAACAATCCATAAAGACACCATTTACACTTAACTGACAGCTAGCGGCTTTTTCGTGGTGTTTTCTTACATAAAAAGTAAAAGTTCTAGTTGATGGGAAGTGAACTTTTTTATGTTTTTATGGATTTTGAAAAAATGGTTTTTTGAAAGAAAAAAAAAATCCGTGTCCCACCGGTCAATAATTTAGACTTTCATCTAAAAGAACACCTCGCGAAAGGGGATCCTTGACAAACCATTCTAAGTGGTGTCTTTGTCGACTAAAATGATAAACAACCTTTAACAGTTACTAAAAACTGTTATTCACAGTTTTTATCATTTGTTTTATTTTGAAGTCATGAATGTATGTCTACAGAATTATATAATACTGTATGTAATGCGGTTTCGTGATTTATTCTTTGTGTTTTGAATTACAAGGTTTTTTTTGTTACCATTTGGGTAAGATTTTCTGTGGTCCTGAACAACTTGCAACAGAAATTGCTTTTGGTCCTCGTTTTTAGTTAAGCAATCATTATACTGCTCCATCGGGGCCACTCCGCGTTCGGCAAGGTCGTTCACGACTTTCAGGTCTCGAAAGATTATCGTGCCTTTCCGAAAGTCCGGATTTTGAGACCAATAATCAGGGTGGAGATCGAGAAAATCGTACTTCACGTCGAATTGCTCGAGAAGTAGCAGAGATCGTTCTGTGATGAAATCATCGTTGGTTTTCGAAACCCACGAGGCCAAATATTTGCTGTCAACGATCACTCGCTTTCTGCACGTCGTTACGCTTTGTTGTGTTTTGATTTTATCTGCCATTTTGACTTTGGTATCGATAGGTACGGTTTCATCGAATAATGCAAGACCAACGAGTTCCTCGCTCAGGTACCACAAATGACCAGCTAGTTTAGACCGCGCTGCTTTAGAAACCTTGGCGTCAACATTTTCGTATTTGATCAAGCTTTGTAGCAGTTGCAAATCATGGTACGGAGCAGTAATGGCCATAGGAGCAGAAAACCACGCTTTCACGTAGAACCCGACGATAAATGCGCATATATGACGAAGATCGCCCGTTTCTCGCGCTTTTAAAGTGAATTGACTCCGGAAAAGAAATATTTTCAGACAGTAGATGGCTTTGGATAACCATCTCGCGTGATGCATTGCTCCGGGAACTTTGAACCGAACACCCTTTGGCGGAATTCCACCCAAGAAAATACACGCCAGTTCAAGAAGTTCTCGGTAATCGTCCCGAGGCTGCGCAGTCTAAAACAAACAAAAAATAGTACAAATTATTTATTTATATTAAAGTGACGTGAACCAACTCCGGCTCACATTTATCGAAAAATGTTAAATATTCGAAAAAAATTAAATGACCATAAATTGCCGCAGTGTAAACAGATCAATTGTCTCAAGGGAAAGATGAATTGAAATGTTTGTTACCGCCTGAGTCTATTTAACGGTGTCTTAAATAACCACTGCGAAAATATTTTTATTCGGACGACATAAAAAAAAAATCGAAGCCGCAGAAATAGTTGAGTGAAAAACGAAAAGAGATTTGTTTCGCAACAATTAGTGTTTGTGCGATTTTTATGATCGACGATTTCGAATAAAAATCGTTTACTTTGTACAGAATTCATATAGCGATATTTAAACGAAGAAATGTTTGCGTTTTATATATATTTTATTTTTTGTTAATTAATCAAATATTCCGTAAAACATACCTCCAGACAAACCAATATAAAATTGAGAATATCGATCTTTTCGTGTAGAATCTCTGTGATGACCTTGTCGTTTAAGGCACTCTCGTACTTCGATTGATCGATGTGGCCCCAAGATTGTTGGAATCTTTTAAAAATTCCGACATTTGGGCCAACTGTCGTAGGCCAATAAGTCTCAACGACACTCCGCAAAATTAACTAAAAAATATGGTGACGACACGGCAAGTAAATGAGGTTCCTTCCGAGGGATCTCTCGATTATCGCGCAAGCACCATTCAATCGACCTGATAATAAAAAGAAAATACGGAGCAATTATCTCAGAATACAATCTCACAAACAGAAATTTGATCGCAACTACATTTCATGGAGGTTCGAGATAACTGGCTTCGCCACGTTGATTTTTTAATATACCTTTTTGCACATTTTTAAGAGTGGGATTACGCGTATTTTTTTAAATGATAAAAACGAAAATGAAATACTAGTAATCTTTATACTAAACATGCTTACCAGTATTGCTGCTGGTTGTGTCGAAGCACAATGCTTGGACACGTTCCGTGACGTTCCATTCTTTCAGGGTTTCAACGACTGCTGCAGCTTGCAGAGCCCCTGTTCCCGAACGCAGCGATGGTACCCCGAGTAATTGTTCGGTGCCCAGTCCGGACATAATCACGGGAAGCCTTTCGACCTTATCTTTTCCAGTGACGCTGGGAAGTAATTTCCCATCCCAATGAACGACGATACTTTCCGCGATCGAAAGATTGCCCTTGAGTTCCGACGCGATTTGTGTGCGATATTTCACTCGATTTCGATGAATGGCACTACAACTTAAATTAATCGCATCAACATCATGCCCAAGACTAGTTGCGACGGCTGCTATGATACGAGTGGCATTTCTACTGCTGGTCTTTGTGCGGTCGAGTGTAGCAGCAAGAGATGGAGTCATAATATTAATTTTCCTAGGTCTTGAACAATGGTTCATCTCGAAGTGTGACATTTTTCGTTTGATTCCATGGACACTCGAGTTGTCACTGTATGCATCGTGTCATACTGTAGAATGCTGAGTGTTTTCAGGAATTGTAGAGAACGATTCTATCGACGAAGATTGTGACGCAGCAGATGTTATCTGAGATCGGATCTGTGAGACGCAATTCTTCGACGTTTCGAATCGTCTGTGCCATTGTGGTCTTGACGAGACTGCGAAGAGAATTGTAGATTGGTCACGCTCTTCAATAGTTTCAAAATTGCTGCTGTTCGGACATTCAGTGTTCGATGGCGACCAAGCTTGGATGTCAACAAATTCATCATCCGATGCAATCTGACCCGAGAGAGAAATTCCTGGTTGAATTAATAAAAAACCAAGTAACAAGTTAAAGTAAGTTTCAGTACTTCGCGATATGCCAAAAATCTGAAAAAAATCAGCCGTATTAATGTTGTCAAGACCTTTGATTTTGCATAATAATAATGCCAAAAAGTTATTAACAAATAATTTTTTTTTAATCGGAAAACATTTTATTTTCTCATTTTAAATGAATTCCTCGATTTTTTAGAATTCATATGAATGTTTCCAGAATACATTACATTACGTTCAAAATTTACATTTCAACATTTTTTTCCAAAATTTGAAAAATCGTCGCGAAGACATTTTGGATATGTTTCCGTATCACGACTCCACAGTACACACCAAATAGCGTAAAATTGTTATGGCGTAAAAAAAATGTCAAAACGGAAAATTCAATTCTGAGAAAATGCGCATAAAAAATCATGTGGTTTCTAGAAAATCAACGATTTCATTTGAAAAGTGAAAAAAAAGGATCACTAATAATTTGTTAAACAATTTTTTAGCAATTTGTTAATTACTTTTTGACATTATATTTATGCAAAATTAATGTTCTTGGCACGTTTAATACAGTTCATTTTATTCAGATTTTTATACCATTAAGGAGTGTTCAAATTCTCACTGAATCTCAATTTTGGCTGGGCGTATACGTGTGATGCATCCTTAATGGATTATATGAAGAGAAAGAAATTGTAAAAATACCTGTTATTGGTCCATTATCATTCTGAGTGCCGAATGTTTCAGTTGTTGATGAGCTTTGAGTGGTATTTTCCGATTCGTCTAAATCTTGACCCCTAACATCAACGAGTTCGAGCTTTCTAGTTGTTCTCTGGTCAATCAAGAATGCTCGTCTATCTTGCATTTTCAGTAATCGCAACGCATTGTGATGTGCGATATCGAAGAGATTGTTGAGGTCGTCTCGAAAACTCTCTTGTTTTTTTTTTTTTTTTTTTGACAAACGGAGTTCGTCTGATAACTATTTTTTCTCACAATCTTCCACTTTTTGAAAAGTTTTTCGAGTTTCGCAACCGCATGTTGCTTCCGACGAACAGGAATTAGTGCTTGATTCCATATCTTAAAAACTTTTTCAATCGTGGTCGATGCACTTTGCCGAATTGTATGCTTAAGGTTGTGATGTTGGTAAAAAAATACTTCCAAAACTTGTTTGGATGTTGGTAATTTTCTAACTTGGTAACTAAAAATATCTTTTTCACTTGAGTCACTCGAGCCATGGTTTACAGATCCATTAGCGAAAACAGTACGAATTAACAAATTACCCGAGCAATAAAAGAACACGGAAAAGGCGAAAGAAAGCACAGAAATACACGAGAAATACACCAGCCGAAGACCCGTCGCCGCGAACGATCACGCATACACTGGGTCGATATGTAAACAGCAGAGGCGTCTTTGTAACGCCTTACTACACAAAATATTGTGCTTTCTATGCGAGACAAAGGAGATGTGAGGTAGCACGAATACCATTTATATAGAATAACATGGAAAACTGACATTCCTATTAACGACGGCTAGCCTACGTTTACGCGGTTTGGAGTATTTCGGTAACGCAAGCACGTGAGTTAATTTCCATTTGCAAGCGTGGAGGAAGGCGGGGGAGGACTGGACATCACATTTTCGTCTTGGTGTCGCTACGAATCAACTCAGATCGCTCACTCTCCCCTCTTCACCCCATATGCTTCTTGTATGCAAAACATTAGTCTTCTCAGCCCGATAAAATGATTTTGCATAAAAAAAGACACCACTTAGGATGGTTTGTCAAGGATCCCCTTTCGCGAGGTGTTCTTTTAGATGAAAGTCTAAATTATTGACCGGTGGGACACGGATTTTTTTTTTTTTTCAAAAAACCATTTTTTCAAAATCCATAAAAACATAAAAAAGTTCACTTCCCACCAGCTAGAACTTTTACTTTTTATGTAAGAAAACACCACGAAAAAGCCGCTAGCTGGCAGTTAAGTGTAAATGGTGTCTTTATGGATTGTTATACAAAAGCCAATAAAGACACCACTTAGCATTTTTTTACCAACGCCCCTCTTTCGCGAGGCGTTTTGTACAATAACAATCCCCATTTTTATCAGGTGGGAACCAAAAAAAAAAAAGAAAGTAAAAATGAAACACCCTAGTGTACACTGGCAAAAAAATTTCTTCCGGACAATTAAAGTTACTTTAGCAATGAAAAATTAATTTATATACCCACCTATTGTCGTTTATTAAATCGATATGTAAAGAAATGTTATACTATTTAAAGAAACTTACTTAAAAAAACAAACCTTATTTGGGTATAATCAACACTCAAACATCTACTATGTTCCGAGGGTGAAAAGGTAGATGAATTTTGAGTTTTTTTTCTCTAGAAAAACTATTGATTCGATCGCATCCTGTTTTTTTGTATTCTAAGCTGTATAATATATTAGCACAATTACAAAGCACTGTTATCGGGGCCGGAGAACAATGTCTATCTTGCTCACGTGGTCTGTGTTGATCACGATTATGTACTGTCAATTTATTTACACCAAAAAACGACACTGTTACTTAAAACATAATATAGAAGACCATTCGAATTGAAAGTATGGTTTTTAACGTACATTTTTGAACTTTTTGATTCCATTTTTTTACATGTTTAAGTAAAGACTTTTTTAAGTAGTCGACAATTAAAAGCAGTCAACGATATCGTGTCAAAATTGGAAAGGAATTGTTGAAACCATTTTTGAGATATTTAAGGCACCGATTTTAAAAACCAAGTTTCGAGGTAATTGCGTTCACAGTCTGGCACATTGATGATGCGATTAATATTTCAAACTTTAAGAATACCTAAGAAAAGAAACTGGAAAGCTAATAAAATGCTACTTAGTTATCTGCTCTTAAGCAGCTTATACTTAAAATGTGACTGTTTAGCCTACGTAAAAGGTTTACAGGACCTGACTTATGACGAGTTCAAATGATCAAAACCTTTTCTCCGACAACGGCTTGCTTGACTATACAAACAATTATGGAGTTCCCTGCCTATTTAATAAACTGAGATTGCCACATTTTTTATTTACTTTCCATTGAGTCATCATCGAGCAAAATATTTTGAAAATGTTAGCCGAAACCGGAGAGGAGCACTCTCGCCGGTTTACAGGACCGGCATAAAAGGATTCGTTGTGATTGGAGTTTTAGCTCCCTTTTATAGAAACAAATGGTCCGGCGCAGAGTGCAAAACATAGTGTGAATATGGCCCGACGGGATAAGATGAACCAGTGCATGTTGACACAAATGCGGATTTAATAAGAAGTCGAAAATTTCGTTTTTCCAGACTACGCTAAAAAGACCCTATTTCATGCCAGCAACGGGGGTCGACGGTGGCCCATTCTTGACCAGCGGGAAGAAAAGTGATTTAGCGGCAGGAAAATTTACTTTTCGGGAGGAAATAGTATATTCCTCCTGCTCGTCAAGAATCGGCCACATTCCATCCCCGTTGCAGGCATGGAAATATGGCCACGTTTTAGCATAGTCTGGAAAAATAGCGTATGCCACACGGGAGGAAGTGCCTTTTCACCGCGTGTCAATTTCTGCCCTCGCTTCGCTCTAGCATCAAACTTCACACTCGGTGAAAAGACGCACTTTGCTCCCATGTGGCATAATATACTAGCTCTCACTTATATTGACAACGGTGAGGTATTTTAAGTCTGCCTTCTTTTGCTCTAGCGGGCAGTTGGGAGTTAAAACTTGAGATTCTGAAGAGACTTAAATTCAATTCTCAGTGTTCGAAGCCTTGCGTGATATTCGAAGGTGGACGTTGATTATTAGCTGACCTCTATAGTCCATATTATCAATCATGTTAAAAAAAAACAAGTAAGATGGACCACCGCGCAACGTCGGTGCCAAAAAATCGTAAATAATTTTTTTTGCTAGGAGGTTATCAAGGGTGTTTCCGGGTACCCATTCCTTTCATGCAAGTGGGATTTAACTTCGGGAGAAAGAGATACAGGCCAAAACTTTTTAGTGGCCCATATTCACAATTTTTACCCTGCAGTGGCAAAACGGGCGGAAATGTGAATCCGGTGCGCCGATTAGAAAATAGATAGTGTCCATATTGATTAACACCACATCTTGATCGTCGATAAAGTTGCAAAAATCTCAAAGCAATCAAACTGTAGAAAACTAAGAATTTTTTTTTTTTTCGAAGCTTCCGCTCTAAAAAGAATTACATTACATATTTCACTATAACAAGAATAAAAGTATAGCCGTATGTTTATCATTTTCATAACAGTGAGGTGAGGTCTCTCGAAGACACACGAATTAAATCAATATTATTAGTTAATAAATAGATACGAATAATAGGATATATAAGACTGTGGTCCCAAATTTAGACCATCAATTATTGTTACTGTACATCGATTCCATGAAAGCCGCGATTCCAGATCATATGATAAAAAAACGGTTATATTTTATATACATTTCTCGATACCTTTTGAGATTTAACAGACGAGCGAAGCAAAATAGCATACCCGATTTCCACGTCCTCCACTTTTCTCTGCATACGCAGCGGGACATTACCAAGAGTTGTGTGTCGTCTGCAAAAAGATAAAACAAATTTATAAGCAAATTTATTACGACTTTTTCGGTCGACGATCACGAGTTTTATAATACCAAATAGCCATGTAACGCGAGACTTGCCCTACATAAACATTTTTCACTGGGCAAAGCCCCGGTCATGCGCGATTCCGCCAGACGTTCCAGCGTATGTGGTTATACCGTCTCGTCGGAAACTCTCGAGACAATAAATATAAAATGCGAGCGAGAGCCAGGAGCCGAATGTTCCGACGTCGGTTTTCCATGTTCTTTCCGCAAATCCCGACATACGCGTTCCCCGGCGGCGTCCATTCTGCGGACGGAGAGGGACTCGACGTGGAAATGGACATTGTCCAGCTCGGGTATATACTCGAGTTTGGCTCGGCGAGTTTGAGAAACCGGGCGCTGTTCGGCGACTCCGGGGTGAGGAAGATCGAAGCATACAAGAGAACAAGGCGAAGGAGAGGGTGGTTCTAACTCGCCAGCTCGGGATGTACGTATATAAGAGAGGGCAGAAAAAGAGGGAGAGCACGAGGAAGGGAGTGAGGAGGAGCATGGCTTTTGCAGGGAAGTAAAACTCTGCCACATTGCCGTTGCTGCCGCTGTTGGTGGTCCCACGAGATTTCAGAGTCGTGTATCTTCCTTCGCGTATTAGGTACACAACGTAGGTACCGTGCGGCAGGGTGGCATACGTCTGCCACGACGGCGAGCCTGAATAGAGCCACTCGCGTACATACTTTTCCTATGGCTACACAACATCCGAGGGTGTGCGCGCGTGTGTGTGTACGTAGCGTGCTTGCGAAAGCCGCAGCAACGAGCTGCTTTCGCACACATGTCCTTCCAGGGTCTACTCAAGCGCGGATACAACACGTTGCTTGTGCACTATAGATGCACATCGTACACGGAAATGTGCAACTGCCGCATCATTTATACATATACAAGAATGTTGCGATGATCTATATATATACCCAACGTATATAAGCATACGTGTTGTATGGCCGAAGCGAGCGAACGGAGAAGTGCGCCGGTCGCGAGCTCGGTCCGCGAATACGGATGCGAAAGCACGAATGCGAATATGAATATGAATGAGAGTGCGACGTCCCACGCTCCCTCTCCGGCTCCTCTCCCTCGACATCCGTCATACGTCTAACGTTACTCATACTCTCGGGACTAGTCCCGAGGGCTCCAGGACCGCCGCGTCTCTTCTGTTGGAAACCCAAACGCCCTTTGCCGTGAACTACGCTTTATCCGTACTGGTTTGCGCGGATTATATCGGCGGTGTTGCTCCTCGTCGTGCGTTCTGAGACGGCCTGTTCTTCTCGCCCTCGCTCGATAGAATTCTCGTATATTATCTTTAGTAATATCCCCGGAGATCCGAAATGGAGACGCGAACTCGCCTGTGAGGATCGAAAAGGGTTCAGATTCCTCGCGGGAATACACTCCCTAGAAATTTCGGATACACTCGATATCAACTGCTGCGCGGGGCTCGTGAGGTAGAAAGATGGGGTTACGTTACGTGTTTTGTAGTTCATGTGCCTACCAGCGGTATTGGATATCACTAGTTCGAGTTGGATGACACAACCGTAAAATGGAAATAAAAACATATAAATATTTTACATTTTATTTTAAACATGTTAATAAAAATGTTGAGATAGCTATTTGTATGGCAAGAGCGTAGAAAGGGAGTTCTTGACAAGTGCAACATTCACACGAGTGAGAACTCTCCTTTCGACGCATCTGCCATTCACATAATTTTTTTTAATAACTTGGTTTTTGGGAAGTGTCCGCAGAAAAACACTTCTCGCACGAGTGCGCTAAAAATACCCTATTGTGTTTGTACGCATGCGCAGTAATAATTACGCACGCGTTGAGAAAAAGTGCCTTTCTGCGCTCACTGCACAGGAACGCAAAGCGGAATTTTATGTGCATGCGTTAGGAAAAAATACATACGTTATATGCTACTCAAATTGAGAAACTTTTCCTTTTGGCTTCTTGTGGAATTTATGGAGTTACGTTGCGTACTTTGTAGTTTATGTCTGCTACCAGTATCAATATTGCTACTACTAGTTGGATATCGCATCGTAAAATCCGGATGTAAAAATATAAATAATTGACATGCATTTAAAAGGGACGAATGATAGCATACAAAAAATTGATACGCAATATAGTACTTAAATGTTCAAACTTTTGCTTTCGACATTTCGTGAAATATATGGATACCATTTCCGAACAAAACCAAGCATCGATTAGGTTAAAACACATATCCACATATCATTGATCTGCGTGGTAATCAGGGTGGGCCATATTCCCCACTTTTATCCTATTTGTTTCTCAAGCTTGAGAGTCTTTGTACGATATCTCTCTTTGCCTGTGAAAAATGTTCGTCATCTCTGGCGAATTAATAACACGGAATTGTATTCCCCATTACAAGCCTACAACGTCGCAAAGACGAATGAGACAAATTACTCTGAGGGGATTTAATTAACACTCTTTGCGCATGCAGATCATGCGGCAATTAAATCACGTTCCTTTTCGAATAATCTATTAACCCTTTGCCCGCTATCAGGCTGCAACCCGATGTCGATATCCATGCGTCGACTGACTGTCGATTTGTTTGAAGCAACCTATCGTGAACAACAGATGCATTAATGATTCATCAAGAATAGAAGGCTGGATGATATACTAAACCAGACCGTTTTTGTATGGATCGCGCATGCGAAGAACAGAGTGGGGACGAGCGTTGTTAATAGGGGTGGTTCTGACGCCCTTTTCTCGGAACACTCGCTATTTTTGACAAGAGTCGTGCACCCGTAGCATGACGGCTACACTTTCAATTTCGTGCCTCGCCCCGGTGCACCGACACGACCGCCACCGAAAAAATATCATAGGTACCACACAGTGCTGGTGCGCCGGGGACGGGGTGGTCGACCGACGAACCGTATATGGAGACAGATGGGGCGAGGGGCGAAGGGGGGTAATTCGGTCTCGGGGGAGTTTTCCGGGAGGACAATGGCTAATAATTGTCGTCGGTGCGCATTGCCCCGTCGTCGTTCACCACCACCACCGAAGACACTGCTGGAACCATCGTCGCCACGGGATAACCATGTACGAAACGAAGTTTGCGAACACGGGAACGTGTACGACCCAGTCAGGTCTCGCGAGTATTGTTATCGCGTTTCACTAACGCACTGACGTTCTTGTACTGTCGCTTTTTTTTCCTTCTCTTCTTTTTCTGCCGCTCTTTCTGCGCAGCGTGGAAGAAAAGACAAAAAGGGATATACGCGGGGTCTCTATACCCGAGGGTGCAGATGGGAAGAAAAGGTAACGATGAAAAAATACAAAGACCTGCGACATCAGAGAGGGTGTGACAGATAGGGGGGGCTTTTCATTTCTCGCCGTGCTAGTTACTCTCTGACTATGTGAATTATGTTTTTTTTCTATCGATCCGGTCTATCGCACCGGTGTGGAAGTTTTGTTATTCGAACTCTCGAACACATCTTCATAGCGGCGCGCTGCGAGTTCCATATCAATTCATCGATTCAATAGATGACTTATTGGTATTTGTTTTTTTAAATTGTTCGTCAATATCGAAGGGTGGACATAAAACTGCCGTAGGGTAAAAGCGGAGGATATGGCCCAACGCCAATAGGACGCAAATCAATTATGTACGGTCAGGATTATATTCATCAATTTTACCCTGTATATCTCACCGGTGAATCCCGACAGATTTTAATATGAATTTATTTACGTTTATGTGTGGGTTCATGATTCCCAACCTAACATTTTTATTAAATGAGTTTTTTTTCGGCGCGTTAATATTTACTGCGTCCGATGATTAAATAAAATCTTTAGGTGATGAAATATCCGGAAACAGTCATTTCGTCATCTATATATATATGTTGGACTGACGTATTTTTTTTTTTTTACTTCGCACCCCATAAAACCGTAATTTATGTCATACTGTTGCAAGTTATAGACGCGGATTTTTATTTTGTTAAATGAAAGTCAGATTTGGAATAATATTCACATTAATGAATTTCCGTCGAAGAATAATGCGTATTCTATGTATAATATATGTAAAACCGACTTGACACGCAAAAACTGCAGTAAAAATGTAAAATAATAATTAAATTCAGTAGGTGGAACAGTATCCATTGAATAATAATATCGGATTAATCAATAATTAATACGAACATTTATTACGTGTTGATCGAATGGCGAATACAAAAACCCTTATACGGCGGAGAATAATCACTTTGCGATGACGTAACTTCGAAGTCAAACTTTAATAAACGATAGCTCCTTCAATTTGTTTCGCACCAGAATGATTTTTGTAATTTTGTAGATAAACTTATTCTCTTCACGATTGATCATAACTAGCACGGCCGCAAAGTAACTTGAAGTCTGTATGCGCGCCGATTTGAAGAAAATTGAACAAGCCGTATAATGCCACTATTTTTTGTTGTCCATCGATATGTCATATCAATAAAATGCGTTTGATGTGATTTTGAAGTAATCTGAAAGCTCACCAACGTTTTTCACTTTCATGGTTTGAAAATAACTGTCTACAGTTATTTCCATCTACATTGGAATCTCTCACATCATAGTTAACGCGAAGAAAAGTAAACGACGGCCCAATTACGTTCGCGAACCAGTCCTCCCTTTCTCACGATCCAATTGGAACGTCCAGGTTGTTCTCATAACTTGCATTCGTGAGCTACCCGAAGGTAACATGTGAGAGATCCCACTGTAATTACAAACTCTACACAATAGTGATTAATCTTGTAAATTGCCAAGAATGAAAAGAGAGCATAATTCATCGCCGATTTGATCACAAAACAACTGTCTCAATGCCAATCTGTTGAAACGATCGAAACCCAGTTTAGTCGTGACTCCCGAGAGAACATCTCTTTCCTTTTTTCCACGTATTGTACACGTGTAGACGGCACAAAGAAGGTTCACAGCGGCAGAGATCATCACGTAAAAGCTGAGGCTAGTGACACAGTGCAGCAGCAGCACAGGAAATCTTTTTAAGACGAATGATTGCTCGCACATGTATGTTCGTTGCAGAGCAACCATTTCCACGTCAGCTCGACGTAGTTCGCTCGCCGGACACCATTTTGCCCCTTTTTCGTATATCCTTCAGGACCATAGGGTTACGTGACGACAAAATGTGACTACATACACACACCCACACATATACATATGTATGTATTATATACAGCATCCTATGTAATATATATTGTATATATGTTACCATCCGCCGAGCAAGGTCCATTGCTTCGGTCGATGACAATATCGATAAAAATACGGTCTTGAAACTCAGATAAAACCTGTGACGACCTCCTTCAGCTCCCTCTCGCTACTCTCATCCCCGTCCACCTTATATTCATCGTCATAACCATTGTCTTCGATGATCTTTGTCTGATCCTGGTGCGGATGGACGCGTTTAATATCGCGTTCCTTTTTCGGGCGTTACTCTCGAGCTATCCTTTTGTTGACGATGGGACAAATTAATTCTCTGGGATGTTCTACCTTATCGCCGTACTGGAATATAGTGTGCCGTACAATCCATCGGAAATCTCGCTGAGAAGATTGATCGTATTAATATTAGAAAAGCAAAGTAATTGCCATCGATCAGTTGGTTAATTGCTGGTCACAAGCCAGTATTCAGTTATTAAAAATCCAGCGTTAGTGATGTAACGTTCGAAGATAAGTCACAGCCAGGGAAAAAGTTTATTGCATTCAAATAAATCAGTAAGTTGGAATAGCGTTTATTTGAATGCAATATGGTTTTATATGATCGACATCTTCTGAAATTAGAATGCAGCTTAAATTAGAATGATGCTTACTTGTTACAACTAAATAACTCCATTTGTATATGACTGTGAAATTGAGAATTGAAGCAAAGATTTCTTTCGTTTAAATCGATGTTATATCGCATCTTTACCGCAATTGCAAAAATCAAGCTCCCAATACCATAAAACTCACCGAAACATTCTCACTCAACCCTCTTCATATCCCCTCGAACCAAATGCGCCATCGCGAAAATGGAACCAATCAGACATATATTAAAAGGTCTCCGCATGAACTTCGCACAGCAAAATCTCGAATACATCATCCCGTTTTTTAGAAAGCTTCCAACAAACAACGTCCCTAATCACAAATTTCCAACACATACTATTTTTGAAATAATCTTCTCAATAGAATTGAATGAAACAGAGCCACGAACCCGTTAAGTTAAGTTATTAGTGTAATATATTGACCCTTCAAGTACCGGAGACTTTTATGCGGATCGCAAATGACCATGCCTTCTTTCAAGTACAAAAACCATACGGATGTTCGTAATAAATTTTCTTCTACGTTATTAAAAAAACAACACTTCAAGGTATGTCTGTGAATTTTTACAGATTTTTTTTAGCGCATTAACTTGTCATTCGAATCGATCGAAGGTTGCGTCTTGGCTAATTCTAGGTCCTCGTTAAACTAGAATACGGTACGTAAAGGGTTAATCGATTGTATCGTCGCTTCTACAATCAAGGTTTTATTTTATATTTATGAGCTACTCAATACAATACAAAGTACAATACAAAGATACAGGCTGAAGGACCCTGATGAATGACATGTTAGCCTGAGGAGGAAAAAAAAACCACCCATGTACTGATGCGAAACCACCAGATCTTGTATTGCTGAGGCTGATAAAGCGCATTTATTACCATAGTAGAACCTCGATCATCCGAACCATGACTCTATTTGTCCGAACACTCGCCTATCCGAACGTTATAGCGCCAAACATTGTTGTTCGTCGCGGCAAGAGCCGCGCCGGTGTTCAAGCCTATTGAAGCGCGATATTCCTCTTTCAGCATCAATCCGCTTCCACACTGGCTTTCCTGAGCAGTTTCACCCACCTCAGCAGAGTCGGACAGCTCGCATCAGAGACTAGTTTCAATACCAAATCGTTTGAATCGCCTTACATTTTTCATAGTTTACACCGAAGCGGCTTTGAGATTTTGCTGCTCAAAAGCGCGTAGATAGCGTTCGGCAATTAAAAAAATGGACGACTCTACTTCACAGGAACCCTTGAAATAAAACGTCGATGTTGGAAATATGACAAAAAAGTGTTTCGAAGTTTAATATATACTGTCATTTCATTTATATACATCTTATTTATATACGTGTTACACTGGCAGAAAAAGTTCGTTTCGATTATCCGACTTTTTGATTATCTGAGCTAGACCCAGTCTCGATGGGCTCGGATAATTGAGATTCTACTGTACACAGTCTACTACTAGACAGTAAAAAAAAGTTTGTACTTTTTACAACAGCTTATTGTCCACAAACGTCCACAATTTTTTATTTGTTAATTTTCCGATCGCACCATTCGGCTCCAGTTTTAGAAACAAATGTTCAAATAAAAATTGTTAACGAGATAGGAAATAAAAGGGCGGGTTTGTATATTCAAGCATGAACAAACGAATTTGTCACTCATTTGACAAAATAATTTTTACGGAACTTCATATTCCGATGTTACGAAATTATTTTTTACTGTGTGCTGTAGAAGCGCCAACACCCAGAAAAATATATATTTGATGGCCACCGTTTATTCGGTTTAAGTAAAATGTTTATTTGATTTAAATAAATATTTATTTAAATTAAGTAAATAGTTATTTAAATTAAATAAATATTTTACTTAAACCAAATAAACGGTGGCCGTCAAATAATTTTTTTTTCTGTGTGCACTTTACAGACCGGGCACCGACAGCGCGGCACGCTTCCATGTGCAGCGCTGGCCCTGTCAGTTAATCATCTGTTCCGATCCGGGACGCTTGTATTAGTACATGTGTTGTTGCTCGAGAGAACTTTCATTTACAAGATAGCGATTGGTAAGTGAAGACGATGGATGACAAAGAAGCTCTGATCAATATACTAATAATACAAAATTGACAGATTCAACTCCATCGCATCTGAGCAAAACATTTAACAATCATAATATTACTGTTCCTTTTGCCGTACAATGATTGAACTCGTATACACTTAAGGTTATCTAACTCGTAGTTAAATAACCTTAACTTCGCTAAATGCATTCATAATTAAAATGAGACGAATCTGTACGAAGTTTTTAAATAAAAATATTGTACCTTGATATTGTATTTTTTTAATATGATTTTCGGGAACGACCAGAAAGCGATAGGCTTAAAGGTAAATAACATATATATTTTATTTAAAGAAAAATATTGGTGCTAGAAATAAAAAAATGTATTTGTCATAACGACATATCCTATTGGATACAAACAAAACCACATTGAATATGTAGTTACAATACGACACTATACTCGCAGTTAATAAAATTAAAGTGGGCCGGCTAGTAAGCTAGTAGGACGACATACAAATAAGATAGCTTACTCGCCCGAACAAAATGTAATTTAATCCGAATAAATCATTTCCCTGAGTGCAAGCCCTCGTCTCATTAGCGGTTCGGCCGAATGTAGTATCGTCCTATCAGGCAGTGCAACCGTACATCTCTTGCCCACAGTAAATGTAAGAGCTACCACAACACTCTATTTCCAACGCGTAAAGTCGAGTCGTTAACGGTCGCTCGTGCTGTCTGGTTCGTCGACGGTGACGACAACGACCAGAAATGACGGCCGCTCGAAGGGTGTGTCGGAAGTTTCTCGGTCACGAGAGTGAGGAAGAAATAACGTCGTGGCAATAGGACACGTCGGGGTTCTTTCCGAGAGCGGGGAAGCCCCTCGAGGCCAACAAAAGCGGACAGCGAACTCGAACCTCGCCAATGAACCAACCGGTAAAACTTATTTGTCCGGAAGTTGGTTACTCGCGGCACTTTCCTGTCAACGCCCCACGGCTCAGCTGTTACTCCACTTCCCGGTATACTATAGCTGACCAAAACGAGCGTCAACGTCCCGGCATTAACCATGGTGTGGTCATTCGTTTGTTCGGTCGTCGTACATAATACTCTGCGGCACAAAAGCGTGCTATATCAAATTATTATACTCGTCAGCGGAACGTAGAGGCGGAGGACTTTACGTCAGGGGGGGGGGGGGGGGGGTGATACATCGCGATAACGAAGAACGACGGGGCCGGTGGCCGTAGGAACGCCCGGCGGTTCGAGCCCGCGTGCGGGCTTTCTCTGGCCTCAACAGAAACTCCCTGCTTCGCAACCCCCGAAAGCCTACGCGCCCGCGCGAACTATTATCGTGTAAACTGGATAGTATATACCTGACAGCACTTCCGCTTATGCGTGACGAGCCTGTCTCCGCATGATTCCACGACACTCTACGATAATACCGTGTACAGGGTATTCCACGAATATGGTGAGACGGCTTTTGGCCTCGGGGCTTTGGATCGTAGAATTTCGTTATCTAGTATCGTGCAAGGAGTCTACAATATTTGTAGGTTGCAATTCATTCTCGATTATTTTTAGGTCCAATTCGTTCTTGACCAGCCATGATTTTTTATTGAACGTTTCATAGAAAATGTACTTTCTGTTCCTGTAATTGCCTCAGAGATATCAAGTGTTCCGTGAGGACCGCGTATTGGTTATAATTCTATCGAGGTTCTAAGGCCCGATTTCGTTGTGATCAGTGACAATACTGTACGGAACGTTGTATTCAAATTTAATTTAATGTAACCTTTTTTTGTATAAATGACTAATATTGTTTGGATTGACTAGTGAATGTTTAATGTCGAAAAGAAAATACATAAATTACCAAAATGTATAAGTTTTCTCAGGTGAGGTTCGTCCTGAGAACCCAATGGTTTGAGGCTTAGCTAGCAACTGACTGCGGTGTCGGGACTGGCGAGAAGTGTCACCGAAGTCCAAAAAATGAAGATGTCATCATTTGCTAGTTCTTTTGGTGTAAAAAAACTACATAAAAACGGTTCATTGATTGAATCTTTTAACCATCCGCCCGGCCAATATTAGTATAGCTACGAAGAGCCAAGCATTTTTTTCGTCGGTGTGGTAAAAACTAATTGTTTTATGGCCCCGCTTGATCGTGCGAAACGTAATAATAAAACATTTGTCCATCAGCTGCGAAGCACGGGCATGACTCTTCCTCATAAGCATGTAGAGCAACTTGGTTATGGACTTATTGTTTAAAGTGATGTGAAAGTCACGTGACCGAGCCCGGAGTGTAAAAGAAATAGTGCAATGGGGTTACGGTGGAGCAAGAGAGAGCGACAGAGAACGTATTTCACTTCAACTTAAGGGCGGTCTGAAAGTTTTCCCTTTTTGGGCTTTTTACGTCAGATGTCTCTTCCGGTTGGGTATTTATTGGTGGCATAGTTTTAGTTTTTAGGTGATAATGGATACTTTGTTGTGCGCTTTATGTTTTATATTATTATAATGATAATATGAAATAATAGTAATAATCATTATTATTATCGTTATAATATTATTATTATTATTATTATTTTCGGTTGGTTTTTTAATATTTCTTTATATTATTTTATTTCGATTCGGTTCAGTACTATTATTATTTCTCTTTCTCTTAGATTATTTGTATATCTATTTGGCTGCATGTGCCTACAGGCCCCCAGGCCCTGGTGTAAAATAAATGACTTCATTAATTTTTCATAGGTTTAGGCTCTCTTTCGAATTTCCGTTATCTTAAAAAAGTTGTGAAACCGACCAAAATCTTGAATAAACGAAACTATGTAATTACCTACATACATACATACGTACGTATGTGCACGTTAGCGTCTCTCGCGATGCTCCACCAAGATATAAGGAGTCACGGAAAAAAATGGCCCATCATTTTTTTAATCGCCACTCGAGAGAGATCACAGATCCATTAGGACCTGCGATAATCAGACGCTCTTGGCATGATACTGAGCAATGAGATCCCGGACAGGCGACGCATTCGCACGGACCCTCGACTGAAACCCGTCCAACCACCCGCGGAATAACCCCACATATATAACTGTATATTTAGATGCTCACGCACGCAGCAACTCGGCGATTCTGGGAATGGCATTACTGGGGCGATAAACCCGTCGGTCAAACGCTACGCGTGCACACACGCGGTTTTCTATACCCGCCTCGCTGTTTCCCCAGAATTGTCACGGACCTTCGCTATCGCCGAAGCGCGAGAAACACTCCACTACGGAATCAATATTGAGGGCCAGGTGTATGTTTGTTGTGGAAAACTCTAATTATATAGTATAACGCATACCCTTGGGCTGGAATTATTGTGCCGCAGTTCAACACAACCATAAACAGATAGGCGATTGCTTCACGTGGCTGGGCTATAGTTGTTTCGTCGGAAAATACATTAATACGCGGCTAGTTGTTATCAGTTAATGGACCTATATGGAAATAATGTTTCCCGCCATTGGATACGTATATCCGTTGATAGCTATATCGGATTACACTACCAACATGATCGACGAGAGCCGCGTGTGTCCGCTACGATACCGACGCAAGGCCCACGGTGGGGAATTCGAAAACGCCGAAGCACGATGAGGGGGTCACTCTTGTTCTTTCGCTCACCAGCCGAACAACAGGCGAGCCGAATAGGGTCGTTACCCGGGCCCGTCCTAGCGCAGCGGGCAGCCTCGGGTAACTCGGAGTCGAAAACCTATCGTTAACGGCAGGTAACATCCACCCATCGGGTATCATATTCCATACATTATTTATTATCGAAAACGAATGGGGAAGCCAACGTTCCCGATCTCCGTCGAACACAGCACCGTAACTCCCGCGCGAATGGTTGTTTGTCGAATGCGCATTCTGCGATGGAAGCTCAACGAGCAGGCGTATGAACAGAGATCGGAAAGAACCCTCGAGCAATCGGAGTGAAAGTTATTAATGCACAAAGTCAGTGAGCCTGGTATCGTTCTACCGTTGCTTTACAGACAAATCGTGGGAACGGAGACGAGATAAGTGCAAACTAAAAGCGGGATAGGCAGAAAGGGGAACACAACGGAAGAAAGAGAAGTGGCGGAATTGGAAGGGAAATAAGAAGATGAAGTAGCGGCACGCCAACTTGCGATGTTTGATCATTCTTCGCATGTACATCTCCCGCTTCATCCTCCTTCGTCCACCATCTCCGCGGTGTTCTCGGATGAAACGCGATTCCATCATCCTACGGAGCTTGAAAAGCGTTTCGTGATCGCTTTAGAATAAGCTATTCTTTGAGGTTTACATATGGAATGGGAGCTGAACCGAGTGAATCCAAGATCTGCTGCTGCATGCGTTCTTTTTTTTCTTATTATTATTATTTTCCCTTCGTTCTTTCCCATTTCCTTCGAGCGCCGCTTATTCGTTTCACGCACGAGAAGAGTCTCGATGCGATACTCGGGATGCATGTGGGTGCCGGGTGAATGTTCAGCTGAAACGTATGGTACGTTACGATGTAGCGAGACGTACACGTAAGGAGATGAACAGCAGAGAAATGTACATATTACAGTTATATATACGGTTATATAAAAATAGTTATACGGAAGATGTATGGCCGTCTGTCATTTTACAAGAGAAAGCAGTAGAAATGCCATGTTTAGGAACGTTCAACGTTCATATGTGTAATATGCACGCACGATACGTTTCTCCTCTATCGCCTCTCTCTCTGTGTACATTTGACTGCACCCGCTGCCATTTCGATTACGTATAATATCACCCCGGTATACCGTCGTAGAAGAGTTTGTGGAAAGCTCGTTCCGTTATTTCCTTCTCTCGTTGTCTCGTTCCCATTTCCACGGCAAACGACGACGGCAATATCTCGCTCTTCTCTTCTCGATGTTAAAAAAACAATTTCCCGAACGGAGAGTAGGCAGCCGTCGGTCGCCGGAAGGGACAATGGAGAGAGGCAGAAGAACCGGATAGAATGAGATCCTGGAATATTACGTTGCCACCTGCTACCGATCCCCATCTATACGAATAAATCACAGCGGCGAGGACGGAGCATCGATGGGCAGAAAGAATGAGGGGAAGGAAGGGAGAAACGGAATTAGGCCCTTCTTCCCTTCCGAATAATATCGGCCTGAAGGTATACGACCGCGGCTTCGGGCTACAGACAGTGTACTATAACACTGTGCGTTCCTATCCGCCACTGTGACACTTCTTTCGAAAGTGGTCAAATGGCAATAACGGTTCACTCGACGATCCTTGAACGGAAACAATGAAATTTGAGTCACGATATTTTTTTCCTCGTTCACCTTAACAAAAATATACAGCCGTTCAGTGAAAAACTGTGAGTTATTTTGGCAGGAAGAAAGAAGACTTTATGGAGACTATACATAATGTCGAGGAGCGCTCAAGGGCAGTTACAGGCTCTGTATTATTGATCCAAGAGAATTGACGATAGATCGATACTGTGTCTAACGGCTAAATACCGAAAGATATTCTTGGTTTGATTCTTTTTTTTAATTTTTTTAGAGAAATTTCGTTGTTCGATTTTGACTTCATCGTAGAGAAAGCTATAATTACAATACAATGCTCGCATTAAAAAAAGGAAAATTTTATAATTTAAAAAGTACAAATTTATCATATACACACATACACAAAAATTACGCGCACACACATCTTGATACACGCAAAAAAATTGTCAAGGAACTTTATTGCGAATATTCAACTTACTTTACTCCTAGAGTAATATTTGCTGCAGAAATACGTGTGGGGTGTAAAATTCAAATTTTCCAAAAAACTCAAAAACTTATACAATTTAAAAGGTTAGATATATTTTCGACGAAATTTAACACCGGATTGTGCAGGGTTGTTTCATTAATTTGCCAAATTTCAACTCGATACTTCCATGTTTACTGGAATTAGACTATATGTAGTAATTTAAAAAAATCCATAAAATCTGATCGACCGGATAGATTTCGGGCAAATTCGATACCAAAGGTCTTTGATCATACTATTATATTGGTATGCAATTTTAGGACGATAGCAAAAAAATTACGCAAGTTAGAGGTAAAACTTCAAAAGTCGGTAAAGTCTCAAACTGGACCTTAATCTCCATAAAAATTGTATCGACTGACGAGCTGTGCCCACTCAATGGTTTCCGAATTATAGCCACTTTAAACGATGCAAATCTGTCACATACACAGCCACAATCACACATCCGGACGCCAGCTAAAAATCGCATTTCTCAGCGCTTTACACTATTTCAGGTAGCATTAATAACCACGTATTGAATTTCACATGCATATTGAACATCTGTAAATCGGCTTGTATTCGACGACACCCGACGAAGGTTCTGCAGTTTTCCTATGTTCTTAGCGAATTAGGGTGTTTTTAATATACTGTAACGAATATCGTACGCGATTGTCCTCGGTAAGCGGTCTTGAAGGACCGCTCGGACAGTAGAACATTTGACGGACGTACTAACGACCGACTTCACTTCGATCGTAGAATTGACAGTCAGTCTGATTCGGGACTTTAATACGAACGGACGTGACACACGTTACGACAATAATTCCTGAACGAATAAACTAGCCCACGTTCTATTCTTTTTTATAATTGGTATTCATTTATTTCCGCGAATCGTTACAATACTATTAATAATAATGATATATTGACGACGAAGCATATAGACTGCCAAAAAGGATAGTTAAATCTCGGGCGATAGATTAGTGTTCTTCGTAGCCAACACTCAAACGAAGCTTTAGTCTTATTTTCACTCGATAAAGGGACTAATTGACAATCACCATGCTTCAATCACGTATTGATGATTCAGAAGTATGGTCACACATTTATTAAAATAATTGAAAGGCAGGGACGCAATGATCAATACAGAACAAACACCATTGAAGACCATTCGACCCCTGCTATTTCCACAGAAGTGTAGAGAAATAATACAGTCGGTTCGCGGACCTGAAAGCAATGGACTAACACAGACAGTTGAGTATGAGCAAAATGAATGTGCTCGCATCATAGAAGTTGTAAGAGTATAAATTTATAATACGAGTAGTTGTCGGACGGAATTACCAGGAATCTATCCCTTGTTCGTATAATAGGATTTAGATTATAGAGCTCGTGGTCTTTACGTAGGGCAGTACAACCGTACTCTGCGCGGACAAAATTATTGCTATAGAACGCCTCGACAAATAAGTTGAATTAAGGGGAACTATTCAACGAGACGAATCGATAGCACACAATTAATATCCATTGACGGAACATAAATGTCATGATCTTATATACACTAATGATCTAGGGTAATGATATCCCGCGGGTCGTAGAACAAGAGTGTTTGATTGCTCATTTTTTAACGACGGTCACAGACCCGGTAGAGGAATACATGAGGTCTTGGTAAGGTCCGGAAGAGGCCTGATGAAATCCCGACCAAGCCCCGATGTAACGCTCTAAAATTTCTACGAGAGGCGTTACACTTTCTTTTGTTGTTAATGGTCTTAGAGTCGAATTTTAAAACATTAGTTTGAACTTGAGATCGAACTTAAGATCGAAGATTCGTTCCAACTTGATTTAGTGCTTAAGTTTGATCTTAAGTTTGAACTCATGTCCGAACTTAAGGTCAAACTTAAACACGCAATGAAGTTCGGGCCAATCTCCGATCTTAAGTTCAAACTAATGTCTCAAAATCAGACCCTTAGTGCGCATTCGCGAGTGGTCATTCCAACGGGAACTGGGCCGAGTGATTGAGCGCGATTGTGGAATATAATGGACGTGGAGCCAATCACATAATGAAATCACGGTCAGGTAGTACCCCGGTTTTTTTTTTCAGGGAAGACGATATCGATTATATCGAATGCGCGCGACGTATCGGTTTCGTGATTTCGAGAGCGAGCGAGACGCGAAGGGTCGGACAAGCGACAGATTACAATATATATAACATTGCAATATATATATATATATATATATATATATATATACATATACGTTCATCCCAGCGCTCGCCTTTGACACTTCACAATGCTTCTACTTCTGGCCATCCGCTCTATTGTAAGCTTCGCTTCATATATATCTTGTATCTTTCTCCTTTTTCTTCTTCCGCTATTTCATCCTGTTCTTTTTTTCGCTTTTCCTTTCGACGACCATGGCACCTTCGTTCGCCAAAGCGTTTTCTCTCGGTTGTCTCGGCGTTCCCGCCATACCCCAAGCTCCGTCAACTCCACACGTTTCGACAGAGTCCAGAGGCAGCTTCGGCCTTCGCGGTCTCGCTTCCAGAGGCTGCTGCATCGAGGTCACTTGCTCGAGGCCGCACCCTTGCACACCCTCGCGCACCCCGTCGCCACTTCGGTTTTACGCCCGTGAACATGAAAGGGATTCGCGAGCTGTATCTAACGCGCACATATACGCTTCTCGAGCCTTGCTTTTACACCGGTATGTGCCGTCTATATAGAGTACATATGTACTCGTGAAGGCGCGTATCATATTTGTCTTCTATGTGGTAAAGTTGAACAGCACAATAAAACGCCGTATTTTCTCAAGGGTCCGACGGTTTTGGAAGAATGTCTTGCCATCGAGCTCTGGTGGACTACCGCTACTCTTTCCAAATTCTTTTCCTCCCGCAGCAAGTTTTTAATCTCAACTATGAAAAGAATTCAACAGTTCTTTAGGAACAAAAAAACTGAAGGTTGTCGGTGTAAACTTGAACTTACTATGTGAACTTGATGATTGCATAAGTCTTTACTCAATTCTCCATCTTTGCTGTCGATACATTATTGACACCTTTTAATTCTTTTTTCTTCTTATTATCGTCATCGAAAAATTTTCATGTCAAAAAAGTATATGCAAAACATGTATTAAAAACATCGATTGTTTGCCGTGGAATATATTTTGTATAGAAATTCTCATATGCTAAACTTAACAAAAAAAACAAGTTTGCACTTAAAACAATGGTTAATCAGTTTATCTTATATCAGGTAAGCCCGTCAGCTTGTTCACAATATTACGTATAACAGAAGTAACATCATTCAGAATTTGACGTAGATTTATACGCTCGAATTTAAACTGCAGAGTTCATCGTGATGTCGAACGACATGTCGAATGACATTTTAAGGGTTAAGATTACAGGGTTATCAACGATTTATTCTGAATAATGAAAGAATACGCACATTCTTCCATTATTCAGAATTAATTGTTAATAACCCCAGAATTGACTGAGAATACCAAGTCTAATATTGTCGATTCCTCTAGTCGAACCGCGCACGCCCGCAACGTTGGCCAGCACTGCTGTAGTAGAATTAACTAGTGTTAGAAAGGCCGTCTCATGATTTCTGGCCAACTACCTCAGTCAAAACTGACTCGTCACATTTTGGATTACGGTAATCAGCATAGAGCCCTTGCTGGGTCATCTGTCCAGTCACGGACGACCCCACCTGGGCATACTGTCGTGATACTTGATGCTCTAGCCGTCACTGCAACGAAAATGTCTATGTATATAACAATGGCCTACAATATCTCACCGACTGCAACGCAGAAGATTGTAACGACTCTAGTGGTGACTCTTCCCACCGACCATCTGTCTCGTCCTTATTTTTCGGTCCCGAGTGGATGGCGTCAAGACCGAAATGGACGGTCCACTCGTCGCGTGGCAATATCTGCCTTCTGCCTCCACGCCTCACTCACTCGGCCTCGGCAATGCCACCTACTATAGCTAAGAGCTTCAACTCATTTTTTTGTTCTATTTTTCGTATCGCAAAGTGAGCTTTCACGATATGATCTCCTAGCACTCTCTTCAAACCTCTAACGTGAAAACAGGTCGAGTAAAGAAATATCTATATATTAGACAAAACTGTCGTCAACTCCTTACCTCGATTTTAATCGACAATAATCAATATTTATATTTATTTAAATATGTTCGATAATCAATTAACGGTATTGGAAGCTCACTTACATAAACTGTTTTCGAAATTTCAAAGACATGTGCATTGTCATTACAGTACAATTTGTATTTTTAATGAAAATCCTTGCAAATTTCAGGCGAAAAATTTGTAATTTTAACAAATATTTTTATTTTCCAAAAAAAAGTAGGAATGTGCGAATAATCAAAATTTTGAATAATTCATTATGAATTGAATATGAATCATTCAATTCGAAATTTGAATTGAATATTCGAATATTTCGAATAATTCAATTCTTTATGAATAGTTATGAATATTCGATTAATTTGAATATTTATGAATAATTCGAACATCAAAGTGGAAGACCATATGCGATCGGAGCTGGCCAAAATACTCGAAAATACTCAAAATACAAAATACTTAACCGATGTACTTATAAATGTATTTTAGTATTTTTGGTATTTTAAATATTTTCGAGTATTTTGCCCAGCACTGGAATTGTTCAGAATATTTGAATGATTTGGATTGTTCATAAATATTCGTATTATTCAAATTCTGAATTGAACATCAATATTCAATGCAATTCAATTCACGTGCTATTCGCTCATCCCTAAAAAAAAGTACATTAATGTTCAATTAATGTAAGTAATGTAAGCAAATTTCCAGTTCCGGTACATTAAATTCACAAATTATTTTTGCAGTGTATATATAATCAGTGTTCGATTATAAATAATTGATCGCCCAACTCGAATGCTTCAGCTACGGAAGTCGAACGGATTTTAACGTTGGGATAAATACGGACGGATAGGGAATGAATAGGGGGTAGAGAAAGTCAGAGGGGGAAGTCGCTGCGGGGGCTGAGCCCGCTGGACACCGATGAGGCTGGTAGAGCTGGTGGCAGCCTAGCCGGAACACTTCGACCCTGCCGGCCTGTAACTACTACAACTACGCAGGTTACGCGGCTCTGCGACTGACGTACGAACGGAGCTGGGCGTAATTCCACGTTGTAAATCACGAAGCAGCGCGAGTTGCTCGCTGGCTCGACCGGCTTTCGTATCTCGGCAGGTTATGAGGTCCTATAAACGTTGGCTCGATTTAGTGCGCGGGATGGCCAAAGGGCGGAATCGTTCCTATGTGCTCGAATCTCGTTCGCGTACCTTGCCCTCTCCGGCTTTTGGTATATGCTCACGCTACATGGTACACCGCGACCTCCGAGCTCCCGCCGGAATATCCCTGACACTCGACGCGGAAAGCGCTCGGAATTGAGCTAGTAAACGTACCTAATCTTCTGCCATGAACAGAACGGTCGAAAGCGTGCGCAACGGTGACAACGTTTTCAGTGACTTTCTTCGTCGTATTCGCTGGTGCAGTGTCCATCGTATTTCGTTCGCTTTTAGTCTCTTTATACCAATGCATAGGAACATGACATTCCAATGTATAACCTAGACTAAAACTGTATAAGCCGCGCGGCTAGTCACGAATCTCCCGATGTCGGCTTAGCTCTTACGATTCGTGCTCGCTGGTCTTCACTCCTCTCTACTGTATATCGATGGGCTGTCGCTAGAAAGGCGCATAGCTTATACTCAGTAAAACTGATACCGAACGTTTCTTGTCCATAAACATCCACCATTTTTTTCTTGTTAATTTTATCACAAAAAGTTGTTCTTTTTACAAATATTTTTTATAACGTCAACAAGAATAAGTTTCTAGACGTTTTGGGGAAAAAATTTAGGTAAAAGGGCAAACCTTTTTTTACTGTGTACACGGCCTATATGGCCTTACGGCATTAAGCAATATAAATATAAATATAAATATAAATATAAATATAAATATAAATATAAATATAAATATAAATATAAATATAAATATAAATATAAATATAAATATAAATATAAATATAAATATAAATATAAATATAAATATAAATATAAATATAAATATAAATATAAATATAAATATAAATATAAATATAAATATAAATATAAATATAAATATAAATATAAATATAAATATAAATATAAATATAAATATAAATATTAACGTTCAGTATAGTTGTATCTACGTTCTATATTTCGGACACTGAGATTACTAATAATAGGAACTCAGAAGGTACAACTTGCTGTCCAGCATTGACTCAAATCTGAGCACAGCGCAGGCGTGGAGATGAAGCGCTGGGCCAATCCTGGGTCAGCTCCGACACAATCGCAGGTTTGGTCTAGTCTTGCACTAGTACTGGAAAGTTAACAACGAGCCAAACAACCCCGCCTGAGACATTGGTTTCTTCCCAAAAGCGGATGTAAGATTGGAACTAAATCCACACAGTAAAACATATTTATACATTTAATTAACTTTTTTTGTCCACAAACGTCGCCACTCATTTTGTTCCGTTCTGTTCATGGCAGAACCATTCACGGTGATTTCCCAATTAATTTTACAAAACATATTCGTAAAATTAAGAGACATTATTGTAAAATGGACGAGATTTTTTTGTAAAATTAACTTGAAACGAATTGTGGAAATTTGTGCACAATAAACGTTGTTACTTATTTTATTGTACATGTAGGGCGATCGAGATCGGTGCTATGATGTACTTTACGTCACTGCGTGGCTTTAACGATACACACGAAAAAAATCTATGAACTACATATTACTAGTACAACAAGAACAGAACGAGAACTAGTTTGCGCGATCCCTATTGGGAGAAACTTATTTTCATTGTACCTCTGGCGCGTCAAGTTTTTTCCTTTCCTCTTCCAAACAAAAGAGGTCTTGTTGAAGATTAAGTATAAGCTTATATTGTTATATGACAAGAAAAGTGGAGATCAGTAACTAAAAGTACTAAGACTGTTGATCGTCCAGTCGAAATTCTCGAGTTCTCGTTTTTTTCGTCCCTTTTTCCTCGAAAGTAACAATCTCTCGATTCATCTCAATCTCACACGGTGATGCCTGCCAATCGAGTGAAACGTTTCGGAATTGCTGAGCGCTCGAACGCACCCTTCCGAGGTAAACGGTGGCCCATTGAGATTCGTGCTATGTAACCGAAAGCCTCAAACGGGTTAAAGAAACAACCCAAGAACTTTCAACACCTCAACGTCAGCTCGAATCGTACAGAAAGCATACTTCCCCGTTTTCAGCCCCTTCTCATTGAATCCCCAATAATTTTCCCGATGCGCCCGCTTTGCTATATTACCTGTGGGCCACAGTGCAAATGTGTTGTGCACAGACTCAACGTAAAGTAGTCAAGGGCTGCATCGACTCTACATATTCATCGATCTTTCTCATATTCTCTATTTCAGATTTCAGAACGGATGGATTGAAACTGGAACAAGTAAAGAAAAAAATACTTAAGAGTGATACTATAGACAGTGTCACAGTTTAAATGTCACACTTTAAAAATATACTTGGCGCGTTCTTTCTTTTGATACAATGAACTCAGTTAATTGATATTCCACTGGCGAACCAAGTTTCTTTTCTTCTCATTTTATATTTGGGTAAAACATAGAAAGAGAAAAATTATTTAATGTTCTTTTCTCAATTTTTTTACTCCATAATTACTATACTAAATATACTCATATATGTACAAATTTTCTTTATCACTACTTGGCTCATATGATTTAACTTATTTTCGATTTTTTTTTTTTTAAAGATATTATTTATATAAACATTATTTTTTTGGAACCAAAACCAATTTTAAGTACTTGGCGTACCTTTTTTACTTTTTTGAACAAGTCCAATATACCATGCAGTATTCACCCTCGCTGCAATTCAATGAATATTGTCGATGCGGCTAATTGAATGGAGGTACGTTTTTATATATCGACTGCTAACAATTTTATACTAACATTTTTATTCTTAATGAAATTTTTAATAAATTTCGGGCAAAAGATTCGTCATTGTAATATCTGGTATTTTAATTTTCCAAAAGACAGTGCATTAATGTTCAATGAATGTAAGTAACGTAAGCAAATTTCAAGGTGCAGTACATTAAATTCACAATTTATTTTTACAGTGTTTATTTGTACAGTGTATACTTAAACACGGGCGATCCGCCCTTTTGTCTTTTAGTAATCGATATGTCAGATGCGACGCTTTCATCGATTTCTGACACACAAAGTTGTTACATATTGCACGTATATTGTTGCGATATACTTGTCACATACGCGTTGTCCATTGCGTCTGGAATGGGCCATCACTCGGTGGCATGCGAAGCCTTCGCGGCCACAAACCGAAGAATGCTTATGGGTGCGTTCGTTATACAATCAACCACCCTCGCACAGCCCCCAAAAACCACGGAACCATAGCAAAAGAAAGAGACAGTTTCGACCCCCGCGTTTGCGGAGGAATGGCGCGGATTCTGCACCCTCGAAATTTCAGAGGAAAACAGTGACGACGAGCCTTTATAAAAGCTATGAGGGTGCGGTATCGGCGTGGTGGATCCGCTTGCTCGCGTTTCGCAATTTTACGCGCCATAGGCCACAGAAGCGATACACCCGGGACAAGGTCCCGGCAACAATACACGAAGAAGAAGATGGGGAAAAACGAAGAAGAAACAACGTGTGTCATGTCCTCCTCCTATTGGTTCTAGCTTCGAGCAAGTTCCAATCTCTGCAAGAGGTACGAGGATGCTCTTCAGCGTTGTCACACCTCCAACTTATTTCGCTGAAACGCGCACGTGCCTGCGATCTCGCCATCTACGCCAAGACCGTGGCCGTTTTTATTCATGCAGTTGGATAAACTTTGTGGGTTCCAGTGGAAATGACGCTGCAAATATAGTAGGGCGGCGAACTGAGAAAAAAGTCCGACAGAATTTCGTTCTGCGGCGGTTAAACGTAGAGATAGCGAAGAAGCCCGGGGCGGGGTCCACTCTGGGTCGTCTAGGTCGTCCAGAGCTGATCCAGGGCGATTAAAGACTCTTCGTGTTTCTCGAGCCGCAACATATGCTCTTTTTTTAATATCCTTTATCGCTGGGTTGTATTTTCTCTTTCCATGCAAAATCATTACCACGAAGAATGTTGGTATAACACCGAAGCCATCAATAAGATTCTGATAGGCGATAGCCACGGTTGTCAAATTTTATTTGGTGGCCCAGTACTGGTCAACTTTAGCGAGTCTGGACCTCTTAGGGTATGCTGGTCAAAGTTCGTATTCGAGTAGAAAATAGGATTCGTCTGAGTACTAGGCTTACGCCTACACTGTAGAAATAAATTGTAAATTTCATGTACTAGAACTTGAAATTTGCTTTCATTACTTACATTAATTCAATATTAATGTACGGTTTTTGCAAAGTTGTAATACGAGATATAAAAATTACAAATCTTTTGTCTGAAATTTACAAAAAATTATATTAAAAATAAATATTTTAGTGTAAAATTGCAATGCACATGTGTTTCAAATTTCAGAAATAGTTTATGTAAAAGAGGTTCCAATACCGTTAATTAATTTTCAAATAAATTTTGTTTACAATATTTTTCTTACCGTCATTAAATCGTTCCTTCCACGTGACTAATGGACGTGTCAATACCAACCATTTCTGGTTCGTACTGACTTGAGTCTTGACGGTCCGTAGTGATATTGAAGCACTGACAGCCATCGCTCCCTAATGGTTATTAACTTGGGTGCTCCGTGTTCTCGTTATGGAATATGGAATTCAGAAACCAGAAATTTATATTAGCGGACATTCGACGGAAATACCTCACACTTTATATACATCATGTTGAAAGGGACCTAGTTTATAAGGTAATATGCTAACAGTCGTACTATTTATGTATAAGCGTTGAAATATTTTTTTTCATAATGAGCATAGCCGAGTGGTTAAGATCGTGGACTACTAATTGCTTGGTCACCGCTTCAAATCTCCATCAGCGGCTAAATAATTTATTCCGGGTTTTCCAGCGAGTGAGGGTAAGAAACGATAATGAAGCAATTTTTAATTATAAAAAGTATTCAGCTGTCCAGTGCCGCCGGATGGAGGAAGAAATCCTGCCCGAGGGATTTTTCTCGATTGGTACGGCGTAGGCGCAAAAGGATATGACCTACCGCAATCTGACAGTACTGCAGCAGTCGCGCAGATCGATAGAATTTCGTTTTCATCCATTTCTTTTATTTGACGTTCGCTAAACGTCGGCAGTCAATACTGGAGACGGCCGGTCCAATATGGGGTTAATTCTGTCATTTCAACGTATCTATGACGTTGGCCGTACGATGACCGTCAGCGCGCGTCTGTTTCACGAGAAAGTCTAATAATTTCAGCCCAGTACTTTGCATGCCGAGTAGAAATTTTCGACCCTTACATCGGGGCGTGATAGGGTCCTGATAAAGTCTCATCAGGTCCTGATAAAGTCTCATCAGGACCTGATAAGCTCTCATCGGCCCTGATAAAGTCTTATCAGGCCCTGATAAAGCCTCATCAGCACCAGGAACCGATGTAACGCTCGAAAATATATACTCGAAATTCGATGTAGACTCGATGTAGACTCGAAAAGCGAGCGTCGACCATCGGCCAGTGGCCATAGCTCACACACCACAACCAACCCAATACCGCACAAGTACCGTACCGTTCTGTAATTCATGTATGGAAAGCTCATACAAAGTTTTGCGCCAGTCGTGCAAGAGTTATTGTAGCGACACGATTAAAACGCTCATTCATCGTTATAATTCATCGTGCTCAGCTGCCTGAGACTCTACATGACTATACGGACCACGGCGAACGATCTCAAGTTGTTAATTGAACGAGGGGTTTGTGTACGGGATTAGGGCTCGTTGGACCATCGTTATTAATACATACACAACATCGACGTCATCAAGAGAGAAGAGACGAACACCCGGCGCGACGGCTTTCACGCCCGTACACAACTTCGGTCCACTTTGAAACGACAAAGTACCATGTACTTCTATCCTCATTCTCCATCCGGGTTTATCCTTTCGACACCTCTCTTCATTTCACCTCTCCAGTATACCTCCTCTTATTATTAACGTTTATACAAGGGAGCAATTCCCCGACGCAATGACGACGACAACGACGGAGACCCTCCAGAAGCGGCAAGCGATAAACGTCGCAGTAAACGTTTGATTGTTGAGCACGACGGGGCATGTTACGACAACAGACTTGACCCTCGAAATAGTATGGGCCGAATATTTCTGCGCTGTTCGCTCCATACGAACGTCGTCGTCAGACATCGGAGAGCACAATCACTCACAGGACCGGCACTCAGTCCCGTAAGTGTAACTCTCGTGGAGAGTTACACGCGGCTATTGGCTCTCATTTTAACGAGCGACCCTAACCCCCTGCGCGCAAGCCCCCTTCGTTCAAATGATTAACCCACACGTTCCATTCTCTTCATTCTTATTGTATTTACGCTCCCCGTCATCTCCCAATTTTCTCTCACATCGACCCTCATATTTCTTATTTCACTTTTCATCATCGAGTATAAAAGTGCCGTGAAAGTGGGTCGTACGGTAATCATTCTCTTTCAATCTGCAACAGGAGTTACGGTACATAGTTGAGCGACAAAGCGAGCGTGATCCGGGATATACTGCAGTACAGTAAAGGATCTGCACACTAGTTTGGCTACACTGTTCCACGCAAGGGTTTCGCTCCTGATGGACCTGAAATGCTGCTGCCGCCACGAACGCGGTGTTCTTTGGCGAGGCGCAGCGGTTCGTGTGACCTGATTGCTATCCTATGTATTTCGTGTACTCTCCTGCTGACCGTAAGACAGGGCTGCACACTATGTTCTGTACATGTGTATACATATAGGACAATAGTGGTGAATATGGCCCAATTCACACATCGTTGATTGTCATGTTAATCGGGCTGGGCCATATTCACTACTTTTACCCTACTCGCGTGTATCCCGACAATGCAGGATTTCAATGGGCTTAATCGTATCCACTTCGTCACAAAGACCGATTACTGAGTTAGTCACCTTAAACCGACTATCTATGAGCGATTTGCAATTTTTGTGTTGTCAAAATTGATTTAAGGATTGTTAGCTAACGCTATAATCGATCTTGTCACTGGCAGCAACGCTCGATTCCTTATTAACTTATTATTCATCTTCCTCTTCCTGTTTAAGACAGAACCATATTTACCGTAGAACCCCAATTAACCGGGGTCGGATTAACCGGGAAGCGGATGAACCGTGCATTTTCCGAGGGTTTTTTTTTCGCGGCGTGCCACGATTGAGCGAGCTGCAAATACATTTTCAAATACGAAACTCGCTAGTCGTAGCGAGTGACAACAATGTAGCACGTTGCATCGGACACTCGGCAGTGTATTTCCAAAAAAACGCGTAGCTTACTATTAATGAAAAAAATATCCAGTTTTAAATTCTAGTTCACACTATTTATCAATTAAGTGCACATTGTGTCAAATGTCATTGTAGCTAGTCAAAATGGAGTTGTGTCATTAGCCATTATTGACTTATATACATGAGTAGAAATTTTCACGCGTCACATCGGGCCCTGATAAGGTTCTGAGAAAGCCTGACAAGGGCCTGATAAGGCTTTATCAGGATCCTATCAGAGCCCGATGTAACGCTCGAAAAATTTTACTCGGATTCTTTCGCTGTCTAGTTCGGATTAACCGGTATTTCGATTATCCGGGGACTCTTCGGTCCCGAGCATCCTGGATAATCGGGGTTCCACTGTACTATGTTCTGTACATGTATATACATATAGGGTAATGGTGGTGAATATGGTCCAGTTCACATATAATTGATTTATGCACTAATCGGGCTGGGCCATATTCCCCGTTGCCAAAATTGAAATAACCATTGTCGGCTAACGCTATAATCGATCTTGTCACTGGCAGCAGCACTCGATTCCCTAATAACTGTGTCGCGAATGCCTTCACTTTGCTCTCTCGCACATACACCAAGCTAATATGTGCAGCGTGCCACCGCCTCAAGTTCTCTGTGCTTTGAGAATTCCTTTCATCCTATTACTATCGCACGGTTTCCCTTTCATCCTCGACGCAGGATCGTTGCAAGGCTTCTTGACATCGCGGGTTATTACATCCCGACAAGCCGAATATCACTACGGAACACCAAAAACACACGTTAAACAATAACGAGTATGGAAATAAAGCGTGCGTGTTACCTTAAAGCTATAAATTCCACAATTTTTATAACACGGCAGAAAGAAAACCACAACCATGACAGAACTTTTAGAGCGTTATATCGGGCGCTGATAAGGACCTAAAAGAAGACAGTTTACGGAGCAGATCAAACCCCGATTGAGCGCTTAAAAGTTCCTACCAGAAAAATATTTCTCGTATTTCCGATACTGCTCACGGTGTAAAAATCCATAGGTATAAAGTTTTGAAGCTCAGGAGCATGGGTGGGGTTCTGAGAGGTCCTAATTATAGCCGTAAATTACGCTATCTATTTAAGGACCGTCTATATTCTACAGCTATGGAGAACAAGACAAACACCTGTGGAGGAAAAATCAAACAAACCTTGACATAGAAGTTATTATCAACTTTGTGGCTACTAGTGCCGCCCACTTTAATTTACCTCCGCAAACAGGGATCATATTGGACGTGGGACATGTGTAGCTAAATGTCGTACCAACCGTTCATAAACGCAGGGAATAAGCCCTCCAACGTTTGTCAACCGTTCTCTCCGGATTCATCACAATATGCAGTACTCCTCACAGTACAGAAGTTGAGCATACTGTACGCATCCCTATAGTTATTCCATCTTCATGTTCAAATTTGACCAGAGCAGGATGTACCGAACATGTATTTGCTTTACGTATGACGCTATGTGACTGACCCTACTTTATATTCCGTTCTATTTTTCTACCTTTTGGTCAGTATGACGAGGTGAAAAGTTGAATTTTCATAAACTCAAAGATCGTCGTGAAATTGTGTGAGCTGTGGCTGTCGCGGTGAAATCGCTATTCCTCCTTGGACCTGTCCGCATGCTGCGATCCATTGCCAAAAGAGAGAGGGCGAAGAGGGAGAGAGGCAAAGCAAGCTCGTAAGCTGTATAACGGCAGTGGAGCCGGAGACTCGTAGCCAACTCTGATAGAGGGTGGAGGTAGAGCTCGGACTCGATGGCCTGTGAATGGAGCATTGTCCGCCGCGCTCTGGGGGTGGCTCGGCACCAAGCACCGTCGACAGCTGCGGGAGTACCACCGGGGGTCCCACCGAAATTACACCATCCGCTTCTCCGCTGCTGGCCGGCTTGTGGATCTCGCGCGCGTCGTGTGTTCTCCGCAGCTATTCGTCCCGCACTCCTACCTCCAGAGTTCGCCATTCCAACACCTTTGTAATCCACCCTTTGCTCCTCTTGCCGTCTCGCCCGCAGAGCATTGGTGAAGCTGTTCCGCGATGCAGCAATGCTTTGGATCTGCGTATCGCCCCCTAGTTCGGTACACCGTAGTACTACAATAGTTCGGACTTGAAACGCGTACATACTCCCCAGTACTATGGTATAACAGATCTGTGCGCAGGTATATCTATAGTGCGTAGGTAGAAATGGCTGATCACTGTCACCCCATGACCTCGGCCTATAGTGCTACTTCACGCGTCACCTGCGCACCTACATGTACTACATGTATCGCTATATCGCACGTGAATCTCGTGTACTCGTAACAGCCGGATAATAGCCGAGCATTGCCTTGCGCTTGTGCAGCTACGGTTACGGTAAATCCGAGCAATCGAATGTCCGAATTACTAAAGTCCATGAGTTCGTAAATTTTATATTTTTTTTGGAACACGTGCACGAAAAGTCCAGCTTTTCGTGCCTGTGATGCGCCAAAAATGCTGTAGATGCTTTTGCGCACACTCATCTCAGCGTAGATACTTTTGCGCACTTGTCTCCGGACAGATACTTTTGGGCACACTTATCTCACCTGTAGCTACAATGTAAAAAAATTTTGTTTGAAAATTAATAGTATTGGGAGTTTTTTTTACATAAACCTTTTCTGAAATTTCAAACACATGTGCGTTGCAAATTTACAGTAAAATTTTTATTTTTCATTAACATTTTTGTAAATTTCAAGCAAAAGATTTGTAATTTGAATATCTGGTATTTTTATTTTACAAGGAAAGTACATTAATGTTGAATTAATATGAGTAATGTTAGCAAATTTGAAGTTCCAGTACATTAAATTTACAATTTATTTTTACAGTGTACTTTCGCGCACACTTATCTGGCATTGTAGCTGTTTCCCCGCACGCACTTTACAGGCACGAAAAGAGGGTATTTTCGTGCACTCGTCACAAAAAGTAGTATGCGATACTTGTACGAAAAACCGGTCTCCCGACGAAGGTTAGGCAATACTCGCCTTCAGCTCGTGCAGCCAACTTCACAACCTTCGTCAAAAGACCGCTTTTCCGTACTAGGATCGCAAAGTACTATTTGCTTACATACAGTAAACCATCATCAATCGAAATCCCGCCAATGTTTGGCAGACGGAGATGGCAGCATTTGATTATCGAGTCAGCGATAAAAATAATCTGACTTTATCCGAAAACAACTTTGCCAACAGAACTTTTTGTTTACATCGAACAAACATTGCATTGCTGTATTGTATCAACCAGCCGAGTGCAAACAATATCGAACGGAAACTCTTTTCGTTAGAGACATTTAAAAAACTTGTGATTCCGCCGATAAAACTGTTCACACTGACTGCATTGTTATGAACCTTTTGGTGTTAAATCGATGCGATATTTATCCAGTGGAAGTTCGTGTAAAATCTGCAATATTTTATTGACTTTGTGCGACGTTCATGAGGTAGGAAACATACGAGATCGTGAGAACTTTTCTACATGGAGTGAATTCTTGGCTTGCTCGTTTATTTTCATTTTTGCACTTGCCATTCCGGTGGCAACGCTATACAGCAGAAGAACTCGGTCAACCGAAAGTACTCCACAGTCCCGCATTGCCACTGTATTGCCCAAGGTCCTTGGTAGCACAGACCGCAAGAACGGGACGTCATCCCTTTGAAGTCTCACTCCTGTCACCCCGAGCATCGGTATCACTCTCATTCCCTAGCTCTCATACCCGACAAGCTCTTGTCCTTCAGGCATTCCTCTCGCCAAGAGCTTTATATCTCTATCCCTTTATATCTCTATCCACCAACGGACCGGCCAATCCGTTCATGATCCAGCGCAAAAGGGAACAGCTCGGTCGCGATACCTGCCAGCAAAAAATATTTGTAACTGTACTTTCGTACAGTTACAAATATTTTTTGCTGTAACTGTACGAAACTTCAACTAATATTTATTATTCGGAGGGCTGAAGGACCTCGATCAACGACCTACACGCCACTCAATTACACTTATTCGACAATAATTTCTTCCCAATTTGTACACTGTCCGTCATTGGGCCCGGTTCTTCTCCTTTTTCCGTCTTGCTGGATATCTTGCTCGATGTCTTAACCGTATCGAGGTTATGAAGTAAGACATGCAGCAGGACATCCAGCAAGACCGGATGTTTTCCTGTAGGACATTAAGCAAGACTGGATGTCGTCCAGCAGGATATCCAACAAGACTGGATGTCGTCCAGCAGGATATCCAACAAGACTGGATGTCGTCCAGCGGGATATCCAACAAGACTGGATGTCGTCCAGCAGGATATCCAGCGAGGCTGGATGTCGTCCAGCAGGATATCCAGCAAGGCTGGATGTCATCCAGCAGGATATCCAGCAAGACTGGATGTCGTCCAGCGGACATCCATCGCGTGTTGCTGCGCAAGAAAAGACGGCATTAACGCCTCTGTATTTCGAAGCAGGTATCGAGAGCTCACAATTTAGATCCCGACATCTGGTTCAGTAATGTGCGAATGTTAGGTTTGAAAGGAGTTCAACCATGAGACTTCCCTTAGTATCGAAATCGGATTGCAGATATAGTCTTCACAAAGGGTAATATAAAAAAAAGAACAATAATTTCAACGCGTCGGGCGCGAGTCACGAATCGTACGAGCGAGCGAATTTCTTGGACTGAAAGAAGTAAAAAAGAATTAATCCCTTGGTGGCAGTAGAATTATACTCGACCTATACAGCATTCTCATGTTTCTGGATTTCATATACCTCCTACCCACTCGTATTTTACTCACCCTTATCCTCTGCTCGCCCTCGTTTCCTCTCTCGAGAAATTAGCCAGGCGTCTTTACGAGTCCTCCGAGTGTGTTTAATTTTTTTTTCTACCTCCCTGCACCGTGCGTTTCTCGTTGCTCTATCTACCAGATGCCCAAGCGTACGCGCACACAACGCTTATTCTTATTCCTCTCTTTCTCCGGTTTTCTACCCGCGGCCGAGTAACGCAAACCTAGCGCGGGCCACGCGCGCGCCTATGGAAATATACAGTGGTGATAAAGTCGTTACGAACGATAAGCCCAGTAGCAGCAGCAGGACTAGAAGCGAACCGGAGCAGCGGTGCTCCGGTCTGTATATCCAGGCCAATTTTATTTACATTGCCGCGAGCTCAGGCGTTTCGCGGTCGTTGGACGTTTAACGTTTCTAGTCTCGCCACTGTACACTCAAACGTGCGCTGTACGAAGCACTCAGACCACCCCAGAACTACGTATGTACCATCTTGATATCGTTGCGGATCTACGAATGGTTTCATCCTCACGCTGGACTTAGCACCATTTGGGATATCACTAGCGTTGATTTAGCAATATTCCTTGAGCAAAGACCTAGCAACGGTATCGGGTATACCTGTTGTCGTACGATAATCCTCCGAAGTCGTAATACCATGGATCCGATTTTTGAACATACTCTCAGGACGCAGAAACAGCAGACGATCTTCTCACATACTTACCATGTAACAGTGGTGACTTTATGGAAGAAGTCCAAAGAGAATATATTTCAATGTTGTTAATAATTATACGTTTCAATGTACTTTTGTAGTAAAATGACTTGAATAGCTTATATAATGAATATCTGTCGATTTGTATGGTTAAAATACCACTCCATGATATGGATCGATCCGGACCGATTAAACAAATTTACAGTAGACCCCCGATTAACCGAGAAGAGGATTAACCGTGCGACTTCCGAGGTTTTTTTTTATGCTCGGAGCAAATCAAAGTCACTGAGTACTTCCAAAAAAGACTAGCTTGCGTACTATTACTGAAAAAAAAAAAAATCCAAAGCTTGACATTCTAGTTCACAATATGTAACAATTAAGTGCAAGTTGTACCAAGTGTCATTGTAACTAGTCAAAATAAAGTTGTATCATTAGCCATTATTGGCTTAATACTTTCGCTGTAGTTCGGATTAACTGGGGTTTCGATTATCCGGGGGGACTCTTCGGTCCCGAGCATCCCGGTTAATCGGGGTTCTACTCTATTTCTTAAAGGGATTTGATTAATACAGTATTTCGAAGAACGGTCTTGTAAGGGCGACTTTACGTACGAATGAAACTGACTACAATTTAAGATACTTCTTAGTTATCCAATCGCTGAACAAGAATGTCAAATAGCCGAACGACATTAAAAAAAACTTTTGGACAGTCATAGTCGAATGAACACCGTGGCTTGTTCGATGCTTCTTATTACACTTGATTGTCTAACCCGAACGTTACGGTGTCGTTGATGTGAAGTAAAAGCCTAAACTACATAGTTAACATTTAGAAAAACAGAATTATGTCTGTTTTAAAAGCGAACATCTCCGGCTCAACCGGAGCAATATTTTTTTTCATCGACAAACATGGATTAACAAATCTCTTTGAGCGCTCCAGTTCGCCTGGATACGAAAAAAATTAAAACGATTTTAAAAAGCTTCGCGAATGTTTGCAAGTGCATGCGAGTTTGAACGTTCGTGTGCATACGTATGAGTCATTCGTGTACACACAATTTCACTGGGCTTTACGTTGGGAATCCTCTCAGTTTTTTCGAAACTCACCGCGGGCTGGTTGTGACAGATTTTTTTCGAAAACGACGAGACAACAGACACGCGGGTAAAAGAAAAATAACGACGAGCTTACGGTGCGGAGCGCGAACTGCGTAGATTGTCTAGCTGGGAGCGAAACTGCGTCCGATTTTCGGGGTAAACAATTGCAGTTCTGATTTTGAAAGCGTGCACAGTTAACAATTCGAACGAGTTCACATTCGTGTGGTAAAATGAATTATTCTTGGCTATTAGCGCCGGGACGCCATTATCGTCCTATCCGTCGTTCTCTTTCTTCTCGTTATCGCGCCGGCGACCCTCAAGCGTTTATTGTGTGTGTACCGCGATTCGAATTTCCGATATCACACAAGCGACACGAGGTTGGCAGTGCTTTCTGCTCTCGATCTAGCTGGATCGGAGCATTTGGATTTCGATCTATCGGTATCAATGTCTTTATCGTACCGTGTGCGGCCCGAACGACTCCGATTGGTCCAGACAATCAGGCGCGAATCGATCTCACCTCACCAAAAGTAGCCCGCTAAAGACTGCAAAAACGAATCGTTCGCTGCAGCTAAATCTCCGGTACAGAGACGCAGTAGAATGTGAAACTCGGCAGCGGCTTCGCGCCGACTCTTCCGTGTGTACCTCTGCAGGAATCCCGAGGGTGGGCCTGGAGATTCCATGTTGGGAACCGCGAATCTCGTATCGAGATTCCAATCTCACAATGTTACCATCTACCTTTTTCCTCTCCGTACTCCTTTCGCCGCAACAGTGGGGAGCCAAACTTTTCAACAATCTGCTTTTGTGGGTGCACCGCTGACCAGCAAAGGATAAGGTTGTACTAGAGGACAAGCACTGCGCTTGAAAAATACAAAGAGACAAAGGTACACCAACTATACCGCACTTGAGACGGAACGATGGAAAAATAAAGAATTCTTTGACCACAAAAAAGCAGTCCCCATTCTCCGTTCTTTGACTCTTGCTATCTAGTTCTCCGCCTTAGAGTGTCCACTTCGACCCGAAATGCTGTCCGATTTCCTCCGCTTTTTCCCCTTTATTCATTTATAGATAGACAAGTTATTATATTAGACGACGAAAAAAAATTATTTGAAGGCCACCGTTTATTCGGTTCAAGTAAAATATTTATTTCATTTAAGTAATTCTTTACTTAATGCAAATAAATATTTTACTTAAACCAAATAAACGGTGGACGTAAAATAATTTTTTTCTGGGTGTATAGTTATATATATAATATTATAGTTATATATATTATATTATACAAGTTATTATATATTATAACGTAAATCAATAATATATTGACCGGGCGATAATCGCTACTTTTACATTGTACTGAATGTGAAAAGTATAACGCATAAGAATCGCTCATATTGCTCGCGGATTGACAATACACAAACGATGACACGACAGGATCGGGAGAACAAGAGAGGCCTGGCCGCAATGTCGTATCGATCGAGCGTGCGACATATCGTGATGAGGTAATTTACTGGGATCGTTATTAACCACAACCGCCCCAAAATCAAATATCCGTGTTATCATTTATCTCGGTCGTAACATTGGTGTCAGAATCATTACTATATATATATCAGTACAGGGCCAAGTACGAAAAATACTTCAAGTCGGTATAAAGTGCAAAGTATCAAGTATTTTTTGTACTAGAAGTGTTTCTAAAGTACTTTTTGCAATTAGGGTCGTGGAGTTAAACGTTATCTAGGTTTAAATAAAAGGTGCAAAAACGTTGCGCACAGCTTCCTCATTGTAAAAAATCGATAACTGAATTTTTTGTAAATCGTCGTTTTGAGCCGATTTTTAATCTATTGCTGACGTTTTTTATAAAAGAAAAAATCCATAACAAAATTTCATTAAAAACAACGGAAAGGCATCTCGTCCATTTTCGTTTTTTATGATATTTTTTTTTTGTATAAAATTAACACAAAAAGAGGGCTACTTCACGGTTTCGTTTATGAATTTATTTAAAAATAAATTCTCGTTAAAATTATACTTATTGAGAAGTTAAGGCAGATTATCATATATTAATAGAAACAAGATTTACCTTCTACTCATCGGGTATCCTTAATGCGTGCCTGTACTCAAAAAGTACTTGTAGTACTATAAAATTCTTTTGTACTTCAAGTGCGTACTTTTGAAGTACCGACTACTTATTTGGTTTCGATATATGTACGGTTACGCCGTGACAACAAGGAACTTTGCGAATTTGGATTAAATTAAAACGCATATTCGTATTCAAATGACCAAGGGAAACCGGGTTGCGAGTGCGTTCGTTCAAAAAGAGGGCCAAGATTTTGCCACAGTGGTCTTTGCAATCGTTCCAGAGTTTCAACTTTCGAGAGGATTCTGCCAAAACGTGCATACACAGAGCGCGAAAACGTATAAGACGACGAGGGGGCAAAGTGAGGTGGAAATGCAGAAAAAGTGAACTCAATTCTACGAGATGGTGAGGTTTATAGCGAAAAGGAAATGCGAAATTTGCGTACAGTGGGCGAACGTATACCGTTCCGCCATTGCACAATATCAGAAGGGCGAAGGGAGGGAAGCTCAGAGGATACGAAATAGAATATGGACCGACAGACAGAGACCCATCCCCACGTATCACCGGTTTCGTGTAGCGCTCCATCCGTCGTGCGGTTGGGTGTGCTCAGCGAGGCCACGCTTTCGCCCCAAAAACGGGATGCTGGAGATGACGACGAAATGCATAAGCTGGCGGGGTCGATGGGGCGGGCTTGTACGACGGATTTCTTGGTACATGGGAAATTGTTTTCGTAGAGGTGTACCGGACGTGGAAAGTACAGAGGATCGGTAGTCCGCGACCGGTTGAACTCTATAGTTCTCCATGTTTTATGCGGCCAGTGTGCTACATGCTCTGGTATCCGGTGTGATTTATGTTCGCTGCAGAAGGGGTTCTGGGTGTAGATCGTATATACATAAAGAGGTACCTAGTATAGGAATAGTTTCCCGGTATACGAGCCATGCAAACTTTTACATCCACACGAGCGCTATTATAACGAGGGGGTCTTCGGAACACCCAAAGATTTTTCAACGTCGATGCGTATACCGAGAAGACGCATTGTGAGACCTCGAGTTTTTTGTTGACACGATAATGCACCTGGTGCTAAGATCCACACAGATCCATTAATAACCCGCCCTGCTTGATCAGGTGAAGCACACATGAATGTCTTTGCGTGTTTTTCGCGACAGGGAATGACGTGGTGTGCACAAAACAGGTGGGGCGTGCACCGATAACCGAAATAACGCAGATAAGAGGGAAAAAAATGATTCAAGAAATTTCGAGGATTGATCTGTAAATGGCGTGTAATCTATAGCCTGCCGAGGTTGAGCTGTACCGTTAGACATCGCTGTTCGCAATATTGAGTTACCGGAAAAACGTCCGTACCGTTAATCGGAAACAGAAATGAAATATATCCGGAGTGTAGGAACGACTCGAGAACGTGCATCGATGTTTCCATTGATCAATTGAAGCTCCGTGATCAACGGAATCGTCAATAGCAGATGAGTATCAGCTCCGACGGACATCTGTTATCATTAACTCCGTTATGCGGCTGATGAATGGATCCGTAGGTCCGATTGGCACGCGCGTTTCAGATTGATTGGAGTGGCAGTACGTTCTCGTAGTCTTGCAGCAGAAACACCAAAAGCAACGGCACCAGTGGAGCCACGCAGACCACGGGAGAGCAAGAGGAATCGCAGGAACTACGGCACGCTTCGAGTCTCGTGTGCGGAAAGGCGCGCGTTTGTCTCTTCGTAAGTCAAGTAGCGACCTACGCACTAGTGATTAGCTACTCTATAGTGATTGGTTTATGGAACCTATTCGATGGAGCCAGATGGAGCAATGCCAATAACTAGTGCTTGTAGTTCTCTGTAATGGTCAAGCACTGTCCGGCCGATACTTCATCCCCGGGGGCCACGCAACGCATCAGCCCCGGTGCTCAATCCAACGCCATTCAATAACTGTCACAAGGGAGACAGCACTCTGCTCACAGTAGGAACTTCTCTCTCGCTCTCGATAGAGGTGATCATGGAACTAGCTGCAATTACGTATGCATGATGAATATGAGTTATAATTATAGGGTCCCTAGTTTATTATTAATCGATCATAAATTAAAAGATTATATTTTTGGACAACTGTTGGAGAATTATTATTAGTAGCAGTAAAAGAGATTTATTGGCAAAGATAAAATTTATACAGTTATCTTCTTATATTAATATTGTACCTAATGATAAATATACATCGTGGCAAAGGGATCTTCTTTGGTATTTGGAAGATTTTTTTATTTTTCTTTCATTAGTTTACGATTAAAAGATTTGTAGATTTGTTGATTCCGTGATTCTTTCGTTGGGGATTAATTCTAATTGTTGATAAATTGTGTGCGTGGGATATTTGTGTTTGGGTATAACATGTTGAAAGCGGTTGTATACATAGTGGCTTAATGTTGTCGGTTCGGTTTACAGCAAATTTGTTCGTGAGCTCCTTGGATCTTTGAACTATTGGGATGATTCCTGTTGTTGAGTATAGGAGTGTATTTGTGGGGCTGTGCAGGGGGTTGTTCAGATGGCGGATACGCGTTAGACGTCTTAGTACGCAGGTTTCAGCAACTTCAGATCATGCAACCACGAAAGTAAAGACGTCGAGTCATTTAGTTGGCGGACGGGTAAATCGGGGTGGTTCGCGGAAGACATTGTAGTCAAGTCGCGTTTAACGATGCTATAGGTCTGGCTAGTCAACCAGACATCCTTTGCTTTGCTTCCTCTGGAATCGACGTCGTCACTCGATTGGGGAATGTAATAAGAGCAGGGTAGAAGAGGGGCGAGGGGAGCCCGGTTGGTAAGCAACGGCACAGGACGATCATTTGTCTAGATTAAATCGATACGGTGGGTTGGTGCTGCTACTCGGGCTGCTGCTGACTGACTGCTAAGGGTTGTAGCCGGCACGGTTCCGTAGCGTGACGGGATCTCCAGTTTCTCACTCTATCGTAGCTTCTCCATTCAATTGTAATACGTACGGGATTCTGAGATCTATTGTTCTCTTTCGATCATCCATTCTCGTCCTGACTTACCAGATTCCCCGATAGAAACATATGTAAGGGAAGCTGGTACCGCGCGTTTCGTCAAATCAGCGAAACTTGCATAATAGGATCGTGATCGCTCCACACTGAAAATATACAAAAGGAACTGCTGCGATAGGAAAATAATTGTAACTGCAAACAGTAGAGTTGCTACGAATATCAGCGAAAACATTGAAGGCGTCTGTGAAACTGCGTCCTAAGTTTCAGCCTGATAATAATAAACCCGCTGTAATGTAACCTGATACCGGTACATAGAAACATATACCAGCATTTTATGGGCAATTGCCTATAAAATTCTCGTACATGCTGCTACTGTGCGGCAGCCATAGGAAACCATGGAAAACATCCTAACGTTGGTGGCGGTGAAAAAGTTGTAATAGACAGTTGATAGTTATGAGAAAGATGATTCCCTAGATGCGGTATATTGCTGAGGCTTTCAGGCTAAAGGTCTTTTTACCACAAACTACCAATTTACATATTCAGACCCTCATACAGTTAGTTATGTTGATTCTTCCATCTCTGTATACTGTTTACCGCCGAGCGTAGCCTGTTCTCATCATGCATAATCTATACCGTATGTATCTACGTTCCACGGTGTGCATATTGCACACAGCAGCATCGAATCTCAGGAGAGTTGGGGGTAAAAGCGGTGGCGTTGGTGGTTGCGGTCCTATATCTCATTCTATCCATATAGAATTATCCGTGAAGTACGGCTGTCTGGTTAAATACCTATGTATATCTCGAGCTTGGGGTTCTGTACTTCTCCGGTACACACAAACATGCATGGAAAGTAGAAACGGTCGCATCGTTCGTCGACGCCCTGCACTCGTGGCTCTGTCTTACAAGGCGAGGCTATGCTAATTCGTATGAATATGCATCGATGACTCGAGACTGTGCTCTGAGTGTGCTCGGAAGGTAAAATAATGCCACGGATTTATGGGGTTAAGTCTCGAGGAGACTGTTCAGCACCGCGGCGTTGGTGGCGACAGCAGTAAGGCAATGTGGCTCGTGGCGCGGCGTCAGTTAGTAGTTGCCTCGCGGCGAACTCGCGACTGCTTTTCATACGCCAATATGTAGCATACACATATACATACATCTCCATACGCGTAAACGCATTGGATTCATATACTATTCATAAGACCTCAGCTTTGCGAAGAAGTGCGAGGAGACTTCATCTCTGCTTCTACCTTCTACACACCCTGTATATAGTAACGACATTGAAGTACCGACGTGATGGGGCTAAGTTATTTAGGGGAGAACCGTCATCATTGCACCACTTAAGAAAGTGTTTCAAATACTCAGTTCACAACTTCTGTACATATTTGAGATGAAGCCCATCCGCGCAACGGATTTTTATTGTCTATGACGACTGTCACCATCGGCCAATGGCTGTGGTAATTTGTTATTGACCACTTTAATGAATGGCCCATCTCAGTTGTATAAATAGACCTTCAGGTGCTCCTGCCTTTTGAGTCTACGGATGTAAGTGAAATTTCGTTCATGACTATTTTTCAGTGTTTCAAATAAAGTTCCACACTCCGCACCGCGATCCATCGTTGCTGAGAAATTTTTCATTTTGCCTCATGGTCCATTTACGAAGAACTCAAAAATCTCGGGAGGTAAAGGACTTACAGTTATGAGGCCCGTTGTCGTAGGTTTATTCTTGCCAAGATGTTAGGGTTTGATTGGGTCCAATGAAGACCATTTTTCTTAGTTTAACCCCTCAAAATAAGAACTTTGGATGCCCATGCTTGTTCCGCCTATGAATTAAATACAAATTTTATGTGCGATTCTTTCCCGATATCTCGACAGAATCCAACCAACAGTATCGCGTTTCCTCGCAGCATTGCTGATAAATTAAAGTGGTCCATTCATTCCACTGGTCTAACCACACAGGAACTCCCCTACTAATAGTCCTCGCTGCCTACGGTCCGGCAGCATTCATGTTGAGCTAAAGAGCTTCACCATTCGCTCAGATATAGATACAACTAGCAGTTTGCTAGCGTGTTCCGGCAATTGCGAAGCGAGAGAAACCGATATCGCTATATACGGCGGCTATGTATATAGTCAACCTTCCAATTTCCTGGTAAAATCACGACTTCAGGTAGAAGATGAAGGTGCCAGGGAAGGAGGTGCAAGATGAGGGCTTGCCACGGAGGATGGGGGCTTTTCGAACCTGCTTTCACCTGTGCAGTCATCGCGACTATCTCATTCTGGTAACCCCTATACTTCTCGTGTACCTGATCGAGCCACCTCGAGGTAATCTTTGCCCGGTAATTCGTGCGGCCGTACGGCGTCATACACGCGCCAACTGCTGGCCTCTCTTACTAACGTCGGCTACCTCATTGAACGTAGTCTCGTAGATAGGTACCCGACGTCCCATTAGGTGAGGCACACCTTCCCGAGTACTGGTATTAGCCGTAAAGCGGACGATCTGATTTCGGTGATTTCGTAACAGCGGTAACATGTATGTGCAAGTGGGTTCACGAAACGGTGAAGTAGTCTAATTCAGAAGTTAATAATTATACAGTTCTGCGACGGTATTGAAAGCGGTGAGAGTTTATCGGACTTTTGGGTGTTGCGGCAGCTGACAACGAGTCAGCATAACCCGGACGCGTTGAACGCTGGCTTTTTGGCCGGACCTTGTAGATCCGAGCTATAGAACAGACTGTAAAACCTTCCAACACAGATTTCACGGTTTTCAGGTGATTGGGAATTGTAATATGTGTGTATTAGCTGCTCCGCACGTTGCTCGATCAAGAGTCGTGTGCGTGGTTGCCCTTATATTTTTTTTGCTAAAACTTGTTGATCAAATTCTCTGTACGAACAGTTCTTGGGAAACAGTGGATCGATAGAGAAGTTATTAGAACCGGGCCGACTTCACTGTACTCATCCACCAACAGGATAGCATACTATTAACTTCGCCGAAGCGAGCTCTTGCATATATCATACCGTGTGGGCAACCAAATGCGAATATGAAGCGGCGTGTCCGATTAAGCGGTGAGCTTATACATCGAGAGGCCGTGAACGATTATTCGTTTGAAATAAACTATCGACTGGTTTTAACCTACTTCTATACCTGCTCGAAATTCTATTATTCTTCGTGTCTCATTTCTCACCACCAGTTTTCACGGTTTTTCTCGATTAGCTTCATTACACTGACACGTTCCATTGTTAGAGAGTGAACGAGAGGAGGAGCGATCTCGCTATTACCGCAATCTCAGTAGGTGAAAATATCGAGGGCGCGTAGGTGCAGTAGAGGTACTTTATGAACGAATAGTTGATTCGTATGTGAATAGGGTGTCTGAGTGCAAAGCGTTAGGATTCCGTTCTCGATGGCTCTTTCATTCGCGGCAGACACCCTCCCTCCGTTCGTCGGGATCTCGTTATTTATAACCCGCACCCTCTCATAGTCCACGGTACTCATCGATCTGAGTCTGAGGGGCCGACGCTTTCCCAAGTTCAAACGAAGTCCTCCCTTTCCGCGCATCCGTCTCTTCCCGGTGGAAGGTTTGAAGTTATCGGGTGCGCTTCGTGATCCTCCACGGACGCTGTGAATGCCGTGTGCGTTCTGTGTTTTGGTCTTTTTTTTCAATTCATGCGATAAAAACTTGCATTAAACCAACAATACAATGTTCTCTATAAAGACAGAGGGAAAATTACAAGAATTTCACGATTACGATCTGCCTCCAAGAATTCCTGCTGCAGATTAGGGTAAACGTGGTGAATATGGCCCACCTCAATTAATACGTAAATCAATAATATGTGGACCGGGCCATATTCCTCACTTTTACCCTAAAGGTAACGATTATGGGAACATGGGCAAAAAAAAATAATAATCGAATTGTGGCGCTGTTTGCTGGTAATTGCAATGCGTCGTCAAAATAATATCGATCAGGCGCAAGTGGCATCGCGTCCAGATGTATGAGTAATTAACTTTGCATCATTGAAACTCGTGCAAGTGTCACACATACCCTTTCGCATAGGGTAAAAGTGGCGAATGTGGCACATCCTGATTAGCACATAAATCGATGATACATGGCCCCTCCATATTCATCACTTTTACCGTATATACGACGAGCTATGATTGTAGTGCAGGATCGAAACGACGGCGTAAACAAGATACGCTATAATATTTTCAGTGCTCTTGTGTTTCAAAGTTCACAAATATTCTCGTCAATTCGTCCATCAATTCATTGATGCGCGTCGTTACATCTTTATGATAGGGCACGAGGATTTTCGAATGGCGTCATGCTTCATCGTAGATTAATCTTTGTTTTTATGATTCAATCTTTTTCGATATTTTAGTGTCATAATTCTCAAAATTTTCCAAGTTCAGTACGCGACCAGATAATTTGGTTCCTCAGGAATCAACTCTATTAAACATGATTAGATATGCTGGGTGCTCCGCTATCTATTCAAGTAGAGCAGAGTTGGACATAGTGTGAATTCCGGAATCGTTCAAAATCCGAAATTTCAAAGCCGGAAGTGACATTACAGAGAATATTTACAATTTTTTCTCGAATTCATCTCGAATGTAGCCAGCGACAGAAAACTGTGATTTGAGGATTATACGGCGAGCGTTTCAGCGGCAATGAACGTCAGCTGTGAAGCGCGCGCAATATAATCTAGTATCTAATAGATACACAATTAATGTGTTTTAGTTCGGTGACGGTCGATTCGTAGATAATTATTTAGCGTAAATTTTTACCGTGAAATATCTCGGACGTAAAATTTCGTTTTCCTCGATCTTTCTCATCTCTATATTTTAAATCAACAGCCATAATTTAACGCGAATTATATATATAACATTGCCATGGTTTATTAAAATGTTAACCGAAAGGTTTTTCGGAACGTGTAGACGTTATTTTATTTCATGATCGATATATTTTGCGACAGTGCTGTAAACAGTCGAAAGTATGACGTGTAGGAATGACCGATACTGCTCGCGAATTGACAATAGACACACGATGACATGGTAGGATCGAAGGGATAAGAGAGTCTTGGCCGGAATGTCAAATCGATCGGGTGTGTGACGCGGCTCGCGACGAGTTAATTAGCTGAGAATGTCATTAATAATATCCATCTCAAAATCAAGCAAACGCGTTCCTATTTAGATCGGTCATGACAGTAGTGTTACAATCCTTCCTTGGAAAAAGTGTTCATTTGTATTGTAATTTATTTCTAACTCATTTCTATATCAACAAGTGTTCAAGATAGATGTTCTTCTCACTTTTAGAAACTTCGATCGATTCGTTTCGATAAAAACTTTCGATGGAGTTGATCTGTAGCTGTCAATTATAGAATTTATTGCTTCTTTCACGTTTTTTTCCAGCCTGTGAACACGAAACATTCGTCGGTCTTTTTTTTTTGCAACTCCATTGAGAAGCAGAGGTATCGCTGTTTGAAATTTCCCAAAATATTACATTGCTACAGAACCGGTGAGGTATGCGAGTGACGGCAAAAGTAACGAGAAAATAGGGTATGTTATTACCTCGTTCCTAGGTTTGTTTGCCGCACTTTTCGGACTTGCAAGCACACAGAAGCTTTTTCTCGCAGATAGAATGGGAGATGTTCATCCTCCTTTTAGTCACCTCATTAAAGAACATTGGTGGTACGTATGTGTCTGAGAAATGTATGCCTATAAGTGCGGGGCATACTTTTCGTTCAGACGTTCAAGGACTAACAGATGGAAGTGCGTGTGTCATCATGCCCAAAGTAAAAGACAAATCTTTTAATAGATTCAAATGTTTAAAATGTTTAGGTATAGGCGAAAAGGGATATCGATTTATTCAATTTGAATCCTGAAAAGTAGAAGGTTGGTGGAAATATGGAACACTTTTTCCGGATCAAGTTTAAAGTATCAATACGTATATCGTACTATAGTCGAGGCTGGTGCAGTCGCAAGATGAATAAAAAAATGACTACTGTGAACGGAGAGGGAAAACGAAGTCCAACCACTTTCATATTCCCCTGAAGTTTTCAGTAGAATATGAAAGTATGAATTAATTTTTGTGTACACAAAAAAATTGAGGAAACTACAAAGCTGGTTAGACTTTGATTTCATCTTGCGAAAAGGCCATAGTTGCGTATACAACGATACCTGTTGGTACTTTCATATTTATGTAGAGAAAGTATACGATCGTCGTAAAAACCGTAATTTTCATGAACCAATTAAAAATCTCAATGTATAATTTTTCCCGAGACGTAAAATATACCGCGAAGTTGTAAATTATGTGAATCTCTCATTATAGGTATCCATTTTACATTTTATTTTCATATAACCATAATAGCAAGTGCATAAAAAAAACCGTAATTTTATATTCCGTTAGGTAGGTCGGTTTCCTCTCTTTATATAGGACCGTGAGCCGAGATATTGTTACACTCTTTTCGGATACAGAGAAAAATGTTGGGTGAAACCGAGGAATGGCTCTCGGCGAGACACGAAACGATTTTCGTTTGTATAGAGTATTGGTACCCAGAACATCGCGTATACTATATATACTGGTGCAAATTGTATTGTATATAGAATACGAGTAGAAAAGAGACTCGATGTAGGAGGAACGACGTTTGTCGCGATGCCACAACGACCTAGACGACGGAACCAATCTCAACAATCGAGAAAACTAGTTTCTACCGCTTTCGCACCCTCTATTCCGACGCATCTTTTTCTTCTCGTGTGCTTTTTCCAGTCCTCTCGTTTTTCTCTTTCCGATATACTCTCAACAGCAGAGCGCTCGTTTGCCTTTTACTCGACATTTTCCCACTGTTCTCCACGTCATGATTCCGAAGTAGCCACGATTAAGTCTTCCCGTTGCCCTTTTGTTGATCCTCTCACCCTTCTTTCATACTCCCTGGCTAACACATAACTCCTGGCACTACACCGCAAGGCTATTACCGCTTATTGAAACGTGTAATTTCTTATTGGATATATAAATGATTACTTCATTACTTATCGTTGAATTAATAGTACATTACTCCACGAGGGCGAAAAGTGTTTCGCACGAGGGATGTGCGAAATTTTTCATCACAAGGTGCGAAAATGGCGGTTTTACGCACGCGAAGCGGGCGGAAAAGTGGCCATTTCCGCACCGAGTGATGAAATTAGTACATTTCGATACGAGTGCGGAAAAACTTTTTCTGACGAGTGTGAGTTTGCAGCACGAGCCGAAGGCGAGTGTTGCAATCACACGAGTTCAGAAAACGTTTTTCGCACGAGTATCGAACAAAATTTTATTTCACAAGGTGTGAAAATGGGGGTTTTCGAAAAAACCGCCATTTTTCCACCGACTGACATAAATACATTTTTGTTTCCGCATAGAGAAAGCTGTGTTTGCGTTAAAAAATCGAGATTTTAATGTCAGACTACTTAAAATAGTATAAAACGTCGAAAAATGCAATTTATAGCTGGCGTCGGGATGTATTGGCGTGTGTGTGTGTGTGTATGTGTGTGACAGATTTGCATCGTTTAAAACGACTATTACTCGGAAACGGTTTGTGGCGGCGGATTTAAATTTGGTACACTAGTCGAGTGGTCACGTCGCTTTGTCCGGTGCGATTTTCATGAAGATTGAAGCCCCATTAGAGATTTTACGCGATTTAGGATTTTTTTGAAAATTCTCTGTGGTAGCTTTATCTTGCGTTAGTTTTGAACCATCGTCCTGAAACTACATGCAAATATAATATTTTGATTAAAGACCTTTGGTATTGAATTTGCTCGAAATATATCCAAGCGGTCAGATTTGATGGAATTTTGGATTTTTGAAATATTACTAAATACTATGCAATTCGAGTAGAAAAAAAGTATCGAGCCCAAATTTGGCAAGTGAATGGATTAACATTGCACAATGTTTGCTATTAACACTCTGCGAAAATTGACCTAACCGTTTAGATTTTATGAGGTTGCGATATTTCTTAATTTTTGTGATAATTTGTATTTTTTGTTCGACACGAGTTTATGCATCAAATGTCGCTCTAGGTGTAAAATAATTTGGAGATTCGTAATGGGCCAGGAAAAATACATTAGACAGCCTCGAAAACAACGAATTACGCAAATTTCAGTTAGTGATTTTCTACAAAGAATTTTGCGTGCAATTTGGACCGTTTAAATTTTATGAGACATAGACATTTATTTATGTTACGAAAAAAGGTGCAAAGCAACTTGTACATGGCTTCCTCATTTATTATAATTTTGCGCATTGCTTCCTCTATGATGAAGCCAAAATCGAGCAACGAACTTTCTTGTAGAGAAAGCAAATGACTTTCCACCTCTTATGTTTTTTTCCAAACCTTTTTCTGAGTGTAAGATAGTTTATTCGTCCGAACAAAATTTTATTTGTATGGGTGTATGCAGTTTATATACAAGAAAAAAATCGATCGTATAAATAACCGTTGATATTTTCTACTTTCAGGTGAGTTCACGCTAGATATACGCTATTTCCATGCGAAGCACGCTGGTGAGTATTCCATTATCTCGAATTTGTTTTAAATGTATAGATTAAACGATACAGCTATTGGCGTTCGGAAGAATAATCAGTCATCATGGGATCAGAATCATTCAGATTGCCAACAACTGTATAGTTTGCTCTACTTTATATCGCATGTCCATACAATTCGGGGATAAACGATCACCAGCGAAATTCCGTTCTCGCGATGACTTGTCATCGATGTCATTTAGATACCACAAATACGTAGTATCGCATCGATGAGTGAAATCAATAAGTGCATTTCTGTTCGCGAAACGTGCCGCTGCATACGTTCCACTCGTCGACTGCGAATACGCTCAGTATATACATGTACACACACGTACGCGATCGAAAAGCTGCTCGCCACACGAACCAGGGTGGCGGCATCAAATCCATTTCCGCTGATATTCGTCGTGCCTCATAATAACCCCGGGAAATCAAATATTTGGATAATTCCGTAACAATCCTCTCCGCCTGCGCGAATTACTGATTTACATTTTCGATTTCTGGAATCTTAGCGACACGCGAAAATGCATTTCACAATGCCGATGGCCGTTACGGTGTGCGGTGTGCTATGAATAACTACAATTCCAAAGGAGGACGCACAGCGAATACAATGCCAATGTATTTTCTAATAAACTACAGTCGAATTAAGAGATTCACTTGTATTTTCGACACACAGTCGCGCAGGATTACAAACTAATTTTCAACATTTACTGATTGTACATTGTGACACCCAAATTACGTTTATGAAATCTGAATGCATGTCCATTAACGTAACCTAATATGTCCCAGCGCGTAGATAATAGTTTTCCGCGTGGGTTTAGCGCTCCGGCGTTAAAACTTTTCTGAGAAAAAAAAAAAGAAATACGGTAACCAACGGGGAGCCAAGTCGGGCACGGTTCTGATGCGCCCACGACAAAGAGGATAACGGTAGGGGCAGGAGGGGGTATGTAATCAGGCTCTGCGGGCACAATGAAGCTTGAAGAGAGTACTTCGGGGAGGGCTTCCGAGTCCACGAGCACCTGGCCCCTGCTGTTTCTTCTCTTCTCCACTCCTGCTCTCTTATTTTTCTCTTTTTTTCCCTCTCGATCCAACCTCCAGCTCGTGCCTTTCCAAACTCCCTTTTCTCCTCGGCTTGGACGGCGAAGGATAGGACGCCGTGGTCCGGAGGCCCGCGTACGACGGCCAATGTACTTTCATTATTCCCGGGCGCTAGGTG